>JAIGNY010004536.1:117500-125000 GCA_020152595.1 Chiridota heheva | reverse complement strand
GTTTTACGAGTAGTTTTGTCATCACAAATCTACATGTACATATTGAAGAAAGCGGGGAGCAGGTAGAAGGTACGCCCTGACTGCCATATGCTTTCTTTTGATGGGAAAAATTGGGTAATTGTTAAAGTAATATTGAAGGAAAATTTGGTAAAATCATTAAGAATTTTGGAAAAATTTGTGAATATTTACCGAAAATTTGTTGAACTTGAAGGAAATTTTCTGAATTTGAAATTTCCCAAACATTAAAAGACATTTACCAAATGTTGATGGAAGTTTCAGAAAATTGTCTAATTGTAAACATAAAGTAAAGTTTCTGAAAATTGCACGATAAGGAAGGAAATCTCTCAAAATTAACAAGATTTCCGAAAATTGCTCCAAAATGAAGAAAATGTTCCAAAAATTGAAGAAAAGTTGAAAATAAATTTCCCGAAAAGAAGAAGATTTCTCCCCAAATTGTAAAAAGTTACCGAAAATTGAAGAACAATTGCCTCAAAATGAAGAAAAGTTTCCAAAAATTGCATGAGAATAAAGGAAATTTTCAAGCACTGAAAAAGATTTCCCAAAATTTCACAAAATATTTCCCGAAAACAAGGCAATTTCTCGAAATTTTAACAAAAGCTACCGAAAATCGAAGAAAAATTGTCCCCCCAAAAAGGAAAATTTTCGAAACTTGCTCAAGAATGATGGAAATTTCCCAAAGATTTAAGAGAATTACCAAACATTGATTGAAATTTCCTGAAAATGTTCATAAAACTCAAGTAAGATTTCTCTAATTATTAATAAAAGTATGATCGAAAAAGTGCAACAAGTGCTGAGCCACCCGCACCCTCCAGCACCCAATCCCAGCCCAACCCCCAACCCTATATTAAAAATAGTCACGTACGCCTGTGTTGCTAATATAATGTAGACATTGTTTTTATACCTGACGAAATGCACTTACTTACATTATCATAAGAAGAACAGTTGATTCCACGATGTTGAGATTCAGAAAGACATTATCAGTAGCCATCAGATCACATGCTTATCAATATTGTTATTTTCGTTTTTATGCTTCAAGTGATTTTGTTTTATTTTTCTTCAATTTTGCGATATCGTTTGAGAAAAACAATACAAAATTAGATCATAAAGGTGATTTATAATGATAAGAAATGAACGTTCAAAAATAATTAGGTCTGAATATTTTATTATGGTAAATTTTTCACATACAAAGAATAAAGGGACGTAACTTAAATACTGTTATCCAACTTATCGAAACACAGGATTCGTACATTTGTATATTCTTCCTAAAAACTAATATCAATTGGAAAATAAGACTATTCAAATAGCGTTCGATATAATTGCGCAATCTTGTACCCTATTTGTCATAGGAAATTAATTATGTTGCAATATTTTGATGAAAATTCCTTAAAGAGAAACAGACGTACTGGAAAATACGTTCGTGTGATTGACATAGAAAGAAGTTAGTCTAAATATATTGATGCGAATTAGGAATCGATGCATTGTTTGCTTTACATATGTTAATAAATTCAGAAGACACCCTTTAGACTTTATTATTTCATGTTGCAAACGTGGGCTCTACGTCTTTACGTGTTAACGGAGTTTTCGCACAGAAGCAATTTGAATTTGAGGACATTTCATCCAAGATATGCACAGTGAAACAATATTAATCAAATATTAATTATGAATATACCAATCAATTATACACACCTATATGTTTAACTTACTTTACCCATAATTTCCAATTTATAATTCGTTTGTTTTTTTCTGATTTGGAAAATCAAATACGATAAGTCTCAAATTTCAGAAGCTTTTTATACCAGTTTCTGGAGGAATTTCTTTTCTGTAATTTCTGCTCAATTTGACAGGGACATGTGAAATAGATTTTTGGTAGGATTTTGCGTCACCATGAGTGTCAGCTCGGAGTACATGAAATCAACACTTCGTCCTATGTCTCGAATTTTTTACTTTTTAAAGTATGGTTGACTTTAATATCATAGATTACATATTTGCCAAGGTACACCCTTTATTAATCACGACAAATTTTCAAGTCTCAAAAAAAAAAAAAAATGCGAAAATGGTAAACACTAATCATGAAATATTTACATACAATAACCTCTATATTTTACGTAAGTTAAATGGCACATGAACTTTGAAAAAAGAAACGTTTAAGATATAAAAACAAAGGCAAATGGATCTAAGTACAAAAATGTCAAGAATTGCAATACATTTTGAATGATTTACAAAGCTTTGCTTGGCCTATACTCGGAAACTACATGTGCTTTTACAGGTGCGTCAGAATCTAACGCTCGGTTCTGCTAAATATTTCTCTACCCGTCCATATACCATTAATAAGAGTACGTGAAGAAGAAAACCCACTTTAGAATATTTGTGTAAATGATACCTTGAATGCATGCTTATTGAAGATTATATAAATTTAATTCAGTTAGCCAGGCATATTGATAATACATTTGTGTAAATGGCAGTATAATGTATCACTTTATAGGTGGTTACTCTCTTATCTGTTATGCATTGTTATAAACATACATCAATTGCATTTGGATATTGTTAGATATTATAATAACAAAATATAGTTATTATAATAAAGTGAGAATATCTAAACTGTAAGAGAGAGGTAAAAGGCAAGGGGACAGAAGCTTAGGACATCTTGATTCATTTAAAGATCTGTTGGCGCTTCCATACACATTTGACATAAATCTATTAAAAGCCGTAACAATCAGCTACATACATGATCTAATCATATGAGATAAAAATAAGTAATTTCACACTTACAGTCCAAAATATTTCAATAAAGAATACATTTATTACAACGTTTTATTTCCGTTTAAAAGGCAAGAAAACGCCCAAATACACGTTGCATTCACTAGAAGAAAATGAAGATAAAATAAAAGCAAACGAAAACTATTTATGCAAAATTCATTTCAGGTTCATTTCCGTCCGGCCTTAATTCATATTGAACGAAATATTCATACGTAATGGACACTTTTCGAAAGTAACTATTCAAGTCTACGAGTTAACCAAACTCCACGTAAATGATTACATGCATGTTTCTTGATAACTGTTAAATGCCTAATCATCTAATATTTCGTTGGTTTACTTTTGATTTCACACAAGCTTCTTTCAGCAAATGTAATCCGAGAAATTATTTTTTCGGTAACAAATAAGATTGATTCGAATCATTTGATTGTTCAATAATTCAAATAACAATCATGGATTAGATTGTTCATAAAATAACACGTATGGTGTTGAAGAATAAAATCCTTGACACTCTTCAATAGATGATAGGGTTACACTCATATCATCAAATCTGTACCATTTGTCAGGTTTTTCTCTACAAAAGCAGTAGTAATGTCCGTCATACAGCGTCTGACCAGAATGGACAATTACTCCGCTTAGTGAAAATGATAAAGAGCTATCTATTGATGGTTTAAGACTACGTGGTATGGTCATTTGGAGAGGTATATCAACGTGACTTTTATTTTTTGATCCTCCAACACCAGATCTATTTCTTTGGTACCTTTGTAAAGTGAAAATGATATTTCGGGGCTTGTTTACTACCTCTGAACGAATGCAAGCATTTGTAAGATCGTTACACTTTATGCAAAAGTATTCATCATTCATAGGTTTGTTCTGCAGAAAGTTATTCCACAAACCCTCAACATGATAAGCGTATCTCGCTTCGAAATTATCATAGCGGTGGGGCTGCTGTTGGAATCTATTTTCATTCGAATTGCTCTTTGGAAAAGCAAGGGGTAAATCATATCTCCAGTCAATATCCTTGCAAATATCTCCACATTTTAGACATTGCATTGAGGTTGCAATCTTTACACCAAAGTTTCTTTCAATGATAGTATATTCTCTTTCAATAGGTCCCTCTTCCATAGAAACATCCGTAAGGCTATCATTATCAGACGGTATTCCAAGAAATTGTTTTTCCTCGCCATTTAGCTGAGCCAAGAAATGACGTAGAAATTCAACACAGTCATTTTGTTGGCCGAGGTAAAATCCATGAGGAAGAGTCTCTCTAATGAATGAATCGGGCCTCACAACTTTCTCCTGAAAACATGAAACACGTCAATAACAATGAAACAATTTGCCTCATGATCGGATTTTTAAAAGACAAATAATAATTATATGAGTCCATGTAAAGAGGAAATAAACCGGTTACTTTGTACGAATTAAAATTCCGTATATCAATTAACACAAATTTAGAAAAATATATTGTTTAGCTTAAAAACACCAGCATTTTCAATCTAATATTTCTTACCTGTTAAAAAGATACTTGGAGTGATTTGACTTACGACTTACTTGTGAGTATCTTTGCAAACGGTCAAAGAGATTTCTCGTAACCTGAAATGTGGCACTAGTTTTAAATAAAGCCGGGTCAGTTGTCACCACTTCTTCCCTGAAACTGAAAATACCCAAAACACTTGAATAACGTCACAATATTGGATGCATGATTCAAACCTCAAAAGGTAAAAAAAAAGATTAAAATGTCGGTTAGTATGAATTACTCAGCATTTTTATTTTAGAAATGTGACTATCAGGCTGAAGTGTTAGATGTCAGGTCTAGCCTTTTAAAACCAAGTTTGTAGTTATGCAATAATATTTGTTTGTTTTGTGTAATACTTCTTTACATAGGTAAGATCTATCATGTGAAAAGTGATCAGGACAGCCCTTTAGAGATATATCAAACCATTTGTCGCTAATATTCTCATGTGCATAAATGTGGACATACATCACACTTTTCCAGAATTAAATTCCGAACTGTAGTTAAACGTTCGCGTTAAATAGCCAAGAAATATGATCAGCATGAGATCGATCTTTGTAATGGAGATTTGATGGTGATAACATTTTTCAAATATTATTCCATTAAGTTATCCATAGTGTAAATCATTAATATCAATCAATCATATAACGTCGCAACCTACCTTTCATTCATGAAAATACTTTGTATAACACTGTTTGCGTAACATGTCATTCCAATGTTAGCCAATCCCTTATACTTCACAGGCTGTGCTTTCTTAAAGAAAAACAAAAGGAGAAAACATCATATAAACTTGGATATCGTGCATAATTCAGTAATTTCAAACAATGTATATGTCTCTATTAAAATAAAAAATTGAAATATTGGCAAACATTTAAGTCACTGACTTGAATAACTGTCCAAATATACAAAACTATACATTCTTACAAACAATTTTTGGGAGGATTTCCACTCAGCACAAAGACCAGCCATTTACCATCGTTGAACACAGAAATCACTTTGCAAGAGGCTTTCAAAATATCAATCGATTTTATTTTGTGTACCCATACTATTTACCGATATGTTTTTGTTGTAAAATAACAATATGTTCATTATTTGAAGGAAATTAATGTTTCGAGAGAAAAATTTTGCATTTTTAAATTACAGAATCTTAAACATATCGTTTTTCTTCTTTAAAAATTATTTCGTATTAAACTATACGTACCCAAATAAGGAATAAAGGAATGAATAATTTCTTACCGGATTCTGTTTCTTTGCACTATCTGTGTTTTTGCCTTTTCCTTTCCCCTTCCTTTGTGATTTATTTTTAATCCTGGAGTTCTACATATAAGAAAAAAATATTTTACAATCATCATCATTCATAAACTAGTGGTTCGTTGACACCCTACTTAAGATCATTGGATTGTTTACAACGCTATCGAAAATAAAGTACGGTACATTGAATTATCAGATTGTTACTTTTACCTATTAAGTCGTATTTACAAAACCCTTAGGTTGATGCTCATAACCAATAGGTCCAACAACATCTACGCAGGCACATCGTATGTATCACTACAGCTAATTAAACACTTTAAAAGGTTAAGGGTAAGGAAAGGCATTGAGAAAAAGGTTATGGTTAAGGCGTTCAGAAAAATAGCTACTCTATGAACACTGTGTAACCTGACAAAAGCAATTTTGACTCTTTATTCTCATTGGTCTGTTGGTTATCTCGCTTGATACTATAGTTGAAAAGATTGGTGTATATTCTATCACATCATCTTGTTTGTTCGGAAATTCCAATACACAGATTTCAAAAATCCGTTTTTGTCAAATTTAGTCTATGCTTAGAAATAAAGAAAATCTTAAGTAGGTCAAAAAGCATTCACTCTTTAGTTACTTACAAACACCTACAACCTCATACCTTTTTGCTGAATTCTTCGTATTTTCTTGGTTCGTCCTCTCCCTTTTCTCTGCAAACACAGAGATGAAAATGAAAATCTAGTTAGCATGTTCATGATTCTTCTACCTATCATGGTAACACAGTAACTGGCTTGTAAACGAATAGGATGGGTGAAAGTAGCGAAACTCATGATAACATAAACATATCATCATAACGATGGTGATGATGAGGAGCAGGAGACTAGCAAAAGAGCCTACCGTATGAAAATAATAATTGAAGGGAAATTAATTCAGATAGTGATGAAAGTGAAATTTGATAGCGATATTGTTGTTTGTAAACTTTGAAATACCTTGGATAGTTTCTTGAAAGGGGTGTGTCTTTATCATCTGTAAGGGAAATTTTAATGATATTAAATATAATAAGCAAGAAAATGAAAATACAATGTTTTAAAATCTAAAGAAGAAATACATGCAATATTTAAAAACATTTTAAAAAAAACTTAAATGAAAGGAATTGGAAGTAATATTGATCTGTTTGTCTTACATCTTTTCTCTCCTTCTCATTGTGTGAGTGATCATCAACATATATGGTTTCAACAACATCTAAACAAATATGTCAACAACCCATTTAAGTTAATCTCTAAATTTGTGTCACTATATGTATCAATACCAATAAAAGGATGCCTCTAAAATATGTATTGCCTCATGTACGTATAAGAAAAATAATCCGTTGATTTGAGAATTTTAGATGCGATTTCATAGTAAAAATACATCATCGATCCAGAACAAATATCATTGGACAAATTCGCAGTGTTGCTGATCAATGTTGGCAGTGGCATTTCCCCAGCTTTGTTGCAACGCGCACAACATTGGAGGGGGAAGAGGTTACTGCATAACAGCTCCGATCATTTTTTGTCCCACATTTTGGCCACGATGAAAGTGCAGCCCAAGACGTGGATAACTGACATTACATAGACAGAAATAGGTTTTAAAAAATCAAGCATTATTTCCAACTGCTGCACTTGCATCTGGGATTTCCTTATTTGCGGTTGCTTTCTTGTTCATCTTCTTGGCTGAAGAAACAACAGCGTCGTTTACGAGGGAGTAATTTATACAGTGCGTTCTCAATAGGGATTGGTATATTGAAAAGACCGAGGGTCATTTTCATATAGAGAAGCCTAAACAAACATCGATATCTTAATGGAGATCATAATTTAGGAAATGACTAATCATTTTATCAGAAAAAAACGTTTTCAAGGTGAATAAACACACTTACACGTAAATATCGGGAAAATAATTGTTCTCCTTGTCATTTCCCATTCAAGCATGCAGTCTAT
>JAIGNY010004536.1:17500-112500 GCA_020152595.1 Chiridota heheva | reverse complement strand
TGCCAAATAGAACAAATAATATTATAATCTTTGTTAGTGTATAAACAGGAACACATACTAATGAACGCTCAACGTTTGCATCAGGGACTAAATTCTACAAATGGTTTATGCTTTCAAGACTAATCATTAGTAGAAAAGGCAGTTATTCAGTGAAGTAGTATGTTTCTGATAAGCCAGCTTTACTCATTCCGTTTTGAGGAAAGATTCATGTATTCACTTTTGTTCTTTCTGTTAATTTTGTTGCGCAGCGCATACAAGCAGCTTGACCGTTATTCTATATTTTCAATTGAACTTTTTTAAGAAAGACTTTAAGCATTTTATTTTTTCATGTGAGATGACTTACAATTATATAATTCCACGTGTGCAACCTATATTTGGCCATGGTGCTGTATAAAAACTTTGGTCAGTACGCTGCCATGTTTGTCATGGTCTGAGTATAAATCAAGAAAATCCAACTTTCTTTCAAACGAAGTAATACACGTCTAATCTATTGCGATACAGCAACAATAAATATTATAACACTTAAACTAAAGAAGGAAAATGTTGCCTTCATTATCTTTTACACATTTGTCATTAGTGCTTTGTATCGACTGTAAGCTTTCTATTTTACCAGGTGTGTCCGATTGGTCTGATGTGTTGGTTTCCTCGCTTTCGCCAATGACTATTGTTTTTGCGGCTGAAAAGAGCGCATGTAATAATTTTAGTTTAAACCACAAAGTTTTTTGTGTTTTTTTCAGATGAATTTGACAACAGGGATGACGACAATTATTATAATGATGGTACAAAAGTGAGTATATAAATACATATAGCAGCACAAATGTTCACGATTTACTCCAACGAGTTCAATATTGTTTTCAATTATAGAGACGTCCCATATAGAGAGCTTTCTTTGAAATTACCGACATTTAAATAGATTGAAGCAAATTTGACAGATTTAAGGATATTATCTTCAGCCAACCTTTGTTAATTATTGGATGAGATTCCGAGCCGTGTCCGACTTCGCCTTGAGGCCTGTTTGCGGTTTGAAAAGCACTCTGGTCATTGCCTGTCATGCTTTTCTCATTTCGTGTTTTAATACTTTGTGCAGTTTCTGATAAAGCTATAAACATGACACAATATTGATACCTAAGAAAGTATGCCGTATATAAAAAATCTAAGATTATAATCTTTGTTAATGTATAAACAGAAATACATACTAATGAACGCTTACCGTTTGCATAAGGGACTATATTCTACAAATGGCGTTTGCTTTCAAGGCTAATCATTAGTGGAAAAGGCAGTTATTCAGTAAAGTAGCATGGTTCTGAGAAGCCAGCTTCACTCATTCCGTTTTGAGGAAAGTTTGTTGTTCTCAGTGTTTTTGTTTCTATTCATTTTGTTGCGCAGCGCATACAACTGGCTTGACCGTTATTCTATAACCGTTATTCTATATTTTTAATTGAACTTCTTTAATGAAGACTTTTAGCATTCTATTTCCTAATATAAGATGACGTACAATTATATAATTCCACGTGTGCAACCTATATTTGGTCAAGGTGCTGTATAAAAACTTTGGTCAGTACGCTGCCATGTTTGTCATGGTCTGAGTATAAATCAAGAAAATCCAACTTTCTTTCAAACGAAGTAATACACGTCTAATCTATTGCGATACAGCAACAATAAATATTATAACACTTAAACTAAAGAAGGAAAATGTTGCCTTCATTATGTAAAATAGTTGATAAAGAAAAAACGAACCTTTATCTTTTACACATTTGTCATTAGTGCTTTGTATCGACTGTAAGCTTTCTATTTTACCAGGTGTGTTCGATTGGTCTGATGTGTTGGTTTCCTCGCTTTCGCCAATGACTATTGTTTTTGCGGCTGAAAAGAGCGCATGTAATTATTTTAGTTTAAACCACAAAGTTTTTTGTGTTTTTTTCAGATGAATTTGACAACAGGGATGACGACAATTATTATAATGATGGTACAAAAGTGAGTATATAAATACATATAGCAGCACAAATGTTCACGATTTACTCCAACGAGTTCAATATTGTTTTCAATTATAGAGACGTCCCATATAGAGAGCTTTCTTTGAAATTACCGACATTTAAATAGATTGAAGCAAATTTGAAAGATTTAAGGATATTATCTTCAGCCAACCTTTGTTAATTATTGGATGAGATTCCGAGTCGTGTCCGACTTCGCCTTGAGGCCTGTTTGCGGTTTGAAAAGCACTCTGGTCATTGCTTGTCATGCTTTTCTCATTTCGTGTTTTAATACTTTGTCCAGTTTCTGATAAAGCTATAAACATGACACAATATTGATATCTAAGAAAGTATGCCGTATATAAAAAATATAATATTATAATCTTTGTTAATGTATAAGCAGAAATACATACTAATGAACGCTTACCGTTTGCATAAGGGACTAAATTCTCCAAATGGCGTTTGCTTTCAAGGCTAATCATTAGTGGAAAAGGCAGTTATTCAGTAAAGTAGCATGGTTCTGAGAAGCCAGCTTCACTCATTCCGTTTTGAGGAAAGTTTGTTGTATTCAGTGTTTTTGTTTCTATTCATTTTGTTGCGCAGCGCATACAACTGGCTTGACCGTTATTCTATAACCGTTATTCTATATTTTTAATTGAACTTCTTTAATGAAGACTTTTAGCATTCTATTTCCTCATATGAGATGACGTACAATTATATAATTCCACGTATGCAACCTATATTTGGTCATGGTGCTGTATAAAAACTTTGGTCAGTACTCTGCCATGTTTGTCATGGTCTGAGTATAAATCAAGAAAATCCAACTTTCTTTCAAACGAAGTAATACACGTCTAATCTATTGCGATACAGCAACAATAAATATTATAACACTTAAACTAAAGAAGGAAAATGTTGCCTTCATTATGTAAAATAGTTGATAAAGAAAAAACGAACCTTTATCTTTTACACATTTGTCATTAGTGCTTTGTATCGACTGTAAGCTTTTTATTTTACCAGGTGTGTCTGATTGGTCTGATGTGTTGGTTTTCTCGCTTTCGCCAATGACTATTGTTTTTGCGGCTGAAAAGAGCGCATGTAATAATTTTAGTTTAAACCACAAAGTTTTTTTTTTTTTTTTCAGATGAATTTGACAACAGGGATGACGACAATTACTATAATGATGGTACAAAAGTGAGTATATAAATACATATAGCAGCACAAATGTTCACGAATTACTCCAACGAGTTCAATATTGTTTTCAATTATAGAGACGTCCCATATAGAGAGCTTTCTTTGAAATTACCGACATTTAAATGGATTGAAGCAAATTTGAAAGATTTAAGGATATTATCTTCAGCCAACCTTTGTTAATTATTGGATGAGATTCCGAGTCGTGTCCGACTTCGCCTTGAGGCCTGTTTGCGGTTTGAAAAGCACTCTGGTCATTGCCTGTCATGCTTTTCTCATTTCGTGTTTTAATACTTTGTCCAGTTTCTGATAAAGCTATAAACATGACACAATGTTGATACCTAAGAAAGTATGCCGTATATAAAAAATATAATATTATAATCTTTGTTAATGTATAAACAGAAATACATACTAATGAACGCTTACCGTTTGCATCAGGGACTAAATTCTACAAATGGCGTTTGCTTTCAAGGCTAATCATTAGTGGAAAAGGCAGTTATTCAGTAAAGTAACATGGTTCTGAGAAGCCAGCTTCACTCATTCCGTTTTGAGGAAAGTTTGTTGTATTCAGTGTTTTTGTTTCTATTCATTTTGTTGCGCAGCGCATACAACTGGCTTGACCGTTATTCCATAACCGTTATTCTATATTTTTAATTGAACTTTTTTAATGAAGACTTTTAGCATTCTATTTCCTCATAAGAGATGACGTACAATTATATAATTCCACGAATGCAATCTATATTTAATCATGGTGCTGTATGAAAACTTGGTCAGTACTCTGCAATGTTTGTCATAATCTGAGTATAAATCAAGAAAATCCAACTTTCTTTTAAACAAAGTAATACACGTCTAATCTATTGCGATACAGTAACAATAAATAGTATAACACTTAAACTAAAGAAGGAAAATGTTGCACATTATTTGAAAATATGTTGGGAAAGAAAAAACAAACCTTTATCACCCAAAATTTGCAATGATATCGTGCGTGGTAGACTGTAAGGGTTTTATTTTACCAGGTGGCTGATTGGGGTCTGATGTTTTTCGAGCAGCAAAGACGGATGGATCCACTTCTGACCAGTGAGCGCCCACCGTACCATGCTTAGATATTTGAACTGGCACAAAGTTGTTGCTGGTTTTTTTTTTCAGATGAATTTGACAACAGGTCTCTACCAACGCTTTTTTTAAACGATGGGACAAAAGCGGGATCAAAACATATAGCACCCAAAAATGATAATATCGCCGCGTGGTAGAATAACGAGTTAAACTATTGCCCTTATAAAATATTTGAACAGAAAACGAACCATTATCATTTACAGAGTTTTCATTAATGCTTTGTATCGACTTTAAATGGCTTTTTATTTTAGCAAATGTTGAAAGATTTAAGTTTATCGATTTCAGCCAACCTATTGTTTTATTGAAAAGAGCGCATGTAGTATTGTCCGACTTCCCAAAGTTTTTTGTTTTGTTTTGAGGTTTGAAAAGCACTCTGTTCATTGTTTGTCATGCTTTTCTCATTTTGTGTTTTAGTACTTTGTCCAGTTTCTGATAATGCTATAAACATGACACAATGTTGATACCTAAGAATGTATGCCGTATTGAAAATTTTAATATTATAATATTTGTTAATGTATAAACAGAAATACATACTAATGAACGCTCAACGTTTGCATCAGGACTAAATTCTACAAATGGCGTTTGCTTTTAAGACTTATCATTAAGTGGAAAAGGCAGTTATTTAGTAAAGTAACATGGTTCTGAGAAGCCAGCTTTACTCATTCCGTTTTGAAGAAAGTTTGTTGTATTCAGTTTTTTGTTTCTGTTCATTTTGTTGCGCAGCGCATACAACTGGTTTGACCGTTATTCTATAACCGTTTTCATATTTTTAATTGAACTTTTTAATGAAAACTTTAGCATTTTAATTTCCTCATAAGAGATGACGTACAATTATATAATTCCACGAATGCAATCTATATTTAATCATGGTGCTGTATGAAAACTTGGTCAGTACTCTGCAATGTTTGTCATAATCTGAGTATAAATCAAGAAAATCCAACTTTCTTTCAAACAAAGTAATACACGTCTAATCTATTGCGATACAGTAACAATAAATAGTATAACACTTAACCCTTACTCTACAAGCACTTTTTTGAAAGCATGCTTGGGAGAAGGGGTCAAACTATGGGGCACCCAAAACGGCAATGATATCGCCGCGTGGTAGAGTAAGGGTTAAGCACTGGCTGATTATTGAAGGGTCCTCTGTTTTTCGAGCAGCAAAGTCGGGATGGATCCACTTCAGTGACCAGTGGGCTGCCCACCGGGACCATGCTGCATAGATATTTGAGCTGGCACACTTGTTGCTGGTCGTTTACCCCTTACTCTACGGTCTCTACCAACGCTTTTTTTTTTTAAACGCGCTTGGGAGGCGGGATCAAAAATAGGGCACCCAAAACAGTGATAATATCGCCGCGTGGTAGAATAAGGGTTAAACTAGTGCCCTAACTATATAAAATATTTGGTGAACAGAAAACGAACCATTATCATTTACAGAGTTTTCATTAATGCTTTGTATCGACTGTGAGCTTTTTATTTTACCAGGTGTCTCCGATCGGTCTGATTTGTCTGTTTCCTCGATTTCGCCAATGAATATTGTTTTTGAGGCTGAAAAGAGCGCATGTATATATTTTACTTTAAACCACAAAGTTTTTTGTTTTGTTTTGAGGTTTGAAAAGCTCTCTGTTCATTGTTTGTCATGCTTTTCTCATTTTGTGTTTCAGTACTTTGTCCAGTTTCTGATGATGCTAGAAATATGACACAATTGATAGTTAAGAATGTATGCCGTATTGAACAATTTTAATATTATAATATTTGTTAATGTATAAACAGGAACACATACTAATGAACGCTCAACGTTTGCATCAGCGACTAAATTCTACAAAGGTTTTTTGCTTTTAAGACTTATCATAAGTAGAAAAGGCAGTTATTTAGTAAAGTAACATGGTTCTGGTGAGCCAGCTTTACTCATTCCGTTTTGAAGAAAGTTTGTTGTATTCAGTTTTGTTCTTTCTGTTCATTTTGTTGCGCAGCTCATACAACCGGTTTGACCGTTATTCTATATTTTCAATTTAACTTCTTTAATGAAAACTTTAAGCATTTTAATTCCTCATATGAGATGACGTACAATCATCCACGTGTACAAGCTATAATTCGTCAAGGTGCTGTATACAAACTTTGGTCAGTACTCTGCCATGTTTATCATGATCTGAGTAAAAATCAAGAAAATCCAACATTCTTTCAAACGAAGTAATACACGTCTAATTTATTGCAATACAGCAACAATAACTAGTATAACACTTAGCCCTCACTCTACCAGCACTTTTTTTTTAAACATGCTGAGGAGGAGGGGTCAAAGATGGGGCACGCAAAACGGCAATAATATCGTCGCGTGGTAGAGCAAGGGTTAATCAAGGCTGATTATTAAAGGGTCCTCTGTTTTCCGAGCGAAAAAGTCGGGATCGTTCCGTTTCAGTGACCTTACAAAAAAGTCGGGATCGTTCCGTTTCAGTGACTTTGTCCATCGGGACCATGCGACATAGCATTTTGAGCTGCTCGTTGTTTAACCCTTACTCTACCAGCACCTTTTTTTTTTAAACGCGCTTGGGAGGCGGAGTCAAAGATGGGGCATCCAAAACAGTGATAATATCGCCGCGTAGAAGAGTAACGGTTAAACTAAAGAAGAAAATTGTTGCCTTCACAATATAAAATATTTGATAAAGAGGAAACGAACCTTTATCGTTTATACATTGGTCAGTAATGCTTTGTATGGACTGTGAGCTTTCTAATTTACCAGGTGTGTCCGATCGGTCTGATTTGTCGGTTTCCCCGATTTCGCCAATGAATATTGTTTTTGCGGCTGAAAAGAGCACATGTATATATTTTAGTTTAAACCACAAAAAAAATTTCTTCAGATGAATTTAACAACAGGGACGATGACAATTACTGTAATGATAGTACAAAAGTAAGTATATTAATAAAGCAGTACAAATTTTCTCAAGCTACTCCAACAAGTCCAAAATTGTTTTCAATTATCGGAAAACAATTTAAGAGACTTCCCGTATAGAAAGCTTTGTTTGAAATTAGTGACATTTAAATAGATTGAGGCAAATTTTATCAAATCTACGATATCCGGCCCAGCCAACCTATGTTCATTATTGGTCTAAACCCCAAGTCGTGTCCGACTTCGCCTTGAGGCCTGTTTGAGGTTTGAAAAGCTTTCTGTTTATTGTCTGTCATGCTTTTCTAATTTCGTGTTTCAGTACTTTGTCCAGTTTCTGATGTTGCTAGAAATATGACACAATATTGATTACCTAAGAATGTATGCCTTATAGAACAATATGATATAATTTTTGTTTATATTTAAACAGGAATACATACTAATGAACGCTCAACGTTTGCATCAGCGACTAAATTCTACAAGTGGTGTTTACTTTCAAGGCTAATCATTAGTAGAAAAGGCAGTTATTCAATGAAGTAATATGGTTCTGAGAAGCCAGCTTTACTCATTCCGTTTTGAGAAAAGTTTGTTCTATTCAGTTTTGTGATTCAGTTCATTTTGTTTGCGCATACTACCACTTGACCGTTATTTTCTATTTTCAATTGAATTTCTTTAAGAAAGACTATAGCATTTGATTTTCCCATATAAGATAACTTACAATCATCCATGTGTACAACCTATATTTTGCCATGGTGCTGAATGAAAACTTTAGTCAGTACTCATAAATCAAGAAAAACTATCTTTCCTTCAAACGAAGGAATACATATCTAATCTATTGTGATACAGGGACTTCATCCAAATTCATTGACAGAGGGTAAAGCAATATTTTGATAGTAGAAACCTAAGGAAAGTTCTACATTTACTCATCTTTCAGTCAAAACTCCTAAAAAGGATGGGGGAGGGGGGTTCTTTGATGCTGTAAATAATGTATGATAAAACACATACATTAAATAATAAACCTCAAAGACCTGATGGTGACGAATTGGTTCAAATCTAAAATTAGAATAAAAGCCAAGATATAAAAGACATGATCTCTCCAAAATGATCCAGAGGTTTCAATACTCCTGAACAATTCAGGATCTTTGCAAACGGAAAATATTGATGTTCTGTCTTCATATTTTCATGAATCCCATTGTGGCAAGGCGATAATTCTTTATTAGAAAATATCGATATAAAGTACGTCTGTTTAAATCAAGAAGTTGTTAGGGTAACTCCTGATTACTGTCAGACATAGCTGATAAGAAAAGAGAAATAGAATACACACCATTATGTCTTCCATTTTCACAATCTTCATTTTGTTTTTGCTTATTCTGGTGATCTCCAATGTTGTCTTTTAATTTCACTTTGTCTGATTTTTTACTTTCTTCGTCATCTCCAATAAAGATCCTTGTGATTTCTAAGAGAAATAATGTAAACCAGGATTTGATGAAATCTGTAACTCGGACATAATTTTTTAATTTAAACTGTTTTGTTATACTTTTTATAGTCTAGCTTTGTTATTTACGTTAACCAGTTAACTCTTGTTATCCTTAAATCATAACAACTGAAGACGGGGGGATGTAAATCTGTAAGTCTTGATTTAAATATGATATGAATCAATTAAAGTACAGATACTATCAATTTCCTCGCTTGCACTAATGAATATTTGTTTGCGTCTGAAAAAGGAAAGATATAAGAGATATGTCATATTTCAATAAATAGTATTACACTTCACTAGATGAACAAATGTCGACTTTACTATATAGATATTTGTTAAAGAGAAAACAAATCTTTGTCTTTGACAGATTTCTCATTGTCGCTTTGCGTAGACTTTAAACTTTATATTTTACCGGCTGTTTGCGTTCTGTCTGATTTTTCGATTTCCTCGCTTTCGCTAACTGGCTAAAGAATATTGATTTTGCAAGATTTGTTTAGATGACTTTGGCAACAAAGAAGACGATAATAACTATAATTATGGCAGCGATGACTACAATTTTAACGGTAGTAATAATTGCAGGTTAATGACGATAATGCCCTATCAATTGAATTGTATGATGAAAATGATGATACCATATTTAGTATAAAAACCTTCTATACATACAAAAAAAGACTTAGCTAGAGCATAAGAATGCCATAAGTTATAACAAATTACCACATGCACAACAAGATCATTTTTGAAAAACAGTAGACTTCCCATCTTGCGAGTTTTTTTTTTAAAATAAGTAGTACTTAAAAAATTTAGAGGAAATTTCAGAGAATTAATATCTCCGGTTAGGCCAACCTTTGTTAAGTGTTCTTTGAGTCTCCAAGTCGTTTTCGACTTCACCTTGAGACCTGTTCCAGGTCGGAACAGCTGTACCGTCATACTTAGCAATGCTTCTTCCGTTTCTTTTTTCAGTACGTTCTTCAGTTTCTGATGCTACCAAATACCATACAGTAATATAGTTTATAATATTTGCAAATGAACAACACACATATAATGCAGTTCGTATTGGAATCAATGACGTCTTTTTTTTTAAGGGGCTATTTTCGTACCTAAGCATTTATATGCAAGAAACTGAAATAGTAAATGTATGTTTTGTTTGTTTTTATATGTTACGCATATAATCTATGTGATCATCAACATTAGTTCAATATTTGTAATAACACTTTTCTAAAAGCAGACTTTTTATTTGGAGTCTCAGATATCGATTAAAAAATTGCTATTAATATATATCATATTTTTTGTACTATACTGTAAGCAGAACTTTAGTTAGTACATTGAGCATAAAATATGGTTTGCGATTATTTGTGAAGGATATAAACGTATCCGCCAAACAATGTTGACCCATGTTAATGTTTATAAGATTTTGAATTTCTAATCAGCTAAAAAAACATTCATATTGTAAATGAGTGGGGAGGTATAATTCGAGGAAGGAAATAATGAAGAAACATAATAAAGCTCTCATAAAAGTTACTCCTTCCAACAATTGTGTAAAGTTCCTTACTATCTTAATCTCTCCCTCAATCTTTCGTCTCATTTAATGTTGACCCATATTAATTTGTTTGGGCTTTGAATTACTTTCAAAGCAATTAATATATTATGGAAATGGGTGGGGGAGTTACAAATTGAGGAAGAATATCATTAAGAAACTTAATATAGCTCTAATAAAAATTAGTCCTCCCAACAGTTTTGTCTAATAATGTAATTGATTTTTTTTCTTGAGGAAGGACTTATATCAAACCATCAGTGAAATCCCCCTTAACGTATTCAAATTCATGCGCACCTTTCCATTTTATTATTTTAAAATATTCAAAGGAATTGCGGACCTTCTTGATCTTTTGTTGAAAAAAACAGGTCTGTTATGTCTTCGATCTGATTCCATTTTGCGCTGTCCGGTGTGATGCATTCTGTCCTGATTGCAGTACTCTGGCTACATTCGGCTGTTACTACGATAATACAACTATTACTTTAATATAAGAATGAATTGTCTAACTAATTCTTTAAATCTTAAATATGTATTTTCAGGTTTCTAAACTCGGAAGCTGTTTAAATTTGGAAAAAGACAGTTGAAAAATACTTACCAAAAAGCAGAGAACCAAAACAAAACTATTTACGTTACATACATATCATAATTCAAAAAAAGATGATATCATACCAACCTGTTTGCAAATTTATGACTCTACAATACTTTAGAGATAAGTTGACTATTAATTCCAGTGTCTATGAGAAAACAAACCTTTGCATTGTTGTGACTGAGAGCCCATATTTTGTACATCTTCCTTTCCAAAAGAGATTCTGCTTTCAATAATTTTACCCGATTTGTTTAATATATTGTTTTTACCCTCGGACAATGTATTTGGATAAATGTTTTCCGCTGCAATAAATGAAATGTTTATTACGTCATTGGAAAGAAATTTGTATTGGTAAATTAATATAGTATTTTACTGTTCGATAAACTGATTGCAAAAAAACAAAAATAACTTTTGTAACTCCATTTCTATTTGTGTAATCCATTTCGGTTCAAGTACAGTATAAGCGATGCTTAGATTACGATATCTTTTAAATAATGTGCTTGTTGTATACCTCTTTTTCTTGATATCACATGTATTTCTTCTTCACCAAGTTCCAGGTCTTCTTTATATTCCATTTGTTCTCTAATCAATCTGCTTCCATCTATGCTTGGACAAAATATGTTATGATGTTGTGAGATACTTTTTCAGTTCTTTATTATATTGAGTAAATTTCTGAATTATCACATTGTTCGAAAGTTTTGTAACTAATTGTAATTAAATTCGTATACTATTTTAACAGCCTCCTGTCACATTTATATCTTTCATTGATATGTGCGCCAAATTTGTGGACAATAAAGTGTTTAATGCTCTAGATAAGATGAAATTATGTAAATGTAAGGGAATAATATATAGAGCAGCAAGCATGTTTGAGATGGCATGATACATAGAATTGAATTAATTAGTAAGACCTAAGAGTAAAAGTATTATCATTTCTTTTGTCTAGCATAATACCAATATGAGTGTAAAGCGAAGAAAATTACCTGAACTTTTACTTCCTTATTGCATTCCTCATTTACTACTAGTAAGGTATCCAATTCATGCGTTTTATATCCTTTTCTGCCAACTAAAATTTGCGTCAAAGAAAATATATTAGTATTTCTGATATTGTACGTCTTATTATAATGATTTACTCAAATTTTAGGCCAGTGTTCATATATGTCTATCTGTTTTGATGAAATTAAAAAGACAGATCTGTGAAGAAACTCCTCTTTATATTTAAAGATTATTGACTGTATGGATGACGAATCGTAATGAAATGACTGGTGAAGATATTATATCCATGAATAAGTAAATTCTATTTATTGAAAGTAAGTTGATATAAATAATTCTTTAATTTAAAAAAATATCCTTATCAAAAAAACAATTTTAAATGCATTCTTGATTATTTTTGTTCTTGTATAGTTTTCAACATGCTTGATCTATTTGACATTGAATGTACATACAAGTGTACATACAATGATGTAGTGTTTACATCAATGATATATTGCAATACATGTAAGAATTTAGCATACACCATGATTAAAAAATGCTTATTAGGCTGCGCGGCATGAATTAGCAATCATGAATCAATGTTTGATTGCCGTTACAGCATATGATTTGAGAACGGAACATACGAACATAACTGAAATACAAACTCACAAAGCACATCCTTTTCTGGTGGATTTTCTGGATCTTGATTTCTATACGGTGATTTCTTTTTAAAGCAACCCCATTTCTGTGGAAATTATAAGAATTTATCTATCGTGGAATCCTTTACCTAACATGGTAACATCTTAACATTTTTAAAGATATTTTCCATCATCGTATGAAAAATGAAATGTTTTATAAAACATCTAAATGAATATATATATTCTTGCTTCAGTGTACAGGATGGTTTGAAGCATACGAAAAACCTTTAAACAATTCAATTTACAAACAATACAAAATCTTAGATATTGTATATTGTAACGACGAATTTACTACGAATGGGTAGATTTTACAAAGGAGACTGGTAAAATGCCCTCGAGGTAGATTGTTCTATATAGATACATGGTTGAATTACGTTTACATCATATAAAGTTATCTACCCGTTATTATTATTATCATCATCATCACCACCACCACCGCCACCGCCTACGCCACCTCCACCGCCACCGCCGACGACGCCGCCACCGCCGCAGCAGTAGTAGCAGTAGCAGTAGCAGTAGCAGTAGCAGCAGTAGCAGCAGTAGCAGTAGCAGTAGCAGTAGTAGTAGCAGTAGTAGTAGTAGCAGTAGTAGTAGTAGTAGTAGTAGTAGTAGTAGTAGTAGTAGTAGTAGTATCATTATTATTATTATCATTATTACTACAAGTTTATGTATCGTTAGTGTTTTTCATCCACTTGTCACTTAGCAATGACCTATTCTTCATATGAGTATGGGTCATTCTGTATATCAGCCTTAAAACTTTGACCTCATAACAGTCACCTTTGACTTTTCCCATCACAGCAAATGCAATAGTTCCCATAAGGCCCCCATAGTATGCAAAATCCCATTTACCCCATTCAAACACTGCAGCATAAATGTGAAAGTAGGTTTTTTATCAGACTACCACTTGACATTGGTACTCGAAAGTCTGCGCGGCACAACTTCACCTTACAAGGTACCATGCTACAATTTTGGTTCACATTCGGTCGTATACTTTTTATGTTTATATTGGCTCAAATCTCTTCATTTTGAACAAATATTTCACCTTTGATTCTTGACTTTTTTAAAAGCGAAACTATCCCATGCATATCACAAGTTACACTGCTGTACCCTTTATGTCCCATCCACAACTCTAACTTTGACCTCACAACAGTTCACTTTTGACTTTTCCTATCACAACAATGCAATAGTTCCCATAAGGCTCCCATAATGTACAAAGTCCCGTTCACCCAATTTAAGCACTTCAGCAGAAAGGTGAAAATACAGAAATAAGGTTCACTATCAGTTTATGTATCTAAAGTTTCGTTGATATAAGTATCAGTAAGCTGTTATAGTTTAACTATAAGGAATTTACCACTTACTAATTACTCTTTTTAGACATGTCATTGTTTTTCTCTTTGAATACCATTAGCCTAGGCCTATCTGTAAGATATCGAGAACAGAATAAAATATAAGATTAATTAGTAACAAAGTTCCTAAAACAAATTAAGTAACTTGTCGGAAAGGAAACGAGGTATTTATTATAAAAATTCGTTGAGGCCTACATGCAATGAAACACTGGTTTTAATACGGATACTATGTTCTTTTATACTTAGGATTTGTACAATATCTAAGTTTCTTATTTATTTTAAAAATACGTATTTTAATTATTTGCATCTTCAATATACCCATGGCATGGTAAGAAAAATTAATGTCAAATACGTTTGTTCCGGTGTTTTGATTTTTCGCTCGGCAGCGCACACGATTTACGGGAAGACTACAAATCGTCCACTTTTCGTACATGAGAGTAGGCACGTTATCACAAATCAGGATTTAATGGTACGTGTAATGTTATTTCTTTAATAAAAAATCCTGTTAAAAAAAAAAAAAATCAGGATCTTTGACCAAATGTTAGCATTTCTATCGAATGTATAATGTGAATTGCTTCGTACGAATTTGACATATACCACCGCAAAAGGACAAACTTATGATAACTCACTGCGCAGGACCAAATAAGAAACCCAGCAGTTTAAGAAATAATTTCTTTGCCAATATGCCACTATACATTATAACGGTAGGCCTACGTCCACGTTTTGTGCCTCAAAACAAACGATGAACATATTAAATACGTCTTACGAAAACAATCGGAACTAATTTGTCTTGAAACAGATAATTTTGGCGGGTGCTTTAGTATTTTTGATATACAGTGGACGTGCGTGCACGTAAACGCCTGAGAATTTGAATTTGCCGCGGTAGAGGGGTACTGTTAACGGGGCTTTTTACAACAAAAAAACCCACTCGATTTAAGCGCATGATGCGTGTGCAACACTAAGGTTAATCCAAATGTACCTTACGGTCTATGTATAGTGCACTGACTACTGGGATTCCTACGACTATTTTCTAGTTAATTTAGATTTATTTTAAATTTTCTTGACGCCAGGATGTCCTGTAAGTATGCATATTTTTAACGTTTCTTTAGTTCAGCACACAGTGGTTGTAAACAGTTTCAATTTCGTTGAGTTCTTTGTAGAACCCTATCATTGTTAGCGGATCGAGACTAACCTAACGTAATCTGTATAGGCGTGGGCCTAAGAGAAGGCTCATATCGCAAAAGATCATTGAAATTGCAATGTTCTTAAACAAATTAATAGAATAAATAGCAGAATGTAGTATGAAAAGATAACTGATTAATTTCTTCGGCATTTTATATACATATCTAAGGAAAATATTTTTGATCTCTACATTATTTTGTGTATTTCCCCTTAATTAAGGGCACTCCAAATTCCAAGAGTTTGACATAAATATATCGAAAAGTTATTTTAGCGCTCAGGTATCATCTGAATTACATAATCCAGAAAAAAAAGTGATTATGTTTGATTAATTAAGCCTTGAATCTGAAAATCTGAAAACAGGAATTAACACTTGGAACCCTAAAAAAATCAATAGTTTTAGACATGGAGCACTAAATTTGATACCATATTCGGTCTTTTTGTTTAAAAGTAACCCCACATAGTATTACTTTCACCTTTCAAACCCTGTTAATATTATTTGTATTATTTCCATACCTTATTATATAGTAATTATTATTATATACTAATTATCATTATCAAATAGTAATTATTATTATCATTATTATCATTTAATATTACTTTATTTTTTATCTTTTTAAATGTAATTATTATTATCATTAGTAGTATTAATATCATTATTAATATCATTAGTTTTGTTATTTTATTATCATTATTATTATCATTTTCATTATTGTTATTATTATTATTATCACTACTCATTCTTATATAGCGAAAATATTGCAAAAATTACATTCAAATGCCCTTTACAAATATTGTAGAATTATGCAAAATGTTATTAGATTATAAAATAACTAAATTTTTACATATGTATACAAGTTGCTTACAGTAAGAAATAAAAATAAGATATAAGATCTAACAATGCAAAAGTAAAAACTAATTAAAAGAATAACTTACTATAAGATATAAAATACCTAAAATGAATATCACAACAGTTTAACGATAAGAAAAAAAAGCCTGAAGTATTTCATGTATAACAATAAGGATACGTGAGCCGTGGCGATAAAAATAATACAAATAAAGTGATCTAAAAAATAACAAACATACAAATTAAAGATACCTAACAATTATTGAAGGCTATGGTAAAAATATGTGCTTTTAAATTTTTCTTAAAATTTGGTTGGGCAAGTTTCACTACGGAGAAGGTCAGGCAAATTATTCCAAAGTTTAGGTGCGTCATAGTAAAAACGTGTACCAGAGATTCGCACGAAGCATTATCAAGGTATTTGCCGAACTGCCAAAGTTTTTAAATGCTGTATAAAGCTTTCTTACATACAGCAGCTATTTTGTAACTAAAAGAGAGATGTTAAAAATGACGCCAAGATTAGGAATGCTATCAACAGTTCGGACAGTAACTCTTCCAACTTTAATTGAGATATGAGGCAATTTAGTCAATTCTTGCCTAAAACCGATAATCATATACCGCAGTTTTGTTGTCATTTATCTTTATGTAATTGCTTAGAAACCAGTACCGTACATCAAAAATGCAATGCTCCATTGCGGTCAGTGTTGTGTTTCTGGAACAGTCATAACCAGCCTTGAAAGCAAGGTAAAGTTAGTGGCCATCCGCATATCATTCACAGTTTGGGAGGTGTCTATTTACAATGTCATAGAACTGGGCAAGTAGTGTTATTTCCCAAATCTTGTGCATAATGTAACAGTGTACGATAAAGAGAGCTGTTTCCGTGCTGTGGTGCTTCCTATGTGCACAATAATGAAGAGGCAAAAGGTCATTTTGGAACAAGTGACCATCATATTCACGCATAACTGCAGCCTCAATTAATTTTGATGAATAAGGCAGATTACTAACAGGCCAATTTTTTTTTTTGTAATCCAGGAAAAGTCCTGTCTTTTTTAGAAGTGGAATGATCACAGCACATCTCCAGCACTCGGGAAAATAGCCTTGATCGATTGAATTGTTTATAATCTTCGTGGTTATTGGAAGTATTAATTCCAGGCATTCCTGAGCAATCTTGGTAGAAAGAGGATCAAGCATGCAATGTTTGTTTGAAGAATCAAAAATCAATTTAAACACGTCCTCTGAAGTTAACTCAGAAAACTGGGAAAACTCTATGATATCACAACATCCATTAGATGGTACCCTTTCTCTAGAAGCAGGATTCTCGATACCACGGGCAATTGAAAAAATATTTCAAAAACCTTAACGTTTAAGTTGCGTAACGAGGCATTTTTGAGACTAAAAGTTTACGTCTAGTGCTGAAAAATACATTGTCCAGAGCATGCGCTGCTTTGTTATTTTGTTCAGAATTGTCCAGTAAAAGATTAAGAATGAAAAAAATATACTTACTAGTTTGTGACAAAGTAAAAATGCAATCAGAAATACAATTATTCCTGTTATCGACATGAGGATTACCAACTGGAATTCCATATTTGATCGTGTCAAAAGAATGAACTGTTACATCTGGTTGAACATCTATAGTCCAGTATATTACATGTACATTTCCATTCGTGGTAAAAAAAAATACGTTCGCTTAAAGCTATACGTTGTATCGTAACGAGCAATATTTTCCTTTTTGAATAAACTCGGTAAATCCACTAGTACAACTAGAATCCGGATTGAATTAATATACTTGAAATCTAAATAAAGAAAAATGGAAAAGAACAGTGCATTAATTTCTATAATTAAATGATGATTGGTCAATATATTAGGTAAATTGGTATGTAATTGGTATACACAATTATTCGCTCTAAAATGAAAAAAATAAATATCAAATGCCGTTAATAGATTATACCCCAACGTCTCGGAGTAAGTGGAATCATTAAGGAGTATCTGTAATTATGTTATTTAGAAAGTGCGTTAAAATGAATGGGGTTTGTATAACACATATCTAGTATAAATTCAATCTTACGTACACAAACAACCGTTTATTTCAAAGACAATAATCAAAACCATTTAAAAGTACGTCAAATTGGCATGTAACCTTTCTGATCACAACACAATTTCATAAATGGATCTCAGACGTCATCATCCGACACTTACTATGTTCAAAGCCTTACTTGTGTTGTATGGTAAATATTTTCAAATGTAAGCTGTGGCTTTGGAACTTTCCCGCCACAATAACGTAATATTTCAGTAATATTATAACGAGTCACCATCTTGCACCCGTCATGAGAAAATTTTATTTTTTAAAGAAATGTGTTCAAAGATATCAAACAAGGTCAACCCATGACATTTACCATTAAGTTCATCCACAATTAAAGCTTCTTTTTGTTTTTCACTCAAAAAATATAATTAGCAAAATATGAAAATTAAGCCAAAGACATCTTGACTTTTAAGCTTTGACCAATCGAGCTCAATGTTTGCGGGGCGTAATGGCATACTTTTATGTATGTTGGTGCTTTGTATCTTAATCGGCCTTTATTTTTATTTATTTTTTTATTTAGTTTTATCTTAAATCTAGTTTTTCATTTAGCTTTAATCAATTACGAAGAATATACGTCCAAGTATCTATACTTGTGATCTATATGATGGTTCTCATTCTTAATTCTTATAAGATTATGCAACAAAATGCTCTTGTTGATCTTTTATATCTAACTTTTGTGCTTGAATTTCTAGGAGGAGCAAGATCACCTGATAGGGTACGGTTCCATTTGATGCTGCAGAATTAGTGTTTTGCTAGAAAGAAATTTAGTGTACACCCACACATATACACACATTCCCTCACGGATATGCAAAATCTTCACCATTGATCCCACGTCACAAAGGTAAGAATATTTACCCATAATTTGAGTTTAACACATCAGACTCCCTATTAGAATCCGCATTACTCAAGTATTATGGATTATTGTGGGGCATATAGGGTATGGATAGGAGGGTCATTTATGTGCCAAAGGCCAAATAGACTGATGAGTCAGGTAGCTCAGTTGGTAGAGGACACGACTGAGATGCTGGAGGTACCCAGTTCAAGCTTTGGACAGGTCTAACCAGTTTTTTTCCACAGCTATGCAGACAGATACGTCAATCATCAAAACGGAAGTACGTCGTTTGCAGCTCCTGCTCCAAATTCAGCTGTTGAGCAAAGTGGCAATGGTAGAATGGTGCTCGCCGTCCTTCGGAGGGGACGTTAAGCTGTCGGTCCCGATGGTAGGACAGTCACACCCTACCTGGTTCTCTGAACACTTCTCGAAAAGAGTAGGGTGAAAACCCGGTATCCATCCACTTCCGTGCCAGTCACACCCTACCTGGTTATCTGAACACTTCTCGAAAAGAGTAAAGTGAAAACCCGGTATTTATCCACTAACGTTCTGGTCGCACGAGACTGGCATCTGCTATGCAGGCTATAGCTTGGCGTCTATGCTCCATATAGGAGTATTGCCGAGTTCCTGCAAGGGAGGATCATGTACAAACAAACAAACAGACTGCAATATCTTATTCCAATAGATTGCACGTATTTGCAATGAAATGGTAATTGAATATTGCTATAGATAAGAACTCATAACACCATTTTTTTCTTGCAAATAGTATCTGAAATACCAATGCAATAATGCAAAGCTCATTTTGATTCATCTATCTTAAGTTAGCGGGACATCCAGTTTGCATCTAGATTAAAATTTAAAGTAAATATGGAGTGTACACATATAGCGGTTAATGTTGCCTCTATATCAACCAACGCTTTAAGTAAATATATATAAGATATGCTCATAACATATATCTTTTGGGGAAAATAAACCATATGTTGGGCATACGTGTATTATTTTATTCTTCATTATTATATCAATGTATCATTGATATAATGAGGGGTCTATTTTTTTTCAGAACTTGATTGAAGGTATGGCAAAGACTATCAATATTTCTTTCAGAATTTATTGGACCCGTTTAAAAATTATGATAGCTATGAAGTAATATATTTTTTTAAATTACAATACCAAGGTGCCATATCACAAATTTACAGAAATATTTTCATATTGATACACGTCAGCGCTGTCGAGAAGAGGGGTCAGGGGGTCCGCATCCCCGGGGCCCGGACCGTTTGGGGACCCGGCAAAAATTTAAGATATTTTTTGCCGCTCCTGTAACTGTAATGAGTAAGATAGATCACGTAGTGATTATTTGTGTCTGTCTTTCCATTATCCACATATCTGCCAAAAGCTCACTTAAGAAAAAAAATTCCCAACGAAAATTCTAATGAGCAATCGTGAAGTTTCTTACGTCGAGAGAAAGTAATTTGTAATACAATCTCGGCATGTTTCCTATATCCCCATGCAGCTATACTGACTATTTTTAGAATTCGCAGAAATACGCGCGGGCATGCATCCTAGTCACGATACTCAGCTCTATAGCTTATTCACAAAGCTATGGTATTCACAATCATAACTTCATAAGAACAAGATACGTTTCATCAGAGGAGAGAAACAACTATGGAGTATCAACATAAATCATGAGCTCAAAAGAGAAAAGAAAGGGCTTTCAGGAAAAAGGAAGGAAAAATCGGCCAAAAAATCTTTACATATCTAGGATTTTTTAAAGTATACAGTGCTAAAAAGGAAGCTAATGAGGCAGAAGAAATCCAAAATGAACAGTATGCCTTAGCATATGTCAGAAATGTAAAGATAAAAGAGGCTACAGAGCAACCCGCAGAGCAAGTGGTCTTCGACATAGGAATACTAAAACATGCAAATCCCACACTCGATGAAACTGTACAGGCAGTCAAGCGAGGTCCACAAAAGCACCCCCTTCAATTTCCAAATGATACGACTGCTCATTAATTTCCTATCAGTTTTCTAAACAGAAAATTAGTAAATGGGGAGACTATTTCAAGAGATTGGCTTATCTGGAGCAAACATAGACAAGCGTTATTTTGTTTTCCATGCCAATTATTTAACAAGCTGCCACTGGCAAGTAGATCTGATCTTTCTTTGGTTTTGGGCTATACAACTGAAAATAAATGAAAAAGCTACTTGAGAAAATTCCTGACCACCAGGGCAGTGTTAACCACAAAATGTGTTATGTTCAATGGCGGCAAATGAAGAAGAACATCAAAACAGAGTCAATGGTCGATCAGCTACTGTATCAGAATATTCAGAGCAAATCAGAGAAATGGAAAAATTCTGGATGTGACGTTGTTCTTAAGGGAAAGAGGCTTAGCAATTTAGAGGCACAAGTCATCTCATCGGGGATCCCAACAATTTCAAGTTCATTGGTATGTTGGAGTTAATTAGCCGTTACGATCCAATTCTTGACGAACATCTACGAAAAGTAAAAAATGTTCAGAACAACAAAGTGCGAATGGCTGTTCACTATCTGTCTCCTGAGAGTAAAAATGAGTTTATCAACTGCTGTGCACAAACAGTGACACAACGAATTCTACAAGAGCGAGAAAACGCAAAGTGTTTTACTATTGTAGTGGATGCAATTCCTCACTCGTCACATGTAGAACAGACTGTCTTTATACTTCGCTATGTCCATTGGAATGATGATAATAATGCCTGTGAGATTCAAGAAAGGTTTCTTGAGTTTGTAGATTGCAACCAGAAAACAGAAGTAATTGCGGGATTGATACATAACGTCTTGGGAAAACATGGTATACCAATTGCAGAATGCCGTGGCTAAGGATATGACAATGGCAGCAACATGAGCGACTCTTACAAAGAGGCTCAATCTCAAATCCTAAAAAACAGCCCCCTGGTCACCTTCGCGCCGTGCGCTTGTCACAGTTTAAATCTGTGTGGCGTCCATGCTGCTAAGAGCTTTCCTGAGGTGATAACATTCTTTGGCATTGTACACAAACTGTATAGCTTATTCAGTTCTAGTCCACAACGATGGGAAATTCTAAAGGAAAATATTGGTTGCTCTCTGCATAGCACGTCAGACATACACTGGTCTGCAAGAGTAAACAGTGTTTGTCCTTTTGCAGCACATCTACCAGGACTAAAGAAAGCTACTGAAAAAGTCCAACATCTGAATCTTACGGCAGCGACCCAATCTGAGATACAAGGCATTCAGAAATATTTAAGACCGTTCGAATGCATTCTCATGGCATCTATATGGTTCAAAGGTTTTAACCGCTATTTATTTTAGGAACAAAGTTCTTCAAGCCCGAGATGTAACTTTGGACATCAAAGTACAGAACATACAAAGTCTCCTGGAAGACCTTCAATGTATGCGAAGCAAATGGGACGTTATTTTGAAAGAATGCAAGTTAGTTGCGGCCAACATCGTTACAAGTACAATGTGACTGGTGACTTAAGGGACGAACTAGAGTACATAAAGGCAATTCACTCAGCAAACCTAGGGCCATCGCCGATGTTACCATTCGATCTCTTGAACAAGCCTCATGAGTTTAAACTGTATTCCTTGTTCTCAAACGTTTGTATCATGCTGTGGATATTCTGTAGACTCTCAGTCACTGTTGCCCAAGGGAATCCAGTCTACTGACACTAGCGGTGGAAGTCACCCTTGCAAGAAAAGTGGATTTCAGTGCAGTAATTCAACTATTTGCAAGTAGAAAAGCTCACAAAGCTCATTCGGGTTCCACATCCATTTAATTTGACTGATGATAAATCGCCAGATCACAGAATTGGTCAGTTACTTTTATCACTGAAAGTTTTAGATCGTAGCTGATTTCTAAACTAATGTGTCCTTTTTATTCAGTTAATTGTTGATAAATGAATATGAATTTCAGTACCACTGTCTTACTTTACAGGTCATATCTTGTTAGATGTAAAGAACCCTGAACGCGTGAGGAGCCATTCAATAACAGTATGTTCCAATCAGGTTAAAAATTGATAATTTGATCAACGCTACCAAAATGGGGGGGCCCGGTAAAATAATTGTCCCCAGGGCCCATACTGGCTCTAAACGGCGCTGATACACCTTCATATTTTTTTTTTAAACAATCTCCATTCTTTCAAGGTTTAGTTAGAAATCATGTTCGCTTTTGTGAGATTCCTTATTGTGCATTTGATGCCATAAATATCTTATTTCGTTATCCCACTTTATTCATGCATTGTATTAAAGTGTCAAAAATGCATTGAACATCTTATCTTATTGGACAACTGCTTCTGTTGTTGGTACATGCAACTATACATTAAAGTCACTGGTAAAACCATGAAAATGTGTGCTGACTCGCCTAATGAGATACTGTGTGAAGTGTAGCCTTCGAAATGTATTTTTGTATATTTAATTTATGCTATGCCTGATTCTACCCACTCGTCTGCATTGACAATGTAACACATTAATGTTTCTCTCCTGTGGGTGTAATTTTATGTTAGTAAAAGATGGAGCACGGGCTAAGGAAGAAAACGATTGTGACGAGGGGAGTGAGATTTGGGCTACCCATGAAGTTGTGCGTATAGACTATGAGAAAACATATTGGCGTGTTTCAATCATATGGAAGAAGAATTTTGGAAAATTTTAATAACAAGAATGTTTTTATTGTTTCCTTTTAAGAATACACTGCATTGATATTAAACACAAAATAGATGGCTTAGTCAATAAGATTTGAACTTTGTTATGAAAAGAGTCATGAGCTTTTAAAGTTCATATGTTACACAAACTCTCCAAAATACATCGGATTTAAAAGAAGCAACAGTTATGCGTTGAAATCGAAGCCTTTTATTTCAACATATATACATTGATTATTTCAACATACATACATTTATTTATTTCAACATATATACATTTATTTATTTCAACATATATACATTTAATTATAGGGGACATCGGGCCAATAAGATATATCCCTTGCGCCATATCTCCACAAAATTATGTCCAGGTCATACAGGCTATCCCATAACTGACATACGGTTTAAAAAAGTAACAGTTGAAAGTAACGAAAATATATTACCTGATTTCTAGAATGAAATACCGCAGTAGTTTCCGTTGAATATCAGCACCGTTTAATACGTGTGAAAATTTACATATCAATTGTTCAGTGTTCCAGAGTGTTTTCCTCAATATATGTTTTTGACAATAATATACAAGGTAAGATCTAAGGCAAACGTTTCGCACAACATTCTTAAATCAACTAGTGTATCGCACAATTTACCCGTACCATCTCCTGTACAATATTGACCACCCATGCTCTAAATGCAGAATAGCGCCACAGCTATATCATAAATGGGTTCCACTTTTCTCATTCGTATAAATTATAATCTCGAAGGTTGTTTTCACTGACATCAGATAATTTGTCTTTATATTCTGTTTCTAGCATTTATCAATTCGTTTACTACACCACTTGATAATGGCGGGTACGGCAGAAAGGCGGTTAATTACAGATTTAAGAAGGTAAGAGAACCAATATTTCCCCATTTTAAGACATGTTCAGTGTATATTATTATGTTACAATTGTTAGTGTATATTATTATGTCACAATTGTTAGGTACTACTTGTTATGTGCACAAACCAAAATAATCATGTAGGGTACATGCAGACCACGAACAAAAGAGTGCATCTAGATATGATTTGGGGCTTATGGATTTTCAACCTCTTTTTAACCCAAAATACATCAAATCTATCAGAGGCAAATACTAAATGGAAACAAGAACTTTCTATTTCCAAATACGTGTTCAACTAGTTTACGCTATAACCATGACAACACGGTGCTTAATAAATTACTCACTATGAATCATGAATTTGCATTGGAGTGAAATATGTTAATTACTTATTATGAAACTGGCAAAGCTTAGGGCTCTTAAATTTCCCTGGAAAATCTTAAACACCAGATAATCAGCGGGTGTTTGCCTCTAACGCCCCACGATAGTGACATTGGTAATAGGTAAGAAACTGTTGTGGATACTTTGCAACAGTTATGAATATGATTTCGGGAAATGAGAAGGGAAGATATACCACATAAGGGACGCACGCAACGACCATAACATAAACCAGACAAAATTCGCTCCTCCAAAGCTTTATCGAGACACCGGCATTTTAACAAACAAAAATCAATATCAAAATGTGTGTATCTTTTGTCAATATTGAAAATAATGATTTTATTTCTGATACTGCAATTTCTCAACTATACTAGACGAACAACACTTGAGGGTGAAAATATAATTTAGATATGATATTGATATCCAGGTAAAATATTCATATATTTTTAGAATCGAGACAAAGCCACCTGATGGTATTAGTGCCGCTCCTTCGGATGAAAGTATATTGATATGGAACGCATTAATTTACGGGTAAGAACTAAGATCCCATAATTGTTTCTGACAAATAGAAAGTTGCTGAATAATTCTGACTGAACTAAAAATAACATGGGATACATAGGTTTTAGATCATCCGCTAAGCAACATACTTCTTGGAACATCCATTAATATATAATGATACGTCCATACTTTTGAATTAAATTCGGTGCATTCGTTTAAAAACAGTACACGGTACGTTGCTATAAAACATATGAAAGAATGTTTATTAACCAATGAACAGCGAGGCACCACTTTGAACTGATGATCATGTAACCGTTTAACTAGATGCAAACGGTGCTTTAGTACTTTGCAATACTCTGACAAAACAAGAGAATATATATTCTACTGGAATGTGCTAAATGCTAAAGATAAAAAGTTGATATCCTTATATTCTTATTTCTCTTATCATCTTTTGTTTTATTTGCAGACCAGTTGATTCACCATTCCAAAATGGTAAGGGAAACGATACTGCAATAAATTCAAATATTCTGAGAGTTTATTTCTAATTCCGAATTGTACCCAGACATAATGAGATTTAACAAGTGTTGATAATTTAAGCGAACCAGTCTTATACATTTTCAACAAGGAAATGATTCGGAATATTTTTTCAATGTTACAACATTTATTATTTTGCTTCCAAGATTAAATCTTTGAAACTAGAATTGTGTAATTTTTTGGTTATTTTCCACAAACGATGACCAGTAGAATTTTACCGTAGCTCAAAATACTCGCATTTTTACCTGCAAAACTGAAACTTAATAATTCAAAATTTATGAGCGATTAATGAATATTTGTTTAGAAAACACACTGTGTTCGTGCTTTACTCCAGTCGTCACTAGTACTTGGGACCACCGCGTTTGCCTTGAAGTTGGTACTAAATATCTTTGTTAAAATTGAAAGTTAAAAAATATCAGCAAACATACGTTAATATGATATCCAGGTAGCAAAGACATAACGAACATTTTGAATTACAGTAAATTTCTAATTATAGACAAATCATGGAGTGTGATTCTTGTATTTTGAAAATAGGAGCTTTTAAATTGATACTTACATTCCCGTCAACATATCCTCAAAGACCGCCGAAAGTGGTTTTCAAACCAGCAATATTTCATCCAAATGGTGAGTACAATTCTTCCTTGGTTAAAAGAGCTTTTGATCGATAAGTAAGGGCGTCTTTTTGTGATATAATGGAACATTGAAGTAGCAGAAGCTTCTTTTTAATGCCAGTGTCGTAAATATGAATTAGGTATTCCTTAGAAATACTTACAGTTGCTTTGAACATTCGTATCAATATTATCATTACCATCACGTACAAGAAAGTCTTTCCAAATTTTCCAGACAAAAATACAGTTTGGCCTAGTGTTTTTTAATAGAATGAATGATATACATATTTAGTACAGTTCATTGGCACATAATTAAGAGGGTAATTAGCTAATCTAGCATATTAGAGGAGCATTACAGATACGGAGATATCACGGTTATGCACATTTTTCACCAAATCTTACAATAGATAGATATTGCAAATACATTCAAATAGGGTGTTCGATTCCTTTAGTATATTGACAACCACATCTAAATTGAGTATATTGGCCTATGAGTATGTTCCGCAACCATATTTCAAAGCAATTGATAACGTTGTAATTCTCATTTAGTTTACAGCTCAGGTAACATATGCGTAGATGTGTTCGGCAGCAACTGGAAACCAACATATGATGTTTATACTATACTTACTTTCGTGCAGGTACGTTTAGATTTGATGAACAATAATATGTACATAATACATGTAGATAAAGCTACACTAACGCGAATTTGCCATATATAAACTATTGTAACTTCTTTTGACATAAATAATCAAATACGATCATCATTTAACACGACATTAGATCACATTTGGAGGCTAATGTCAGTTCTGCTGTCCAACCTATAGTTTCGAGTTAAAGATAATGCAGATAACATTTATATAGTTTAATGTATCCATTGTGAATACTTTTTGGGCACCTGGGTGCAAATAAAGTATTGTCCAATTTTAAAAACGAATCGCAAACTGGTTAACTATTAATAACATGTTTTTTTTTTTTTTAAAGTAAAAACAGAGCCTTTTCCAAAACAAAGATATTAAAACTACCCACAATGTACATACACTAATGCTTCTTTATTTTCCTTTCCAAACTATGACAGTTGCTATCTAATGATACTCAATATTTTTCATTACGAAGTACAATTTCAATCTATGTAATATCATCATTCTACTGACAATGGTTATTATTTTATTCTTCCGCTATGTGATTAGTTTTATAAAGGTTTCGAATATAAGGGCGCGTTTTGCTCGTAACAAAGTGATATGTCAATTATGAAATCCTGTTTTGATTTAATAATGCTTCATGTATAGCTCTAACATAGAACGCTATTTCTCAACCTAGGTCTAGCTAGAATATAATCGTTTATATTTTAAGCATTTAAAGACCACCCGAATGAGGGCGTATTATTTCAAACTCTCTAGTATCAACTGAAAAAATACTTCTGTTGAACGAAACGGTATTGCATATCACCAATGTTTGAATACTTTTTGGGCGGTAGCATGTGAGGTGGTTAAAATTACTCCATTTCCCGTTGCTAATGATCGACTGTACCTCATGGGTGAACTTATCCGTGATCGACAGGTAAACAAAGGAGCGCAAGATGAGGTTGCAATTCTGATATTCCGTACAATATCCCTAGTTGATATATTCATATTCATTAATTAAAGATCCATTTTCCATAAACATACATTACCTGATTATCTGATTATGTGGGAAAACACTCAAAGTCACATTATTCAAGAATAGTAGAAAAGTTCATATATAATTTTATAATATTTTAACATATTGTGTATTTCACAAATTTCAAAACATGTAATGATTTGTCAATATGTTGCTTATCCTATTATCAGCCTGGATTTACGTGCGGATTATAATGATTCAATAATAAATTTAATTATACCTGCCCCTGTGTGCGTACTAGTTAACGTGATTTTATTCATAAAAATATCAATCTTGGCTTCATTTCTTCTTAGACTCTCTTGGATCAACCTAATCCGAACAGTCCAGCGAATAGCGAAGCAGCAAAGTTATACACATCTAACAGATTAGAGTACAACCGAAGGGTACGAGAACATGTGCGACAGTCATGGGATCAAAATTAAACTACACCTTTTAAATAATGAGTCTGAAAACATCAAAGCTATTGAATACTTCTAGTAGCAGATTTGGGAGAGATTAAGAATTACTGTGTGCCAACAAAATACAAAATACATATATTTGTAACAACAAGTACGTTATGAGGTTGTAGTAATGCATATTACCTCCAAAGAAAGAGTGTTACCTTATTTGAAGAATTCTAACAGAAAGAACATTACGTACGGAGTAAAGAATTTGCGGTTGAAAAAAGTTTCAAAAAACAATACCTCATATGTAAATAGTAACAATCCGTATGACTTTATTTTATTCTTTTGATGATGATGATGGTGATGATGATGATGATGATGATGATGATGATGTTTTATATACTTGTGGGTCTTGAAAAAAGAGCCATTAGCTTAAAGTCACTGTCACTAACTTTGTTAATACGTTGATGTTACAGATGAATTACATTGACAACAATGTGTTGTTTTTGTTTTTACTGAAGGTTTAGTATTGCAATAATGCGAAAAGCAGTTGTGGTAGATGCACTATATCACGTTTGAAATTAAATCCAGTGAAATTGAATCCTTGTAATATTTGCTTGATGTCACCATTCTCACTTTCACACATGTTATTGTACATGTTATTAAATATTCTCCCTTGCCACTAATTCTATAGAAGGTTACGTAACTCATAATGTGAAATAACCACAAAATAGCTGTAAACTCTCACAAACCGCTCTCATATTCTATCCACTGCCAATCTAATCATGCATTGTCCTTCCACACAATCTCTTAATTGATATATTCCCCTCGGTAACCATTTATGAAATCATCTAAGTCATTAGATGGTGATTCAAATCTGGTGCGTGAATATGTCCTATGCGAAAATGAAGAGCAATGAAACGTTTTAATACAAACACATCCATTATCCATTCCAAAAAGGTTTCAGGTTGTCATAACCGTTATTTCTGTAGCCACGGGCGTATAAAATGATAGGTTCTTTAGGTTCAACGTTTATAATGATAAGTGAAAATAAAATAAAAATATGAAAGCACGCCCCCCCCCTCCCCCGCCCGGCTCCCCCACAGCCACGGGCGTATAAAATGATAGGTTGTTTAGTTTCAACGTTTATTATAATAAGTGAAAATGAAATAAAAACATGAACGCACGTCCCTCCTCCCCCTTCCTCTGGTCCACCATGCCAAGATCACGGGTTCAATTAAAAGAATGTCTCAGAAAAGCGATTTAAGGCAACTCTACATCCTAGAAGCTTACTTGGTAGGATCTTGCATAACGTCTATCAATGTGAGGTGATTGAATTTTGATGACCTTGACCTAGTTCTGAAGGTCATAGGTTTAATATTTGTCTATTAGGCACATTAATACAATATATCTCAATTCACATGGTACTTTTTTATCATGAAGACTTGCATGTGCGGAACGACCCTAACTTAGTTAAAAGGTCACGAGGTCAAATTAATTTAGTCAGCTTGATGGGAATATCATCAAAATTTCCGTGGTATGTTCACCTCATGAATAACTTAATGAGTTTTTAAATGTATGATCTTTACCTATATATAGTTTTAAGGTTCAGGAGTTAGATCAAGAATTGTTCGCGAAACACGTTTAACAGAGTAATTTCATTGAAGTACTAAGAAATTAGTTAAATTACATTAATCGCATGCCATATTCATCTGAAATACCAAATCGGCTAGGGACATAAAAATGTATCGTTTCCAGCAATTAAAAAAGCATGGATGGATGAAAGAAGAATGTGAATGTCCACTCAGCGTTAATTTGCTAGGAGATGACCAATGTCTCTAAAATACTACAAATGTTGGCTTGCATATCCACAAGTGATTCTGTAACTTTATTTCAACTATCACAAACCATGCTATCAACAAAAGATTATATTTAGTAAATAACAAATAAGTACAACACTAATATTACAACAATAAACAAGGAATATAAGGAAACAAATGTAGATTACGATATTTGAAGAGGATCCAAAAGAAAAAAAGCAATTTCGAGGCCTGTTAAAATTGAATAAAACACATAAAATATAAAATAATATAACAGCAGATAAAACGCGGATGTGATGGATTAGATAGGATGTGTTTTAGGCTTGGTGCATGCTTAAAATAATGCACAGTAACTGTTTCATGCAAGTTAAAAGAAACTTGAAATGTTTTTTTTAATAAGTTCCGTTATTTTTGCCAAAAAAATCATTCAAAGTTTGCCTCTGAGTTGTGTTACTAGATGGATAATGTATTACCATGATGTGAGAGGGCAGTGACAACAGGATATTGCCAAGTGATATATAGTGTATTGACAGAACATGAACCAACTTTCTGGAAAATTAAGTTGTGCATGCTACTAAAGATAGGTGATAACATCAGTTAATCTACTTTAAATGTAAAAAGCCTTTATCATAGATTATCGTTCACAGCTGTTTTATTTTATTTTCTGTATCAATAAAAGTATATAAATAAGCAATCATCATTTTGATCCAATTGATAAAGCTTAAGCTTAATGTTAACATTCAAGATGTGCATTTAAACAAAAATCACAATATAAATCTAAATTGAAACTAGAAGAAACCCATATAAAATGAAAGCATTAATTATCAAAGTAAGTATACAACGAGCTAATAGTTATAAATCATTAACAAAAGAAGCTAAAATTTTGAGAGAGTTAATATTTAAAAACAAAAATATTATCAAAGTTGTAGGGCACTTCCTTCCTAGACCTTCGATACATTTCGTAACAAATATGTTTTCGTCAAGACAAGTGTGTTTTATATAATTCATTACAACACACAGTACGGAGTCTGACCTCGATATGCGACCGTTATTACGTAACTTTCAACAACGTCGACCTCACCCGGAAGCGAGCTAAACAGTACGTGTTTACAAGCGAAAATCATCAACGAACGATTCGTCAGTTTTATTTTATTATTTACATTTTGTTTAGAATATGATGCAAATTTTACCAAATTTGGTTATAGTATCACCAAAAAAGGTTAAAACTCCATATTCATAAGGTGATAAGACCTAATCAGCGTATCCTGTGCAAGATTTAACCAGATCTTTCCTCTTCACTGGTGACAAAAATCGAGCAATCAAGGTAAATATTGTAGCCACTTTAACATCTGTAAGGCTTCCGTATTAGACGTTCTTTGGATAAATTGATGCAATATATAATGATTTTAGATAATATTCTACCTCACAATGTAATATAATTTGGGTTCATTCAAAAGAAGTGTGAAAAATAGATCGATAATTTTTTGGCTTCAGTTAAGCTTCCGGGGTGTCCTATTGTTAGGCTTGTATGTACTTAAGTGGGGACACGATAACATTAGGCCTACTTTTTTCTTGTGTCTTAACTTAAAATGTAATTGTAAGTTGTAGGCCTGTGTTAAATTTAGTCATAGGCCACATATGAGTGTGGCCTAGCAATGGTTACTGTACTATTATAACTGTCTGTTTGTTTTGTTTAGCCTAACGTTTACTCAATACAAATTGGGTCTAGTACTTTACATTCAAAACATTTTGACTGGTCAGTCACACAACACCATGGCTTAAGTCAAGTCTAGCCTTTTTACTCAGTTTTGATATAATATAGCCTAGGCTCTGGCCTTTTAAATCCGTAGCCTAGAGTAAAATCTGTTAATACTAAAAGTAAACATGATGAGATTTCATCATTAAAAATACTGTTAAATTTCATTATCTACGTTAGGCCAAGCCTGGCTGTACCTTCTCCCGTGTTCGTTTTGGGAGGACGACGCTGTATCACCTTTTGTCTTTGTTGTTGATGTTTCCTTTGCCATAATCGCATTTACTACATTTAAGTATTTTGGGTGAAAATATTCAGTCCTTTTTGTTTTGCAGCATGGGTTATCATTTTCAATTTTATCTTTGATGATTTTGCCTTATTGCCATTTACTACTGCAGTAAAGGCAGCTGAGCTGAATTCATTCAAGCTATTCATGGCATAGGGCCGGTTCTTATAAATATGGTTTATGTAACATTGATCGGATAGAAATTTTATTCCCAATTTAGGCCGCAAGTCTATTGCAGGTTAGCTTTCCAGCATTGCTGGTATTTATTCTACAGCCAAGTTAACTGAAGCAAACAAAGTTAATGGTCTTGCTCGAGGACACAAATGCAAATAGTCCTGGCCGGGACTCAAACTATGGCCCTTACCATCTTGAAGCTGAGTCTCTACATCTATACCATATGCACCTCCCCATTTGTCATTGCCATTTACTGCATTGAACTATTTTGTCCTGTTTCAAATTTTCAGATATATAGTATTGTTAATGCAGGGTTTTTTTGCAGCATTGTTTTTCCATCGATTTTTCATGTGAATAATTTTAATTTTTGACCCAATATTTTACCATTATGCCACCAAAAAGAACATTTTGTCAAATTCTTCATGAAGGCAGAGAAAGTGGTCCCTGTGCATTTTGTGGTGAGCATAAGCCAAGGTATTGGCACATTGCACAAGCTACCCCAAAAATGCTTCAACACTTATTTTATTGAAGCAAAACAACATTGCTGAGAATGACTGTATTTGTTATGCCTGCAAATTAAAAGTAAGTCAGGACAGGGTTACAACCACCAAAAGAAAACTTACAGACTCCTGTCAAATCCCAAATTGTAAAAGTGATGAAAAGATTCACCAAACCTCAAAATTATTGGAGAGATCAAATTTACAAGAATTATTTAATCTTGGTAAAGGAACTGCAATTGAATTGTGTAGCAGTCCATCAGGTATATATCTCTGCCACACACACTATTGCAAATTGGCTAACCAAAGGACTTCCAAAGTTTGTACTTGTAGCTTGTGTTCTTCACGCACCAAAACCAAGACAAGGACTTTTACAGACTTGGCTGTCTTAAATGATTTTGTGAAGAACCATCTTGAGCAGACTGATTTGGAAATAAATGAAAATAACCTTTTATGTAATACTTGCTATCAGTCTGTATCAAGGTACGGTAACAAGGGAGGATATGAAGCAAGCATAAGGTCCTCAAAAGATCACTTGTCTTCTGTAATTACTCCTTTTCATACAGCTCAACTCACCTCATGTGATGATGTAGAAGATTTTGCTTTTGCTCAGACTATTATTTCTCTTGTTAAAGACCTTCATGATGATAAAGCTGTATTGCTTCAATCATTATATCACTTTTATTCTTCTTCATTTGACAATGCCATTTCCTCAACCCAGGGTTCTACTCACCAAGTTGTACCCCAAAAGAAAACCCAACCTCAGTTATTGTCTTTGGTAAAAACTGCAATTGGGGAATGTTTGATAATTTCCTACATTAACAATAGCCGCAGATTAGGTACCCTGATTAGACGCTTTGGGTGTGATGTACAAACATGCTTTCATACCACCCTGTTTTATGCTGACAGGGAAAAGAGGCAACTGCAAGAGGAAATCAATACTCTTAAAAGTAAACTACGTGCTAACCGACCAAGGTTTGATTGTAAAATTGTTGCAAAAGAATGGGACAATTTTGCCATATGCTTCTGCACTTCAAAAGTCAGATTAAATTAAAGTTTATGATGAAATAACAAAATTACCACCTTTCTTGTGGAATTTTGTTCTGCAGAGCACATTGAGTGATGCAGAAAATTCTGAAATGTTGGTAAAGGGTGATTTTGATTGGTCCAAACACTTCCTCTTGCAGTTGCACTCTTCTTCTCACGTGCACCACAGGAAAACTTTGAAACGTTTGTACATTTGTATGGCACTCATTTATGCAGCAAATGATCAGGCAATTACACCATTGCACATAGCCATATCAGATGTTGTGGACAGGTTTTCATCATCATCATCGTCTTGCTTCCAATATTTGTCAGCCTTTGGTGTGACTGTCAGCAAGCCAACCCTTCAACGCTACCAAACTCATGTAGCCTTACAAGAAATTAAAAACAAACCTGTTGTTCTTTCTAATAGCTTCACTGTTGCATCTATTGACAACATCGATCGAAGTAGCAGTTATGCTGCTGTCAAATGTGACCAGGAAAGTAGGGGGTTTCATGGAACCTCCATACAAGCTGTGGAACCTCTCCCTGTTTCAACAAAATGTTGGTCTGGTACGGTTCCACTAACATAAATTACTTCCTCTGCTGGTGCTAGGAGTATTGACAGTGCTGTATTAACAAAGTACCACCTTGCATCTACATCAAGAGTCAACCAGCCTGTATCAACACAACGACATTGTTTTGACTCCTTAACTCCTGAATCATTTTCTCTTTCAGAGGAGGAGAAGACGTCATTGCTTGATTTGGCAAACAAAGTTTTTCTGTATATGACAGCCAAACAAGTATGCAAGCATGAAAACTTCAATTTTTCCCTTCCAGATCTGAAAACAGCATTGTCAGAGATATCACCTTCCTCTCCAGAACAGTCAGCTGTGCATTACACATGCATACTTGGTGAACCGGCTGACAATGCTGAAACCATACGCCACTCTCTTGACATTCTCTATGAAAAGCATTCTGTTGGAAATTTGATAAATCATCTTGTTGTTGCTGGGGATGCAAAACGTATGAATATATGTTAGATGCTAAGAGGGTATATGGCCAAGATTTGGATTGGCTTCTGCCATATTTGGGAGAATGGCATTTGTTAAAAACCTTCAAGCCCCAATTATGAAAATTTACCTTGATGCTGGTTTAAAACATCTATTGTCACTATATCACAAAGGGGCTACTTTAACAGCAGTTTCTAGTGCATCAAGTTTTAGAAAAACCCATATTTTTTACTGCAGGCTTGGGAAGCATTTTACAGACATCAAATTGCTTTTTCATTGAAGGCAAACTTGGTGATGGTGCGAAACATGAGAGTTTTACAAAATTACACCAGGCTATCAAACAAATACTCTCTGAACATGGTAGCAAAACTTTCCATTTTTCACAAAATCTTCTTTCTCTTGCAAAGAAGGTTCATTCATTTGAATTTCTGCCCTTCTTTGAGAACATTGGAAATACTGATGCAACATCACTATTTTGGCATCAGTTTATTCATCGAGACATGTTCCACTATGTCAGTTTGTTCACTGCCATCAGATTTCGTCAATTTGATCTACGAAATGCTTCAATAAGAATGGTGGCCCCAATGTTTCATGCCCTTGATCGCCATATTTATTTGAAACTTGTTCCTTTCCACATGGCCTCTCTAAAACAGTTTCCAAAAGATGTTGTACAACATTTTCACAATGGTGGGTTTACTGTTAGTTTAACTGGCCAAGCTGGGTGCTCTGTTGCTTTAGATGAAGCACATGAGATGGCTATTAACAAGGAAGTGAAAATGGCAATGACAACAACAGGTATGGGAAGCATGTCTCGTCTGTTACATTATCTTACTTTTCGTGCCAAGGTTTTGAAGAACTTGTCTTCAGAAATTCAAATTTTAAGCAATACAACTTGTGACTCTCAAGCAACTTTTGCATCTAAAGACAAGAATGTACTGCAATATGTGCAGAAACTTTGTGATGAATGTGATGTTTTTGATTCTGATAATCCATCATGTATATTAACCCATTTGTTTACAGGTGTGACTGCCTCAGACATTGTGTCAAAGGACATGATGTCTTTCTACCAGAAGGGAGAAGAAGACTTAGTGTCTTACATTAATTGTATTATTCTCAAATCTCCTGGGGCCAAATTGCCTAAACGGTCTAGACGGAATCTAAAAACATTTTCAGTCAAACGTAAGACAGTCCATAAACAAAAGCTGGAAATAAAAGACCACAAGTTGCAAATAATGTCATTACGCCGACAAGTTGCTTTATCAAAAGCAAGTAATATGCCTGTGGATTCTTTATTTCAGTTTGTTTCCCTGCCAAGGGCAATTTGCAACCCTGATAAACTTCCTATCAAGTCATCTAAAGCTAAGTCTTCAACAGAATTTCATAAGCATTTCCCAGAATCCTTTTGCTCCAAGGCTCCCTATTATGCTGGAGGGCCTTCTTGCTGCATCCTAGAAGGAATGTTTATGATAAATTGTCCACCTTTGAGAATTCATAAGACCTTCAGGGATTATGCTTTATTTCTATATAGACGTTGGGTGATCAAATCAATGAATGAGTTTAAAGCTGTGGATGTTCACATTGTGTTTGATCACCCAGGTAGACATGGTGCGTGTCCAAAGGACATTGAAAGGGCAAGACGAGATGGTGCTGTGGAAGAGCCCTCCTTGACAAAAATTTCAGGCAGTGTTCTTTGTCCCACCAATACAAATTGGGCAAAATTTCTGCAGGTTCGAAGCCAAAAAAGACTTCTTGTAAATTTTCTGTCCATGGAATTTCTTTCCATAGCCCTTTCTGCAAATGTGAAACCACATATTCTTATAGTTGCTGGTGGGTTTGATGGGGATCTGCAGGATGCTGCATTGTGTGTGGGGGATGATTTCCCAGAAATAAGTCAAGTGGGTGATATGTCATCCAATCACGAAGAAGGAGATTCCCGTGTGTGGTATCATGCCAGCAAAACCCCATGTAAACATGTTGTCATTTACTCCCCAGACAGAGATACATTTCATGTTGGTTTGCCTCTCATGTCCTCTTTATCCCATAAACAAATTTATGTGCAATTGAGAGCAGCTAAAGGTGATGATCTCTTTATTAATATGAACACACTTGTTCAGCAAGTGTCATCATATCTTGAATTACAAAAAAGTGTTCTTAAACCTCAAATACCTCTCTTTCTGCAAGTGTTATATGTTGTAAGTGGTTGTGACTTCACCTCTTTTTTTAGGGGATATTCAAAGAAATCATTTTTAGATGTCTTTTTTCGTGACTGTGGATTTATAACTAGTGTGGACACTGATGGAAAACTTGGCAATTTTCAAGACGATTCATGCAGTAAAGGGTTACTAGCCTTTTATCGTTTAATAGGTTCTTTGTACTTTCGAAAGCATACAAGTGCTTTTGAATTTGATGATCCAAGAGAGTTATTTAACTCATTGTCCCACAATGACAAAAGTCCAGAAGAAGTCCACTTGACATTTTTAAAGACTGTAAGGGATGGTCACTTCCACCGGATATCAAGTGAATCCGAGTGGATGCCCTCTGCCGATGCTTTGAAGCTTTATGGTTACGATGTTGTTGGGTTTTGCAAATGTGGGCCCAGGCATTGTCAAGTTGTGTGAATGTTCCAAATTTGTTAGATTATGGTTGGGCTATGGCTGATGGGCAGTTAAGCATTGTGTGGGACTCTGAAGTAAATTTGAGACAAATCAATGAAAATGTGAGATTGCTAAAAGAGGGTTGTAAGTGTAGGTCGGGATGTAACAAAAATTGGTGTAAATGTAAAAAGAATGGGAAAAATTGCTCCCTTATATGTCTGTGCAAAAATTGTGAAAACCAATGTTTGTCTGAAGATGTTATCCAAAATGAGGTCATTCCCAACAATTTTCCTGTATTAGGCACAGCCATATCATATGATAGTGACAATATGTCTGAAAACAGTTCTGACCTTTCCTCTGAAAGTTGTGATGATAATGAATCTTTGAGTGAATTGTCATCCTCAGATGAGAGTTGGCAGGCAGACGAAACATCTCAGTTCTTGACTGATTTTGATGATGTCATGTCAGTGATTGAAAATGTTCCAAATGAAGGTTGCTTTTGAAGATCTTTTAGATGAAGGTTGTTTGATAATTAATGGAAGTGTTTTACTAAAACTATTGTAAGAAAGAAATGTATTGTGGTCATTGTTTAATGAATGCGACTCTTTGTAATTTGAGTACTACCTCACAATTTGACTTCAAAAAATTGTTTAAAAAGAACATTTGTATATATCAGTATATTGTAAAAATTGGATGAGCATCCTCATCAACAAATTACATTTAATCACTTGAAAATTACAGAGGTCATAATCAACCTACATACAAAGCTGTTTGAGAATTACCGTATAGTATGGTACTGAAGTGAGATCATTACTGATGTCATTACATCAAATAGATTCACTTTCACTAATTATCAATAAGATGTATTGTTTCATATCAATCTATGCATATTTGCCCTCATTAACCATATTTTTTTTTTTACACAGGATTTGAACTTCAGTCGTGACAGATACATGTAAAGTGCCTTTCATCCAACACACATTGTATTTTGGGTGTATTCACTTCTGTGACCCCACCTGTTTAACTTTTTATGGACTTTTGACTTTTGCTTTAAATTTAAAAACACCCAAAATGAGCATTTTACATACCTTTTAGAAAATTACGGCTACCTTTGTTTATATATACCCAGTATGTTTAATTTCATATGAAATTACTATCAATTTATGAACTTGTGTGTTGGATGTTGAAATACAAGTCTCAGGTTTGTATGATTATAAGGTGCATGGGCAAACACTTTGTAAAAAGTTATACTCTTTTATTATATTGGTCACATAGATCTACTTCATAAAATATAACCATAGAACACTGTATAACCTGCTCTTTGGCTGTGACTAGACCATTTTGTGTATGTGAAAAAAAACATTTCACTCTGTGTACAAAATATATTTGGCATTAATGGTATGTTGTCTATACATCTTCTTGCGGTGTCGTAGCTAGGACTTTTTGTGGGAAAGCCAAGAATCCTAATTTTGCTGGAAAGTAAGAATCGAGGGTGTAGATTTGGTTTCAAATTGAGGAGTAAATATAGGTGTATTACTTATTATAAATATGACATTTTTTCTGATTGTTGAGTGTTGTCAACCTCTAGCTATGCCACTGCCTTCATGACCATTGACAAATGGAAAAGAGATATTTGTTCAACAAAAGTTAAAAAGTAATTTCACAAACAGTACATCTCCATTACTTGTATTCGTTATTTTTTCTTGACATGCACTGTTTTTCTAGCATTCCCTGCAGTCATAACATTCTTTCACTCACAAGGACATTTCTACTTACTGAAAATGTATTTATATGCAATGAAGCAATCACGTTCTCCATTCCATTTACTTTGCCACATCACTTGCCTACTTGTGTTTGATCAAACTGGTGCTTCCATCTCCATACTAAGTTATGTTGGTGCTATTATCTTGCTCAGTCTTTCTATGAGTGTATTAACAGGGTATGCTGTTTTCTAACAAAAGCATTTATCAAGCAAGCTTTCATTGTTTCATACGTTATGTTTTCTTATCAATCTTATGTATATTTATTTTTAGTTGTTTAAGCATTTCAAAAGTTTCTTTATGTATATTTTCATATTTGACCTGCATGTGATTTGTATTCTGTTACTTTGAAATGTGTGCATTACCTTGCTCATGCATATCTTCTGTATTTTTATGCAAGTGTTTTGCCAAAACTGTTGCCTTCATGTATCATTGTGCACTGTAAAGAAAGCAAAACTGCTGGTGGTGTATGTATTACTAAACTCAAAGGTGTGGTGTAATTATAGTATATTTTATGGGAATTACACTTATTGTTCATCAAATGTTTAATGTACATACTCACAATGTTAGTGGTGTGATACAAGAGTATTCAATTGGTTTTCTGAAAGTTGTGCATGCTGCATTACCTTGATTTATAGTATTTGTATTTAAAAGTATAAAGAGTGCTTTTTTAGTCACCTGTCCATAGTGTACATGTATGGGTGTGATTTCAAATGGTGACATGATTGATGAATTTCACAAAAGATTTCCTTACTTGTTGATGAAGTTGGTGTGTAGATAAAAAAATAACTTTACAGTCATATTCTGATTTTTCTTAAATGATGTGAGGAGTATTTTTGTGTTTTTCAAAGTATACCTTGCATGCTGCTATCTTAAATTGTACATAGCAAAGAAATATTATTTAGGAAAGCATCAAACATACATGCTTTTCTTGTTTGTATAGAATATTGCATACTTAAGTTATTCATTGCATGTATTCATGTTATGAAGATTTAGTCTGAGCTTTTATATGTGAAGTATTGATGGTTTATTAATATTTGATAGCTTCCATGAAGCTCTTTTAAGTGTTATATATTTCTTCAGAAGGTTTTTATCTGAAACAAGCAGAGTTTTTGTATAATTTCTTTCAGTTTCAGGTCTTTCATTAATATTTGTTTTATATTGAAATTTAAAGTGTGAGTTTCTTTCAGCTTCACAAGTTATTTATTTAAAAGTTTTGAGTTAAGTGTACTGTACTACCAGTAATATTTTTGCAATAAAAGGTGCTTTTCTAGAGTAGTGAAGAAATTTTTACTTAAGCTTTTAAACAAAAGATAATGTTTTATGTTGGTTCATGTTGTGGCAAAATATTGTATAGTGTATATACCATTATACTGTGACCTCACACTTAAGTATTCATGCAGCTGGTGCTTTTTAAGAGTAGTGAAGATATTTTTACTTAAGCTTTTTAAACAAAAGATAATGTTTTATGTTGGTTCATGTTGTGCCAAAATATTGTATAGTGTATATACCATTATACTGTGACCTCACACTTAAGTATTCATGCAGCTGGTGCTTTTTAAGAGTAGTGAAGATATTTTTACGTGTGCTTTTTAAACAAAAGCTGATATTTTATGTTGGTTTATGTTTTGCCAAAAAATTATATAGTGTATATACTATTATACTGGGACCTCATACTTAAGTATTCATGCAGCCGGTGCTTTTTAAGAGTAGCGAAGATATTTTTACTTGAGCTTTTTTAGTTTGTGTTTTGCCAAAATATTGTATAGTGTATATACTATTATACTGTGACCTCATACTTAAGTATTCATGCAGCTCAATATATTCAAGTTTAACATGCATTTCTCATTAATTGTTCCATCATTTCAAGTTGTATAAAATTGGTTGGAAGGAGATACAAAAAAAAAAAAAAGAAACTCCAAGAATAAATGTGCCTCACAAATACTACACATCGTTTCCAAAGCATGCGTTTCTTTCCATATTGTCTTTTTGTTGTTATCAAGTGGTGAGGAGGTGTGGTGGTCTAGTGGTAGAAAACTGTTTTGAGACGCAAAGACCTGGCTTTGAGTCCTGGCCAGGACTACCTGCATTTTGCCCTTTCGCAACACACTTAACTTCATTTGACTCAGCTGTAGCATGAGTACCAGCGATGCAGGGGAGCTATGCCATGATTGACTGGCATCCATATCCAGGGGGAGTAAAACTCTTATCAGCTCTGGCACCATGGAAACCAGAAATATGTACCTGCCCTAAAAGCCATGGATAGATTAAACTGATTCTTTATCCCACTGGCCTCATCAACAGTCTGGGCTTGAAAATGAGTTGTCTTCAGGGCGAGTTGTTTGCTTGGGTCATATGGAAACCAGGGATAAGCACTGCTCCTCTAGGACCTTCCACAACTAGGCACCTCTGTCCCTCTATCTTCCTCCTTGCAGGATTGTTCTGGTGCGGTTATTAACCAGAAGTATTTTTACCCCTCACCTGACCTGCTTTCCACAAGAAGAAGTGATTTTGGGCACCCATTTTGTTCAAATGACTCCCCGTCTACCTCCCTCCTGTGTAAAGCAGTATATTGTATGGGCGGTGTGCAGTGTGATGTAACCTTCTAAAGGATTTGGGGAAATAACCCAACAACTCTCCTTGGCTAAGCCACTGACACGGGGTTTTGAAGGGAATTTCAATGTATCAGTTTGAAGCTGAAGGTCCTTTTCTCCCAATATATTTTTGGCAAGGCCTGATTTACTTCAGTGTCTGGGGCCTGGCGGCTGGGGAATTGCTTCCCACAGACCAGGTACGGGTCCAATATGACAGTTCATCCTCCCCACCCCCTTTACTTTTAAAATCGCTGCTAGTATCCTGGGAAGACGAAAGTATTGGAGAAAAAATTAAAGATATGCCAATGTTTAAAGATCAGATCTAATATGCACCCCTCTCATGATATTCGAATTCCCCAATATTAGGACACAAAATTAAAATCATAGCATGGATAAGTTGTTCAAACCCATAAATTTCAATTCCTAGCGCTAACCATGGGCAAAACCCTTAAAAATTGCAAGAACTGACAACTTTTGCCAAGTTTCCAAAACACCCATCTCTGATATGAATATTCATGATTCAGAGCGATCATCAAGTGGTGCGCATGCGGCATAATGAATATTCATATTCTTCTCGAAAAATATGACCTTTTTGATGACCTTTCTGCCAGAGAAAACATGGCCGCCATTATCGCGAAAAGTACATGAGAAAACATGTGTAAGGGATCGTATTAAAGACAGATATTGAAAGAAAACCAAATGGATATGTTTTTAACATTATATTACATTGTTACAGAGAGTTTGCTTAAGGTTCATCCACGAAAAGTTATATTTTGACCAAATTTCTACCGCGATCGAACGCCAACGTAACAGCAATGCGGAACCTATCTTCGTAATTCATTTAACTCCACAACATGTACGAGTGTTGCGGGGTTCTTATTTCCACTTGTATGTACAGTTATATGTGTTTTGGTGATATACAGTAAATAATTGTGATCTTTTGCGGACGATTAGTGCATTAACGAATAGATTAATTTTAGGAAATATTTCGTGTCCATTGAGCACCCGAATTCAAAATTATGTGACGTCACCAAGCTGTGAAAATTTCAGGTCAAACGAGGTCAGACTCCGTACTGCACACTGAAAGATTTAACCAAGAGTTTTTCACAAATTGTTTTGAAATTAATTCGAAACATTAGAACTATCAAGATTGGGTTTTTGCGTTCATTAGTTCAACTGCCTTACGTTGCAAGAGTTACACTGTTATGCAAGCCAAACAAGAGTAATGTAGTCTTAGCTATTTTCATTATTTTAATACATACATAAAAAAGAATACTCGCTAAATATTTGCATTTGATATAAAATGGAAACATTTAGTAACACAAAATAACCTACAGTATTCATGCATGAATCTATTATTACGAAAACTCTAATACACTACGTAGTCCGAAGTTCTTTGATATCAGGTAAAAAGTAAACACTTATTTTAGTTTGGATCTACCCCCTTATTGATACGAACATAGATAATATGAGTTTATGTAGTAAAGCAATATCAATAGCAGAATCTACAATCTTGGACAAAAAACACTTAGTGAAAACACGTGATGCTTTTCCTGAACCTACTTTTCTTTTGTAAATTATTCCATACTTAGACATTCTGAATGCTGGATTCTTTTTATATTGCTTCTTCAATCCCTTTTTTTTCATTTGTAATTAATATTTAAGAATTTTAAAGACATTGTTATCATTTCATTGACGCCACCAGTATTCTCCTCCCCTACCTCACTATCTTAACCATCCTCACTCCCCTTCTCCTCCCCACTCATTGTTTACCGTTATTATATAAAAAAAATCTGGAAATTACGTTGAAACAAAAAAGGATCTAACATTGAAAAGGGGAATGGGGTAGGGAGTTACAATTCTCGGGAAAGAAAATTGAAGAAACATAGTGCTTTAAAGGCCATCTATCTTGATTAAAATGTGGCGGCATACATTTTATTCCAAAGCGTTTTTGATTGGCCTATCAATGTAAGTGCACATTGAATCATTGTGTTTCGACCAATCACAAGAATTGAATTATAATTACCTCCACGTTAGAGACGATAAATGGTCTGTAAACATATCTAGTTCTCACAACGCTGAATTGTACCAACACTTTTGTCCAAGATGATAGTTGAATTTAAACGGACGATCAGTGTATAGTTACAGGCTCACACATTAACAATCTCGTCCACTAAGCAGCTAATCGAGTTACGTTGGCCCTCGAAATATCTATGTTTGCGTTAATTTCCTTTTTCACCTCGGGGTTAAACCACTGATGTTTTGTGAGAAACGGTAAAGGCGATACCTCATAGTGTTAATCTCTACGTTAACTTTTAGTTCTTTCTGACTGAAGAAAACTACAAATGTCACATCTGTATGACCTTACACCTTTTCAACTCAGTAAATGTCACATTATTAAGTGCCTATGAAACAGATATATAAGAAACAAATATTCAGAAAATGAGCCTTACATTGCCCAAAATCATACCATTGACTATGTAATGTAATTATTGTATGAAAACGTTATCCTTAGACACAACAGAAAGAATGTGTAAATCTGAAGTGGAAATAATCAACCATGTTTTGCTCCTATTTCATCGTAGATGGCGTACAGTTACTATCAGTTAATTGTTTTGAATACGTGTTTTGAACAATTCGCCGGGGTCAAATAATCTGTCCTTTTCTCGTGGCATTAATACACCACTGATTCATCCTGCGAAAGACAAAAAACATGTTATATATGTTTCAAATATACTTCGCTAAATTGTGTCGCAGACGTGAGCATTCTTTAACATATTTGATTTAAATATCTAATCAAAATTTAAGGTGCAGTTTGAGAATTTTGGTTAGCTACATTTATAATTATCAAAACTATAAAAGGTTGTACTAAGTGTGAGGGCGTTTTCAGCATAGATATTCTCTGTAACAGTGCTTCAGTATTTCTGATCAATTTTGTTCTTTCAACATCCATTTTTGCACCCATATAACTTTTGAAGTGCTAGTTTATACATCATAGATCATAATGAGGATATCGCTGGAACAGTGGAGACAAGCCGTTGGTCATTTCGCGGGTAACATTTTAAACCAAATTCGCCACGTACCTACATGTAAAGGCCTAACACAGTTCAATGGTACCGGTTGCACGTTGCTAAGAGGAATGCGTTGGCATTTATGCAATTTTCTGTACTCCTACTTCGAGCTGGTCATGTTGAATTGAACCCTGGCCCTACAGCATGACAACAACCAGAACTAAGTAAAATGAGTGATACCAATAAAAGTATTACCTCTGTGCTTAAAGAGAGTAATAACAACTTGCAATCATTAAACCAAAAAAGTGATAAGAATCTCCCTAGACTTGAGCATACTTAAAGCTCGCATTGATCAAGTTGAAGACTCCCAATATTCGTTACAAGAGGAAATCACTGATCTAAAGGACCAAATAACTCAAGCTAATGCCAGGTGTGGAAACTTAGAATCCCAGTCGAGACGGAAAAATCTAATATGCCACGGCATAGAAGATGACCAAAAAGAATCTTGGGATGACACTGAAAAAATGTAAAAACAATTTTAAAGGACAACCTGGGCATTGATCCATCTAAAATAGATATTAAGCGGTGCCATCGTTTGGGTTCTGGGTCGTGCCCCGACCATTCATCATCGTTAAGTTTCTTAAGGATAGAGAACATCTGTTTCGAGAAGGAATTAAGAAGCTGAAGGGCAGTGCCATCCTAGTGAGTGAGGACTTTACAAAGCAAATAAGAGAACAACGCAAAAATCTGTCCACCGTTCTTGAAAGAGGTAAGAGCAAATTGTAAAAAAAGCCACTTTGCGTTATGATAAACTTATTGTTCAGGGAGAAACTTTTGTCTGGGACGGTGCGATTCAGAACGTTATGAAACATAAGTAATGGTGTGGCCATGGCTCAATACGAAATCATAAGCCAAAAGAGCAGGTAAAAAAATCATTGCCAATCTATACTACTCAACTTTTACACCATCTTAATATCGATAACCAGAATTACCCCCACTCCAAAGCCAGGAATGCACGTTGTCCATCACAGCCGTTATCACTTAAGGAATACCGAATACTTACATGGAATATTTCAGGTCTACGACAAAAAACTACGGTTTCCTGATGTTCTTAAGATTATGCAGTCATTTGACATATTATGTTTATCGGAGACGTGGCTAAATTTCCCAACTGAAGTTCATATGGAGGGGTTATCCGAACTTCCAATTATCCCGAAGCTTGCACAGGCGCCAAAAGAAATTCAAGAGGCGTTTCAATTGATTATCGTAATGACATAAGATTACATCATGTATCAATTTTAAAGCACGACACTCATTTGTGGGTTCGTCTACCAACAAAGGTAAATAGAATCAACTTCTTTTTGTGTGCACTTTATATCTCTCCAGAGTTATCTTCCTATGGCGATGTTTCGGTGTTTGATACGCTAGAGCAAGATATGGTGTATTTACGAAATTTGAATGAAGACTGTGACTTTTTTTAGCTGGCGATTTTAATGCGCGTACATCTAATTTGCCGGACTTTATTGAAGAGGAACTCAGTTGTACTCCGGAAGCTAACGGAATTGGTTATGGTTATGGAAACGAAAATAAACCAGTCTGCGATTTAACTTGGGAGAAAGACATCAACAACGACGTCTTACATATTTATGTAAATCATCTTCCCTTAGAATTTGCAACCGGAGACTTCCCCCGATCAGTGAAACAGACAACTTCATGGTGTTTCCACGAATGGTAGCAGTGTTGTTGATTACGTAAATGTATCGCATTCTATTTTAGTTCACAACACTATCAAGAATTTAAAAATAGTTAGTATATGTGTAATTTAGATCACTTCCCGATTGCCTTTAAACTTAGTATTCCAAATGATACTCTCAATGATATAATGGTCAGAGAAAACTGTTTAGATACTATTTCCATCTGTAAACTTGATTAGCGTATTTGCAACTATAATATTTATTTGAAAAACTGGAATTTTGATAATGCAGGTGGTATTGTATGATCTATTCATGATAATATTATACAAGGTAATATTGATCATTCAATTTTACTTCTTGGAGATGTGTTTGAAAACGTTTACGGGTTAAAAAGGAACAGTTAACAAATTTGCTAGAAAAAAATAGATAAATAAAATAACTGGTTTGATTATGATTGTAAAAGGTGCAAACAGTCAGTCCAGAGCGCTTTGAAGAAATGCAGAGATTCGCTGAGTCGCAAACATTTTTGTGATGTGGGACGTAATTATCATGCCTTTATCAGCCTCAAGAAGAAAGATTTTTTTGATACCAAAAGTCAACAAATAATTGAAACAGCAAAACAAAAAGACTCCAAGAAATTCTAGACTTTCTTTAAGGGCACGAAATATTTTTAAAAGAAAACATCACAAATACTGAATGGTTTAATTATTTTGAGTCACTTTTTGATGTTGATGATAAAATTGATGAACCTATATAAGACATTGATACTTATGTTGATGATGGAAATCCTTCCAATCTATGTGATGTTTTGAATTATGATATAGATATGGAGGGGGTTGATAATGTTATAAAAAGGTTAAAGAATGGGAGGGCCTGTTGTATTGATGAAATACCGCCTAAAATGTTGAAAAATGCTCCTATTAATTTGGTTCAAATTATTCATACTCTATTTCAAAAGTGTTTCACAATGGGTACTTTTCCGGATTTGTGGCGAGTCGATTTGATACATTACTTTACTGTGTATCATGGGCAAGTTATTTACTCGCTTTTTGAGTGATCATCTCTCTTCCTACTTAGAAGATCTAAATATTTTATCCCCAGCACAAGCTGGCTTCCGGAAAATAACAGTACAATTGATAATTGCTTTGTTATTCATACTGTTGTCTCTAAAGATCTTCGCTCACCAAAAGGTAACCTACATGCTGCTTTCATCGAATTGAAAGCCGCGTTTGATGATCTTAACAGAAAAGTACTTTCTGCAAAACTTTTTAAAATTGGTATAGAGGACACCTTTTAAAGATTATTTTGGAAATGTATAAAAATTGTAAGATTTAGAGTAAAATGTAAAAGCGAGATGACCCCAGAGTTTGCATGCACAACCGGAGTTAGGCAAGGTGATAACTTATCACCTACACGTTTTTCTTTGTATATCAAAGATATTGAAGATGTACTCAACAATTCTATTTCTTCAAGTATTACTGGCGGTAGCAAACACTTATTCCATGCGGATGATCTTGTAATACATATTCCCTGCAGAAACTTTTAAATATTTTTGATTTGATTTTTGTATTTCAAATGATCTTACAGTTAACTTGGACAAAAGTGAAATAGTTGAGTTTAGACGAGGAGGTTATCTTGCAAAACATAAAATACATTATTTTTTAAGGATAATAAACTAGAAGCAGTAAATTTGTATTACTTTGGCCTAGGATTCACCACAAAGGGGGTATAGTCTGCAGCACAAGACTACTTAGGCCTGGGATTCACCCCAAAGGGGGTATGGTCAGCAGCACAAGACTACTTAGGCTGGATTTCACCCCAAAAGCCCGGGTATGGTCAGCAGCACAAGACTAGTTAGGCTTGGGATTCACCCCAAATGAGGTATGGTCAGCAGCACAAGACTAGTTAGGCTTGGGATTCACCCCAAATGAGGTATGGTCAGCAGCACAAGACTAGTTAGGCTTGGGATTCACCCCAAATGAGGTATGGTCAGCAGCACAAGACTAGTTAGGCTTGGGATTCACCCCAAATGAGGTATGGTCAGCAGCACAAGATAACCTTAGTTCTTCTGCCCATAAAGTTCTTTTCTGTTTTAAAAGTGTTTTTTTTGGTTGAATATCCCCTCTTCCAGTGAGTAACATTTTACAAATATTTGATTCAAATATTCTTCCTAATTTAACTTATGGTGTAGAGATTTGGGGACAAATGCCCGCGAAAGATCTCTTAGAGTTTATAATCAATTTCACAAATATCATTTAAGACTTGCTGTTCATCTTTCTAACCTTCTAGCAATGGGGAAACTTGGTAGATCTTCTTTAAAATTCTTCACTTGTGTGAAACAAATTAATTATTGGTTAGTAATTACTAAGCATAGCAACAATAGATATACCACATTATGTCGTTCTGAACAGACTTACTTTGTTAATATTGAATTCCAATCATGGGGATTGAATATTATATATGTTCTTTGTAGCACGGGTTTTAGTCATGAACCACGAATTATGGTGTAACCAAGGTGTTGGTGATGGTAATCTATTCTTGGATATTTTTAAGCAAAAGATCTTAAACATAGATGTAGTAAATATGTAGAATCTTATGGTTTTTATCTTTATATTTATAATCCAAGGAAATTTTTGGCTAAGTTCCGTTGTGGCTATAGTGGTGTTAATGTGAACACCGGGCGCATGAAAAACATTGAGTACAATCAAAGAATCAGCTCATTTTGTAAAAGCGGGGATATTGATGATGAGTTACGTTTTTTATTTGTTTTTCCAATCCATTCAGTTCTGCGCTCAAAATACATTCCTTTATATTATTCAACCCATCCTGACTTGCATAGATTAAGCTCTCTTGTAAATAGCGACTACAAATCTGTTTGCTTGTCTCTTTTAAATTTTGTAATGCATGCAATGAAGTCCCGTGAACCAGTCTGACATGCAGCCATGTATATCACCTTTGTGCCTTATGTCATTAATTATATATCTCAAACGTCTTGTTTCGAAAGACTTGTTTCAAGAGCTCAAGTAACGTATTAATGTGGTCATATTAAATTTCTTATTTATACCCTGGATTATATAATACTTTTGTTTTGAGTGTAATTATACTTCATATGTTTGTTATTATAATTACAATTATTATTGTTTTATTAAGTTAAGTACGATTCTTCACTTTTACAACGTGCGCACCTCATGTGATTGTAAAATATTTTGTATGTATGATATTTCAAATGTGACAAAGGCCGATGGCCTAGAGCGCCAAATAAAGTTGTCCTGAAGAGGATGCAAAAACAGCTCTTAAGAAGTATTCCTCATTAGTTTTCAAAACAGTTTCCTGATTTTATGAATTTGTTTATTGTTTCAAGATACATTCTAACCGTGCTTAACTTTCATAATCTATCATGTGCATTTACAAAAGACATGAGGTACATGATTAATATCTGCGGAAGACGGATAATACTTTTTATACTTACTTTGGTTTTACGATAAAATATCACGTAGGTTTTGTTGCTGTATGATTTCCAATCAATTTTCTGAATTTCTTTTATATCACTCGGTAACTCGGTAACTCGACTATCATCAAACATAAAGACTTTATTTCCATAAATTCCGTAAAAGATGTAATGCCCAGCATTTAGAGAAGATCCATCGTGAGTTATAATTCCAGTCAAGTCATATGTAGAGTACTCTGTTGTATTGGTGAAAGTATGGGGGACTTCAATTCGTAGTGGCACATGCACACGGGCCATATTCTTTATTACACGGTATCGTGAGCTTCTTGCAAATCGCTGCAAAAAACAAATCAATACTTCTGGTGCATCTGCAATTGACAATGATATCTCTGCTGCTGTATTTTTATCACATTTCGAGCAAAAATATTCCATATGTTCTGTCATTCTTACAGACTTGAGATAGCTTTTCAATAATGACAAGAGTTCTAGGTTCTGTGCGCTATGGAATGAAAAATTAGGTGGAGGAGGTACTGGCAATGGAATATCAAGGAATGTTTCTGTTTGAACATCTGGTATTTTGCACTTCAAACAAAAAAGTATATTTTTTATCGTTCCAGAAAATATTTTTTTCACGATTGAACTTTGATTTTCTCCACTGACTGAAGCGCTTGCTTCCTGGTGTGCATGGTGTTCAACGGTTTGCTGTGATTCATCTATTCTTGTTTGGCCTGTTGATGAAGAGGTGCTGTTAGGTTCATGTATATTTTGAAAGCACCGATTTAGGACAGTCTCCACGTCTTCTTGATGCTCAGTTTCTTCGGAATTCAAAAGATCCGTTACTTGGCGTAAGAAACGACAAATCCGCTAAATATGTAACAAGGCAGAAACAATTGGATTACAATAACCTTCTGATGCAATCATCAGCTTACTATCAATCACAAAAGCGCGCACATCTACGATAGAAACAATTACATTTCCAAAATACTATACATTCTCATTATCTAGGTGTAGTCTTGGTTTAAGTAATTAAAAATATATTAACTTTCTTTAATTATCAGAAATAATCTTAAATAGTCCATGACTGCATGATAACGTTTAGGTCCAATCTCAGTGTACTCTGTATTTAGTTCTAACAAGGGACATAGTAATAAAGTTTTGTTTTTCGCTAGAGAACATCAGCGTGAATGTACTATATCATTTATTGGACCAGTTGCGTAGAAAAGAGATGGTATTTGTACCCTTGATCCATCCTTCAGGGTTTTTTTTTTAGATTTAATAATACTTATAAAACAATTACTGTTTCATATTAAAACAAATGCTGTTTCATATGATGGGAATTATGAATGGGTTGGATCAAATTAATATCGCATGTAATAAACATTTTTTCATATTATATAATACTTTTAAGTATCACGGGTTCGTCTTTGAACTCCATAAAAATGTAAGCAATATTAAAAGAATGGGCCTCACATGATTCGGTTAATCATCTATCACATCATACAGCATAATATCTTTTATCAGTCATATAAGAAAAACATTCACTTATATGAACTGGTTCTCATCTATGTCGTTTTACCATCCATAATACCACAGGCGGGATTTGGGAGGAGCAACAGGGCATAGAGACATTTCCCCCACTCTTTTTTTCCAAATGATATCTGTTGTATGCTTATTTGTTATATTTTAGCGTGTTTCATCCCACTTTTGACCCGCCTATCTGCCTGTTTTAACCGCTGGTAGAAATTTCTTCGGATCTCATTATAACAATCTTCTGTATTCTTTTCTCTTTATACACCTTTATCGATCTTTCATCCTAATCAACTTTTTCACTTCATTCTAATATTAAAAGCAATTAATTTAAATTTGCGCTGAATTTTCACACATTTTGGATAATATAAAATATAACGTGAATATAACGATTGCTAAAAAGATGAAATTGTCGATGATCTTTACCAAACCTTATTTTGTCACCGGCGAGCCGAACTAAGTCCATAGTTAACTGAAATATTAAATTAGATGCACTACGCAAAAAAGTCATAACAACAACAAAAATAGTGAACTTCTCTTTAAAGGAGACTCAAACCCACAGATTTCTCTTATCTATTATGATGCGAACATATATTCTTAACACTATGCCCAGCTTGGGATGCTTAAAAGGTGTTCCTTGATATTCTATTTTAATCAATAATAATATTAATTACTTGATATATGAATCGAATAGGGGAGGCCATCTTGTACACCCGCTCTCAATAAAGTGACTTCACGTGACGTCATCAAATCAGTTCCGTTCCCGCATACATGTGTAAACACATCTAGACCTATGATGCACCTTTACCGTACCACAGTATATTAGCGCGGAAGTTGATTTGTGAAAGTTAAGAAAACAAATATTAGTAGCAAGAAATTATGTCAGAATGTCAAGCACATGGCTGTGCAAATCGTTTTTTTTAGTCTTTTGAAACTTTATCTTCAGTCAGTCAGTAGTGATTATCCCCGTCGATAACATTAGGGTTAAACTAATGAAAACTTATGCTAGGCCTATAGCTGTATACGGTAAAAAATAGCCAAACGTTGGCCTACTAGTAGTAGTACTGTACTGCGAGAGAGTTTCAACAGATTGGTTCCGAAATACAGACAAAAAGACAATTATATTATCCTACGGAAAGAAAACTATATTCTTCAAAATAAAGTAAATAATCTTTCAAATCAAAATTTAATTGCGCTTCTAAAGCACGTGAAAACCGTGAAATCATTCGCACTTAAATCCAAATCGTTGTTGTTCATGTTTTCTTTCGTGAAATATCTCATGATAAAAAAAAAAAACCGAAACTGATTCTAAAACGTGACCTTTAGACCTAAATACCGGCAGTTTCAAAATATACCAAAGAATATGGCAACCTCCATAGGGCCTTAAACTTTGAATAAAATCTTAAATTGATTTTTAAGGGAAACGGTATTGACTTTTGGAATCTTCATACATTTTTACCCAAATAGAACCCACATTATTCTGTGGGTTTGTATCTGCTTTAAGTGATCTAAAACATCTAAATGGTGCGCCACATATTACTATGAAAATGATATATAAAAGTGTGGTATGACGTAAGTGGTACGAAGCATGAGTTAGAGGTGAAACGTAATCGCACTTGTTAGACTCAACGATACTTTTCCAAAAGCTTCTGGTACCATGTTAACGAGAATTTAGAATAATCCTGCAGATATAAAATATTCCAAATATAAAAATACATTAGAAACAGACCTTGGAGGCTATTAAAAATCGGAGTATTCAATTAATGATATAGCGTGTGTTATTATCTCATCACCCATGGATATGGAGATGATATTTCTGTGCCCTTTTCACATTGGGCCTCATGCCAAGACCCTGTACATCATTACCTTGAAACCAGAAAGTAATGCGGTGTGAAATAGAGGGCATCATGTACGACCCAAAAATATGGGTAAATGGTCTTAACTTTTTTACTTGGGCTCAAAATCCTTGTGAATGTGTTTGTGTGTGTGTGTGTGTGAGGGCGCGTGTATGCGAGGGTGTGTGTGCGAGGGTATGTGTGCGAGGGTTGTGTGCGTTGGTGGGTGTGTGGGTGGGCGGGTGAGTGGGTATCTGCGTATGTGTGTGAAGTTGTATATGAATTTGAAGCAAAATTGCTGAAGGATTACCTTATGGGGCGAATGTGTGCCTCATAGATTTTCAGGAACAGAAATACAAGTCATAGGTCACAGCTCAAATAAAACGTATTTTACAGTGACGGACTATCTTGTACAACGAGGACCTGTCATACAGTTAAATATAGTTAGGTGTAATTAATCCTTAAATAGAATTGATAAAGAGGGTAAATGGTCAAATGTCAAGGGTCAGAGGTCATAAACGTGTACAAACGACAAAACTTGGGCCAATTTAAACGCAAAAAGTACAAGGACGATTAAGATCCAAAGTGGTGACATGGTACTTTCTGAGTTGAAGTTGTGCCTCGCGGATTTCTGGTTGCATACATCAAGTGGCAGTAAACCTAATATGGACTTTTCTGATGCAGTTTTTAAATGGAAAGCAAATTTGACGTGTGAATGGGACCTAAATAACAAAGTATCACAGTCTATTGTAATATATGATATCTGAGTATTTCAAGAGTCAAGGTCAAAGTGAAATACTTTAAAATGAAGAAATTTGTGCCAATATAAACGTACAAAGTACGATCCAAAGTGGTGACATGGTACCTTGTGAGGTAAATTTGTGCCCCCAAAGAGCAAATTTGAAATGACAATAAATCTTTCTTTTTTTATTAAACTATTCTGCTGCAGTTTTTGGATAGAATAAATCAAGATTTGCACATAACGGTTGCAAGGTGGAGAATATAGTATAATAGTTGTGATGAGAAAGGTCAAATGTGAACTGCCATAAGGTTAAAGGTTAAGGCTGATATTTTGAATGACCCACATTCAAGTGAAATATAATAGGTTGTTGCTAAGTGACAAGCTTTTTTAGTTACATTTTTTTACAAAGAGGCGAGTAGGATAAGTGGTGATGAGATCAACAACCCAAGGTATTGAAATCTTGATATTTATCTTCGACCAACACAAATAAACAGACAAAAAACTAGGCTCCATATTGATTGTAATGATATTTTTAAGCCTCCCACCTGGAGAAACGTGCCGGGTCCTATGTTTATGCTAAATGAATAGAAGGTTTTAACTAAAATGTGACCGGAATATTCTAATACGTTGCTTCTTTAAACGAATGTAAACCATGGAATATTTTCACCTCAGCAAACCAAGGGATTGATTGATTTATACATTGATAGATTGGTTGGTTGATTGATTGATTGATTTATACATCAAGAAATTGGTTTATTGATAGATTGGTTGATTTATACATTGATAGATTGGTTGATCGATGGATGGATGGATGGATTGATTGATTGATTGATTGATTGATTGATTGATCGATCGATCGATCGATTGATTGATTGATTGATTGATTGATTGATTAATTATAAAGATGATGAAAAAAAATATTATACCTTTATATCGTTGTCATGGAATACCATCTCCCCATTAACTTCCTCAAGACTGCCATAGATTAATAAAAGTGGAACATCATTTGATCGTAAACACTCCGTCACTGTCAAGCTTTGCTCACTTACTTTGTCTGGATAAGTTCGCATATTTCTGCATATGATTTTTTCCCTAATAAAAGGGTGACCAACTGAAACATAAGACATTTTTGCATTATTCCGAAAGAGACCTCCAAGAAATCGGTATTGAACGTGATTGGTAAGATTATTTCGATTAAAACTAGTTGGAAGTTGCAGGTCGGATACAAATGTTACGCGTGCCCAGTTATCTTTGCAAACGATCGCCAAGACAGATGAAAGAGTCACGTTAATGTTTACTGACGTTTGAGGATTTTTACACGTTGTGCAAGTTTGGAACAAACGATGCATGAATGCTTGATGCCAACTTGCATGAATATCTAAATTGAGGAAAGCTGTATGTACGCTGATGTACATAAATTCGTCAGCAATGTGATTGTTACAGCATTCGTTGCATCTGTAATGCTGATTGATTTTACAAAGGAACATTTTGTGTAAATCCTTTTGTACTTCTTTCTTGGAATCCTCTTCTATTATTTGGCTAATAGGTGCTTGTGATAGATTCGAATCACATATTTCCTTTTCACTTCGGAATTCCTCGTCAACAGTGTTTAATAAATGACGCAAAAACTCCATACAATCTCTTTCGCCGTTGCCTTGAAGCCAAGCAGGTCGGATTTCTTCTGACACTTTGGGTGGTATGGAATATGTTTTCTATGAAGTAAAGAACATTTCAAAAGAAGCTAAGTGATGTATCTTAAAAGACGTTTACTGATGCATTTAAACAAAACTTGGTGAAAGTAAGTTTTCCCTTTGTCCTGGAATTTGCCTCCGGAATTGAAGGAACTGTAATAATAAGACATTACCGTTTTTTTTAAGGAAAAAGGAGAATTGCTAAGCAATTATCATCAAACAAGTACATGAATAGGAAGAAGTAACCTTATCTAATCTGCTGAGTAGGGATTTAAATATAGTCTAAACACTTTACTGGGTTTTGTAGTGATAGTACAATGCAAAGATCAAAATAGTTTGTCCCAAGTTGGTCATTTGTTTGTTAAAAACCACGAATTACTCTAAGGACTGTCTTTGAATCACAACTAACTGGAGAGGAATGGGTTATGGAAACCGTGAAAATCGTAGAAATTGTCAACATATCTGGCGTCTGTCAGCGGGGCTTCCTCATTGATTGTCAGTGGGAAGAAATCTAGTTTGCATGAGGAGGAAAGGTAGTTGTTTCTAGGATAGAAATGGAGCAGGACTTAATAATTATAGATAACCAATACTTCGTGATTATTTCCAAGAAGGCTTTGATAGTGGGATAGCAAAACAACTTAGTGTGACAGAACATTGCATCAAAAACCATCGGCAGACTCACTTGTTGTTTACTTTTCCACAGCTACCACCCCTAATGTAAAAAGCGCATGTTTCATTAAAAACTCTGCAGGAAAGTAGTAGAAAACAGTCGCAATACAGGCCATCCATATCACCTTAGGATTTTATCTTTACAACTACACATTTGAAAAGGAATTTGAACGTTTCTTCACTTCTTTAACCAAATCCGATCTAACAACGATACATTTGAAATGGTTTTCTAAAACATTTCAAGCTCATTAGTGCATTCTTTCACAGCCAACGCAAAAAATGAAAAACATTGAATATTTGCTTTGCATTCCAAGTACCTCAGTGTTACTCAGGAATGTGAAAATGCTCTGCAAATGCGATGATGTCTTCATTGATTCTCCATTTATATCCATTTCTATCAAATCATCCACGAATCTATGATTTAAACAGAAAATCAAGCAAAAGATACTCATTAAGAGGAAAAATAGAAGAGACTATCACAAGAAGTGCATTATGGAAAATTCAAAGGTATCTAACGAATTTTGTTTGCATGCTTGGCAGAAGAAAGAACAGTGTCCTGTCGCACAAAGATATTTGAATTTTTCGTTGTCGACGTTTTTGAACAGTAGAAGGTTGCAAACAAATTAAGCTGCTGGGATTGTTATTATATAAGGAAGCGAAAACATTTACTGAACTCTGGAGATGAATAGTTCAAAGTACTTTATAAAATGCCTCAGAAAAGTGGACTAACAAAAATTCGAAACGAAACTTTATATATTTTACTTCTGTATGCTGAATTTATTCACACACGCATATTCCAAACGAGCAGCATAACAAACTAATGACCCACTTTTAATGAAATTTAAACTTATGTAATTTGATATTTCACTCTAGTTACAGGCACATTATTGCCTGGACAAATACGTTTTTCATATCTATCTTGTCCTGAAAATTCCATCAAAGTTTGATAGGGTTCAATGGATATGCAATAACAATCATAAACACTTGCATTGTTTTATTTTCTCCAAAGCTCATAATTATATTGAGTAATAACAAAGTCACCTAAGTTTTGTCCTAATTGCGTGTATTCTTTGTTTAATATATGTTGTGTTTAAGTTCATAGATATGGAGTTATTTATACAAACCCATCTGTCCACCTTAAGCTCTGTATAACGCTGTTAATGTAGCAAGATGTTCCACTGTTAAAAATTCCACATAATTGTGCAGGTTTTCTATTATGGTTTTGTGAATCTTCTTTGCGAGTAATCTGATAGAAAAAACGTACACAAAATTATAACTTATGTTTTTGTTTAGTCAAATTATTATTTATAATAAATAAGGTTTGAGTGGAATAACACGATAAGAACTAAATTCTCTTTTAATTCAATGCTTATTTAACCGAAACTTATCTTCTGACTTGCCTTTTGGTTATTATGATGCTGCCGAGTATCGGATTTGGAACCAAATTTACCCTGTGAAGAAAACAATTATGAAATGAAAGTAAATACAGCATGGCAACTTCTTTATTCCGATTTTATCTATAGAATTAGTTCTGGCTCTGTTGCGTCCTTTTCATTTTACTTTATTTCTATCACACGAAGTGCATCATCTGAGAATTTCTATTTCATGATCCTCGACCATCAGTTTGTTTTTCATATATATGGTTTTTAGACATCACAACCCTGCAAAACATAACAGTCTGTTTCTTTGATGAGTATATCGTTGTGTTTTCCGATTGTCTGGGTTGTGTTATTCCTACATATTTAATTGGTTGTTGTAGGTGGCTTAAATCATGTAGACTACAGGGTGGTAAAGCAGTTATCATCAAACAAGTGCGTGGACTGAGCGGAGAGAGCGTTATCTAAGCTTTTATGTAAAGATTAATTCACTGCTAATTTTCTGAAAACAGTTAAGAGCAAAGATATGACAGAGCATATAATTTCAATAATGTATGCTATATGAAGTAATCATACAGTATGAAAATTACATACTTTTTGCTTCGTATTTCTATCCTCAGTTTTCTTGCCCGTTGCACCATTTTGAGTTCGCCTTTTGTTTTTCTGAGCAGCATCGGCCTCTGGACCTGGAGGATCCTGCAAAGGACACGAATTTCACAAATTACAAGAATTATGTAGATCATGGGTTTAAAAGTGTAATATCTAACCCAAAACCCGTGCATTGTCCTTATTCTAGCCATTTTCGACTTTAGATTATTTGTATCTGACGATCTAACAATTCATTCCTTAGTAATGTGCTAGTATAATTAGTCTGATTCATACTTCATTAGAAGATACTTTACGGAAGTATCCCACAATACATCTATCCAAATTTCGTATAGGAATCATAAATGAGTCAGACAAATTTAGAGCGCGGGGAATTAAACCACTGCGAAGGATTCAAATTTTTCTTCACGATGTGTAATAATGGCATAGAAAGTATCTTTTCACCGTGCGGTTTTAAACTTTATCATGAAATTTTCGAGAAATTTAAAGAAAATTGGTGACTTCTTATTACGTGTTACCGTTAGGCAGTCGCGGTGAAATAAGATTTTCTGAAGAAATAACAAACATTCTGAAGTTTTCTTTGGGAATTGTGTTTGACTAACATTGTAATGAATATCATAAGAGTCAAATTAAACTTTTGTATCATCATTTTAGTTGTCAAAGCTTCGTTATTATGTAGACTCGTACTGCGCATGTCCCGATTTCCCGAACGGGCGAATTCTGAGATCTCCCAATCGGTAGTAGGAACCGGACTGATATTGGGCTCACATAAACGACCGTAATGCAGGATGTAACAAAAATTTGGAACGGAAAGACAGACTGAACGTCAAAAAGCTAGTCGCTCATTTTATAATTTTGAAATACGCACCATTGCACTATTTTTCGCCGTCGCATTTTGCTTATTTTGATATTGCTGTGCTGAGTTTTTACGAGCATCGGTTTTTGAACTAGATTCATCCTGTAAAGAAATGAATGTGTCACTACATTTTTAAAGACTTTATCCATTCCATTAAGTAGGGTATGAAAATTATTTAGAATTACAGCGTGAATACTCTCTATTGAACTGTTATATTTCTAGTTATTTTTTGAATTAGTTTTGGTTTTCAAGCATTGTTCCCATGTTGTTTTAATTCATTTACAGTGAATGCATCATCTGCGAATTGTTATTTAATGATCCACGACATTCCGTATCTTTTTTCTATGCATATGGTGTTTAATAATCAAACCCTTCCAAACATAGGAGTATGTTTATTCCATAGATTTTGTTACCCTTATATTTTCAATTGGTCGCTGTGTGTTGTTTAAATCAGCTGATCCAAAACTTATCACATACCGTGAGCTTTAGAATGTTTTATGCTATATAAATAATGCAACAGTGTTAAAAATACATACTTTGGGAGTTTTCTTAATATCTTTCTTTTTATTTTCCTTTGTAGAAGTTTTTATCTGCTGAGCACTACTGATCTCGTTACTAAAGGGATCCTGCAAAATATCGAGTATAGAAAATTACAAGAATTGCGCAGGTTAAGGTCAACGAGTGCAAAGTTGATAATTACTACACTAGCTCAAAAAGCTATGTTTCGCCTGTTGCGTAGATATTTTCCAGTTTGATTTATTTCTCTAACACTTTATTCTTTTGTCTGGACAAGGTAAGCCCTACCCAGACCAACGCCAGTTCATCGTTTGTAATGTGGTATGTCTTATTCAATTGTGAAAAAAAATCATGGAACCTTGAAAATGAATGTCTAAAGAAACCCTATTTATTTATTTTTCTGCAATTTATAATTATTTTAAGTATATCTCCTACTATCCCCTAGTATTCCCTAATCTCTGTTCTCTGGGTGTTATATCTAGATTCGCTTTTGAAGCTTTACTATCAAGACTAGAAATACACATTCCTAGCTTTAAAATATCATACCTCTTTGCTCGTTACATTGAATTGTCCTTGCGCCTCTTCTTTTTCATTGTCCTTTAGTTCATCTTCATTCTTGTCATCCATAATCTCTGAGTCAGAACGATTCTTCGAAAGAGTAAATTTACATTTAAATTGATAACAAATACGAAGGTATGCAGAGTCATAAGCTTTTAAGCATCGAGAGATAAAAACATATCTAAACAGATATAACATAGAAATATTTCACAACAGTGCATGCCGACTAACAACTCGGAGAGAATAGTCTGTTCACTTATGCAAATTCAGCTTGACAATTTGAGTTACCTTTGCTTTCAACAAGAGATGCTTTAGCTGTAATCCTAGTGGGAAACCTGTATATCCACCGCTTACAAAACAGGAATCTTTACCTGATGGTATAAAGCCACGTACTTGATGGAACCACAGCCTGGGGATAACATGTCTACAACACGCCGACTTTCTGTTTTTCAATCTCTTTTTGTGTCACGTACCGCCTTGAAGTATAATGGCATAAAACTATGCAAGAAGTAAGAAAATGAATGAATTTTTACTAACGTGAAATGAACTAACTGATGAAGAAAGGGTGCAAATATCTTACGCAGTAAAGGACATATATATGCTTCACGCTCTATCAAATCTGTGTACAAATGGTTGAATGTACACTAGAAGTGACATTACATACTAACACTCGTAACAAAGTCTTTTTGAACATTGCATTTGATATTTTGTGACTACAACTATTGGATATGCCATAAATAATGGGTATAAGTAAAGTAAGGGAGGTTTACAGTCTTAAGTATATTTCAAAATGTAAACATTTTTTTGAACAAGAATTTTCAGTTTGTAACAGAACGTACCTGAGATCTTAATCAAATAAATGATTGATAATAAATTTAGAGTACAATTAAAGAGCTGTGTAGAAGCTCTTTGGTACAATGTAACATTTTCAAAATAGACATATTGTACCTGTCATTTTCATACACAACTTAAAGCAGCTTTCAAATTCAATCTCCTGAACGATATTACAGTAGTTTCTTCACAGTTTTGTTTGTGTTGTTAACTTGTGCCCTCGTAATCATACAACAAAGAAATGTCTCACCACTAAGCATACCCTAATTCTATAAGTATTTATGACTTATGTAACAACCTTGGTGAAGGTCAGGTTGCCCTTAATGTACTAGGCAATTCAATGGTTCATGCGATACGAAAATGATTTAACAATAATATACAGTAACGTCGAAATTATATCCACAATGTACTAAACAACATAAATACCTGTATGGACTACATTTACAACTGATAATACGAAAACTGTAATAAGCGCTTAGCGATAAGCCTTTCAATGTGAATCGAAGTAAGAGAATCCAAACACCTTCCGCAATGATTTACAACGTTGTTAACGGAATGATAGTGTACATTGATTTGAAAAACAATGTACGGAACAAATGGTGGCGCTAGCTCTTTATGCAATTGATAGAATACGTTCATGGCACCGTATAACATTATGGAATATTTACCTAACTGCATTAATTCTAAATGTAATGAGTGGAACGGCGGAAAGACGTCTCATCAAGGACCTAAAATCGTAAGTTATTATGTCATTATTTGTATTTACAGCATAGTCAATCGCATTCTTTGTGCGGCGGTTGTTTTATTTTTCTTCAGATTTTGGGCAGCTCCAGTTAATATACATTCATAACACCAAGGTGTGCGCTACTCGTGTGTTATGTCGTTAAAGCTGTAAATTTGACAGGCTTGAAATATCTATAATACATGGATTGTTTCTTACTATTTAAATCATGCTAGGATTGTTTAAGAAAACATTGTGAACTTTAACGAAGGGTCACTTCCAAAAATTATGATATACAAATATCTACAGTAGGTCATTTTATCATAATACAACACAGAACTATCAAAACGCATGTAAAATACTTTAAAACGCAGTTTAAAAACAATTGTAACTTTTCGTGTGAGTAGAGTAAAACAAAAAACATAGATACAAAACCTCGTTCCAATTTAAAGAGGAATTATAACGTAATTTTCGAAAATAGATTTACAAAGTGAATTAAGTGTCCAACAGTGAAGGAAAATATCAGGTAACAGCTTGTTATATGATATAATATTCGAAGGTGAGCCACTAAAGTTTCTCATTGCTATTGTGTGAAAAGGTTTGAAAGTTTAAAGAGAAATAAAATTATGAAAGATATTATTGATATTTCTGTTATGTCTATTTTTCAAAATAATTCGATATTCACATTCTACTAAATGTTTCCATATTTCATTAATAAAAACAGAATGGAGCAGCTGAGTCCTGAAGGAATTTCAGCATCACCATCTGATGATGATTTATTTATATGGGACGCGGTGGTAACCGGGTAAGAGCTGCAAAATATAATTAGAACATTATTTTAGCAAATAAGTTTAAGAGTTAACAAGACATCATTAATATCTTCGAAGACTATTTCGGATAATAAGTGACCAGCAGTTTAAAATTGTTGTAATACATGATTTTGCGTATAAAATTTGTATGTTAATATTTCCAGCTGTGTTACAAATTGTTATTGTATATTTCAATCCACTTACAGGCCAAACGACACTCCCTATCAGAATGGTAAGTCAGCCTTATCGATTATACTGTTTTAATGTAAAATTACATCTTTTTATTTTCTTCCCTCCTCTTTAGGGTTTCATATTTATGATGAGGTGATGCCTCGTTAAATCCTTTTATATAATTGATTGTGTTTCCCTGGCGTGCTGTTTGCGGAAACTATTTTCATTTGTGTATCTCAATAAAATATTTTTCACCACTCTAAACCCGTTTATCTTCTTCCCTGATTGACAGGATTATTCAAACTGAAGTTAGAGTTTCACGACAGCTACCCAAAGTATCCACCGAAAGTTATATTCTTATCAACAATGTTTCATCCAAATGGTAAATATTTGTCATCCTAATGTTTCCCTACATCATTGTTCAAATTTAATTTCCTACTTGTACTTTCCCATTTTCATGACCCGTCTGATTTACAGTTTGCGTAAAAAGATTTATGTAAGAAGAAATGTTTACTGACAAGCCAATCAATAACCGCTGCGAAAGGGACGTTCTTATTGTGTATCACATTTACTGAGAACATGCAAGCAATTTTCATGAGACGAGATTTATTTCCTTTTTAATAACTTATGAGGATTATTTTGTTTACTCCACCGTACTCTTCTGAGTAAAAATATGTATTTTACTTTTGCATAATTATCAAAGAAAATACATAATAAAGTGAAAAAGTGTTCTATAATGTAACCATTTCCCTGCATTTTGCAGTATATCCACACAGCGGTGAAATCTGCTCAGAAATAATTGGTTCCAAGTGGAAGGAGACATTTGACGTATATGCTATTCTTACTATTATTCAGGTGCGTTTGAAGTCTATTTAGACGTGAGTTACAATGACATTATTATATCAACTGTAAAAGCTAGCAGCACTATAATAAAGACCACTTTACCATACATTTCCATGAACTCATGAACTGATAACCAATGTTAACTTTGAATAAGTATTCTATATCAAAAGTGAAAATAAAAAAACAATATGATAGGTTTCACTGTAAATGTTTGCAAATTATCCCCAAAAGCAACACAATTTCCTTTGTTGTATGTCATGTGATAGAAGCAAGTAATCATAAAATGTTACAAATATTACATCTCTTGATGACTTTTGTAATTCTTAGATAATAAGATTTGCAATAAAAGTATGGAAATATTCATTGTAATATTATAGTTCTCTTCTCATGTAATCATCTATACGTAGAATTTAATGGATCAACCAAACCCAAATAGTCCGGCAAATCGCGAGGCAGCTGATTTGTACAGAGATGAAAAAGCAGAATTTAATAGACGAGTACGAGAAGTAGTGAAAGAAACATGGACTACGTAAGAGTTGATATACCTGTGTCTTTCATGCTATTAGTACATATTCTGAATGTGGCATATTCAGCGTAGAAATCTAATGTTTTTGAGACTTAAAGAAGATGTTTTGCCGACCCCCTTACGAGGCTGAATTTCTTAACGATAACCTCGAGGGGCAATGTTATTCTCGGTATTAGAGACACTAAAGCTAATTTGGGTTTCAATTCAAGCGAGAAACGAGGAAAGGAATATCAGGGTATAATCAGATGTCTGCGTTGGTGCTCCTCCATAGATGTGAGCTTTCTTATTTCATCGAGCATTCATTCCCCGAAAAGTGAAGCTTTGGTTGCGAATTTGTGTAAACCTGAAAGAAAACTCATATTTCAAGCGTTCATCAAGCGAGTTGATTTGTCGCTATGAATGTGTTCGATAAGTGTTTGGATATTTGGATTGTACTCCTATTACCACTGTTGACTTCAAAATGTCATATTTTCGGTTGAGTACGATGAAAGTCATGTCATGCTCCACAGATAGCTATTATATCTTCTACATTTGCCATGTAATGAAGCTGATAAGAATAATTGTACAACTACAATAATTATTCTGAACGGTTTTTACTAAACACCAGTTATTTATATTGTATACAGGTTACCCTTAATCATGACTTATAGTATCTTAGCATTTTTTAATACATTTCTGAACAAAAGTCTTATGTACTGCTTGTACTGCTTTTTCTTTGAAATTGGATATAAAACATATATATCAACACATCATCTTCCGCTTTGCAAACTTTTTCTACTTTAGAAGTACGAGTCTATATGACTACTTTTAGTCTACAGTTTTGTGAATTACCGTAGTTTGCTTTTGCATAAAAATATTCAAAATCGTATTATACTTTTCACAGGATTAAATAGATGCAGCATATATTTTGTACAAGTTTTACAAAAATTCGTAAAATAAGCAAAAGATTGTCTTATATTGTAATATACAGTACTAGCAACTTCAAAATGAGAAAAGAGATTTAGTTTGATAACTTTGCTAATTCTAAAAAATTAAATATTCTATATAATGTACATTTAAGCATATAAATATATCATGGCATATATAGCGATCTTTTCTTTAAGTAACCGTTCGTTCCCTGTACAAAGGACTTACAGACAAAAACAAAGGATGGGTAGTTGAGGCTGAGTAGAATTTGAATAATTGAAGTTGAGTTTACATATTTGGTACTATTCATTTAATTGTTATATGCTTTTATTTTCTCGTGTTCTTGAAAATTCCATATCAGCACAATGCAGTCCTTTAATCCAAACGTATTAAACACTGGTATTAATTCTTCCCTCATCGACACCTTGTACCGATTGTTTGGGCATTCTGTCTGCACAACGCAAATGGGTATAATTCTTTCATGTTATGACATGCTTTTGTATTCCCTTTTCAAGTTGATTGAATTATAGTAATGATAGTAATGATAATTTTTACTTTCATGCTGAAAAGATACGTTTTTAGGTCAATAATTGTTGTCTAATGTGTTTAATTTTGAATAACTTCTCAACACTGACTAATGTCTTGCAGCATATGTGAAAACCTTTCATTTGAATATCAAGGCTTTAAACGTGTTTCCTCGGAACTAACCGCAATCCCTTGAAAAACTTTGATAACAGCTGACACATAGAGTTGTTCCATAGCAAATAAATGGGCAACACGGTATACTTATGCCTCAACAGGCATCCACTCTTAGACTTCTATCATATCCATCCTCCACCCATCATCGAGATGAAATCTTGATTAAGTCAGTCAGGAACACATATGATTTTTCAAATACGAATAGAAGATTGAAATTGTAAAATTTTTGCTCAACAATGACAATTAATAGGGTAATATTTGAAAATGGGTGGTTTCAGGTCTACGTAAGTTACCAAAAGTTAAATGAAATATTTTGGAAATTTGTTTTTATATGAAACAAAAATACACTTGTTGAGATCAGTTTTAGTGATCAAATTGGCAATGCTTCGGTGAAAGGATCCTAATAAGTGTCTTCAGGAACATATATATCCCGCAATTGCGGGAATAACCTTCTATATTTGTTTGAAATATTGATGTCCAGAATGCGGTTTGATATCTAAAAAGTTACAAATGTCATCAACAACATTATTCTTATACTACAGCTGACATGGCTAATTTGACAATGAAATTTTTGGTAAATGATACATGGTTCCCTACCCAACAATTTCTCCTGAGTGAATAAATCGTTTGTAACTGGACCTCTAAAAATATTGGCAAGTGTTGTCTGCTCCAAAGTATCTTTATTTTCAGGAAATGCAACTTATTGGCCGTCATCTGAGGCTCAGAAATCAGCCTAAAAATGGGTTTCGTTCCAGCATCACTGGAAATACTTTTTGGATGTACAGGTGTGAGGAACAGTATATAATAAACATTGTTTTGGCTTGTTTTGGCACTTAAAATTTAATAACTACAGGGTCATGATGCACCAAAATGTTACACATTAAAAGTTTTTTTTTTTTTTTAATTAATTTTCAGTTACATTTACATTTTTTTAAATCTGTTTTGCAAACAAAACAGTTTTAGGTATTGTTTTTTTTTTTTAATGAAAGGTCATATGAAATGACAATTTGATCATATTTCACTAAAATAGTTAACCAGAACCAAACGGTATTGTGGTTCCGATGCTTTTCTTCATAAGCTGATTGAATTGCAAGTTTTGTGTAAACTGTCATGTCCTTGCATATTATGAGATATTTGTTCCAGAAAATGTATTGATAAGCCACGACCACCATGCATGGTACAGATCAATAAAATAGACATACCTATATTGACAACACTAGCATATGCACAATATATTGACAACACTAGCATATGCATAATAATATTAATATATGCACAAATAATACTGCCATAGCAAGTAGAATGCAAAACAGATATGCTGTTGCTCATGTATCATATTTCAAGAATTTTAGGTTAAGCCCCGCCTACTCATTAATATGCATGACATCGGCACCAAAACCAATCGGGCACATCTACGGACCATGAGCTATATGTGTACCCCATATGACTCGAATCCATTAAATATCGTGCCTACAAGCTTTTTTTAGCAAAATCATATTAATGCATATGCATAAAATTAAATGTTTTCACACCACATACCACCAAACATGGTGTTCAAGGCACCATACAACAATTTGTCTATTCCTCAACGGGGATCGTCATGAATCATAAGGTAAAGAATTACTGTAGTAAAAAAGGGGGTGGCAGTGTGGAAAGTTATGCATTTCTTGGGGGCAAGATAAAAGAAATTTGGACCACCCTCAAAAAGAATATGGCTATGGACTGTAATCAAATTCTGAAATGAAAATTACCTCCATCTATTGTTTCTGCTTGCACCACCTTGTCTTTAACTCTTTTTTGTTGACTTGTAAAGTAGAGCTCAACTTTCTTGCATATTACACATTGAGCTGGAAGCACACGTGTTGGTACTAATGTTAGTAGTAACGTTAACATTAGGCCTGGTACAGTGGTAGGCCTACATATCATGTAGTTGAACTACATACATTATTCGACGATATTGACGTCGCCATTGCCCTAAGCCTTTTTGGTGATGGATTTGAAGCCGTGGATGTTTCAACTCCCGTTTTCTTGCGATATTAATCCGGTTACTATCAATAAAACGGCGGTAACACGGCGTATCGTGAAACCCTAAATTGCTCAGATGAGTCTGTGCTTCCTCATATGTAACATTAATAAATAAGGCAGTGACTCTATCTCCCATTTGCAGCAATTTTTGGCGTTTTCTTTGTCTCTGCCTCTTAGCTGAAGCCATTCTTTTGCACAGGAGCTTAATCTGTTCCACCGTATTTTCGTGAACTTAACACTTTCAATGTAGAAAATGCACTTTCTTGTGACTTGTGACGACAGCGACATTTCACTAGAAGTCACCGTGCTTGTTTACGTTTTCGGATGACCTATGACAGGGTAATCTCTAATTGGACAATTCACAACACGTGATACAAATTTCTCATTTGCGGACGAATTTTTTTGACATATTACGTAATAAACCTAGCCTTCTATGACAATAAATTAATTCAGTTTTGAATTCAAATTACAGAAAAACAGCAGGACGAAATGTGGAGAACTTTTCTGATCAAAATCTGTATTAAATTTAGTTATATTATTATTATCATTATTATTATTATTATTATTATTATTATTATTATTATTATTATTATTATTATTATTATTATTATTATTATTATTATTATTATTATTATTATTATTATTATTATTATTATTATTATTATTATTATTATTATTATTATTATTATTATTATTATTATTATTATTATTATCATCATATTATTATTATCATTATCATTATTATTATTATTATTATTATTATTATTTAGATGCTTATATAGCCCCTATATTGAGAACAAAACTAAGCGCTTTACATTATTGGGTAAAAAGGTGTGTTTTCAATTGCTTCTTGAAATTGATAATGTCACTTGCAGATCTGATGTGGACAGGCAGCTCATTCCAGAGAGATGATCTAGTGACAGCAAAGTTGTAACGACTAACTTGTTTGCTGCCATACTGTCTCCTTATCAGTGGGCCATTAGAGGCAGACCTAAGTCTGGGATCTGGGACATACAGATGAAATAATTCAGACAGATAAATTGGTGCAAGACCATGGAGAATTTTGAAAAGATGAACATAAAGCCTAAACCTGATTCGTGACTGTACTTTCAGCCAATGCAAATGGGAAATTATAGGAGTAATATGAGATCTTATACCTATGCCAGAGATCAGTCTTGCAGCAGTATTGTGAACAAGTTGAAGTTTGTTCAACAGGCCACCTGACAAACCCCTCAGTAAACCAGAAGCATAATCAATTCTGCTGATCACCAGTGATTGAACAGCACACTTACATGCATCATGAGTAAGATAAGGCCTTATTTACGCAGCTGCCACAAGTGAAAGTTGGCACTGCTGCACACCTGATTCACATGTTTAGACATTGATGAACTGTTATTAGAATAAGCCCCAAGGTTCCTGATATAGTCAGATCCAGGGACTGCAACCGTGCCAACTTGCAGTGAGATATTATGCAACCAATATTTTTTCCTATGGTAAGTGAATGAGAAGATGATGAATTCACCTGTATCATCATTGAGCTTCAGACTACTTGTCAACATCCAGGTACGAATATCAGATATGCAACTGGAGAGTTGAAGTTTGGCACGGTCACCATCTCCAGTGAAGGAGGGATCAAATGGTATATAAAGTTGTACATCATCAGCAAACTGATGGTACATGACATTAAGACTTTCAATGAGATCAGACAAAGGAGCAATGAAGATTGTAAATAAAATTGGTCCCAAAACAGACCAATGTGGGACACCATATTTATGGGGCACTGGGGAAGAAGAAATATTGCCAACCTTGACTCTTTGAAACCTGTCAGTTAAGTATGATTTTACCCAATCCAAACAAGGCCCCTTATGAAAAATCGTTTGTCAAGGGTGTCAAGAAGTAAATCAACATTGATGAAATCAAAAGCAGCACTGAGATCTAGGAGTACCAGCCTAACTGCCTGATTGTTGTCAAGTTGTGCACTTATATCATACTGAACTCCCATTAGAGAAGTCTCAGCGCTATATCTTGCTTTATAGGCCGACTGCATTTTGCTATCCAGACCTTGATCAGAAATATGTTTGCATTACTGATGTAAAACAACTCTCTCCACAAGTTTACTGACAAAGTTTAAATTTGAAACCGGCCTGTAATTAGCAAGGTTATCAGGATCTAGTGATGCTTTTTTTAAGAATTGGGATAACTAAACCTGTCTTCCAAGCAGATGGGAAGACACCAGAGGACAAGGATGAATTCACAATCTTACACAAGTGAGGTAGGAAGCATGTCAAACACTTTTTCAGAAGCCATGTTGGTAATGTATCCAAACCACAGCTTTTTTTAGGAGCAGCTTGAATAATATCTTTCAAATCACTACAACTTATTAACTTAAAATCAGATAACACAACAGAAGGTAGACACTTAGGTGGAATGATAGGTCTGCATAGCCCTTCTGTTGCAAACAAATTAGATGTTTTATTTACAATTGTGTTAATCTTAAAATTAAAGAAGCCGCTGAAGCTGTCACAAAGAGTCTGATTACATCCCATATTTGGGAGTTTTGGTTCGTTACACCTAAGAAGGGAGCTGAAAACATAATGAGTTGTTCTTTGATCTCCACAAGCTAAAGCATCAGTGTAGTAATCAGACTTTGCCTGTCTAATGTTCTCAATAAATTTATATCTGTTTTAGTAATGTATTCGCAATGTTGATGGAACGAAACAAAGCCACAGAATTTTCAGCTGATGGCCTATTAATAACTTGAACTTCGACGATTTATTAGAAGAAATCGAACTTAATAGCTAATGTTACACTATTGACTTTATTCAGTCTTATACATGCAATAAATATGTATCTCGGTAATCTACTACCGGCGTTTGTATATAGATTTACATATATAACGTTTGGCTTTAAGTTTAGCTTCAGTATGTCATCCTGTTGGAAATCCCCTAATAGAGACGTGTGACGCAATTTGGTTCTGTAGATTGTTCAACAAGCAGAACGTTCAGAACGTTCGAAAAATTACACACGCTACAACACGGTTCCAAACTACTGCAAATCGCCTGCAAAAATCTTGCTATCAGAAGGAAAATATGGATTTACAACCAAGAGTAAGTTATCATTTAGTTTCTACGAAATTAATTGTATCGCTACATAAGAAAATTGTGAGAGAAGTCCTAACTTTAGAAATAAGCTTCGGCGGTCAATATTATTGAATTCACTAAATACAAGAATAGTGCATGTATTTGATTTAATATAGCAGAAATTTATATCCACATCGATTTCTGCTATAAATTCAGAATTGCAGCAAATGATTTGACTTTTCTTGAGAGTCTCAGAAAAATAGTGAGGCCTATACAAATGTAATTTTCAAGTAAACTGGTAATCATGACCACTGTACTTCTTTCGTTATTTACATAGGGACTTATTTACATAGGGACACTGAGACTAGGGACTAGTCTCAGTTATGGCGCCCTTTAATTTTCAATACCTGCCATTTATGATTTGTCAACAACTGTGACATCTAAACTGTGACTTTCTGCTAGCCTACTGCAAGAAGTCTATACTCTGACATTTGGATTTAAGTTCATGATTAAAGTTACTGTTTAATTTAGAAAACACCAGCATGTAGTTTTACATTAAATCAGCTTGTATAGTTTTACGTTACATAAAGACCATTTGGGCCAAAAGTTGAAAACACTTGATTTACATCGCAAATATATTTCTAGATTCACCCAGTAGCTGAATATTATTGTAGGTGAAAGGATGGTTGTTAGTGTCATATAGGGTGCACATGTTATATTTTAAACCAGATCGTTAGTGTCACATAAGGTGCACATGTTATATTTTAAACCACATCATTAGTGTCACATAAAGTGCACATTTTATATATTAAACCAGATCATTAGTGTCACATAGGGTGTGCATGTTATATTTTAAACCTGACCATTAGTGTCATATAGGGTGCACATGTTATATTTTAAACCACATCATTAGTGTCACATAAAGTGCACATTTTATATATTAAACCAGATCATTAGTGTCACATAGGGTGTGCATGTTATATTTTAAACCTGACCATTAGTGTCATATAGGGTGCATGTGTTATATTTTAAACCAGATCATTAGTGTCACATAGGGTGCACATTTTATATTTTAAACCAGATCATTAGTGTCACATAGGGTGCACATGTTATATTCTAAACCAGATCATTAGTGTCACATATGTTATATTTTAAACCTGATCATTAGTGTCACATAGGGTGCACATTTTATATTTTAAAACAGATCATTAGTGTCACATAAAGTGCACATGTTATATTTTAAACCAGATCATTAGTGTCACATAAGGTGCACATGTGATATCTTAAACCAGATCATTAGTGTCACATAAGGTGCACATGCTATATTTTAAACCAGATCATTAGCGTCACATAGGGTGTACATTTTATATTTTAAAGCAGATCATTAGTGTCACATAGGGTACACATGTTATATTATAAACCAGATCATTTCACCGCTATAAATAAGCCTTACTGTTTGGGTTTGGTTATTTGTAATTTACGGGAACTTGGCAAAAACCACCTGCTGAGTCAAGGTCAACAGCGCCAACCTGAGTCAAGGTCAACAGCGCCAAGCTGAGTCAAGGTCAAGGTCAAGTGGAGGAAGGGATAATCCATTCTAGCGTCGCCATGAGTTGCAAGATAAGATAAAGTACTACTTGAATTACTTAGTTCATAAAGCAAAAACGAAATTCACAATTAAGCTCACTGTTAAATGCCTATGGATACGTAACACACTATTTCTATATTGGTTAAAAAGTGTTAAAATCTGAGCAGATCAGTTTTTAAACTTTGAAAATATATCTTATCTTAGTTTTTGAGATATGGCTGAGCAGTTTTCATTAATCTGTAATTCCTGCTAATTCAGAATGTATAGCTGGGTCGACATTTCATAATATCTATGTAATTAATTGATTGGTTTTCCTATTTTATCTTATCCTTTGCTACAGTTTCAATTGATCCTGCGAACAATGGAAGGGGACAATTACAACATATTTGTATCCATTCAGGACACAGTGGATGATCTGATAAATAAAGCTCAGGAGAAGACCGGGATTGATCGCGGTGTAATGCAGTTGTCTTGCAAAGGGAAAACTCTGGTGCCAGGAAAAAGACTGTCTGATTATAATCTGAAGAACAATAATGTGGTCAACATAACAGCTCGTTTCCTGGGAGGTTTTGGGGAAAATTTGATATCTAACAGACTCGCTGTGCTTGCTTTACAACAATTCAATTTGTCTATTTACTATTATACTACATGACTGCCCTTTTAACGTCGGAATTGTGAAGAACACGTAATTTTTCATAATTTGTTGCACACGGTGCATATGCCGGATTTTTTTCCTCCAGAAGAGTACCTTCTCCAAACCAGATGTAGTGGCTACTTTTCAGAAATGAAGTCAAGAAAATTGAACCCGTACGAGTTGTTGTTTTAATACATTAAAAACACCTCTTCAAGTTTTATTCTTTATCCTGAAAGTAAAAAAAAACATATTTTGGTGAGTGTCATCACACTTTAAGTATCTATGATATCTTATCCTGAAGGAGTTGCCCATTTCCAACAGAAGAAGAAACAATCCTCATGTGTATGTCTGTCATTTCCGGAAGTGCATAAAACTTACTAACCACCGAAAATCATGTTTTCAATCACTTTTTATCTACAGTCATATTAAAGGAGTACTCGGTCTGAATGTGAGGCGTATTATTCTCGAGTTTCAAGAATATTCAAACATACTTTTCGTGCACGTTATGGTACTGAAATCCTTTGATACAAATGCGCAAATCAACCGCAATTAAGTGAATAATTAGATCTGCGTAATTTCAAAATTTCCATGACTTAGCAAAAACGATGCCCTCGGTGTTCGACCGAGAGTTCCTTTAAAAAAGATATGAAGTAAATAAATGTTAGGTTGAGCTGGTGATTTCATTACTTATTGGAAATATGATACTAGGTAGTGTTACATCAGCTTTAAGAAAGTTTCTGCAATAAAATCTCCTTATAAACTCAATAAGTGATTTGTTAGATATTGCTTAGGATTCATACATGTCACTCCGAATGAAGATATCATACATGTCACTCACCACATGTCACTCCTAACGTTTTTTCAGCAACATGGGGAACATTACTAACGATCTGTTGGGTTATTGTGTCCTACTCTTAAAAAATTTCACAAACTACCCCACTACTATCAGATATCAGAAAATGTATACGTAATGACTGAAATATGATATCATTTCAGAAAATTGTACGCACGTAAAATTAAACTTCATATATTCAACTATCAAATATGGCGGCATGAACAATCTTCATAATAACGCCAACATTTCATATTTGACAAATTCAAATTAAGTTGATAAATACAATACATTATGCCAAATCATGAAAATATGAATACCAAAACAAATCATACATTCCTATTCATTTAAATGGTGACTAATCAAATTAACTTTTTTGAAATAATTCCTTTTATTAGTGTGTATAGATACGCTGTTAAAATGCTGCTTGATTCTAAATGCTGTTTTACTGTCAAAAATATAATTTTCAAAAAAAAACTATTTCTGCAGCTTTGAAAAGGTCTTGCTAATTCATATGACCTGATATATCAAGGCGCTATATATCTTTTCAGCATGTGAAATATAAAGAAATTGTCAGCAAAAGAAATTGATTTTGATGAGGTTTCTAATAAATTGATTTTGATGAGGTTTGTAATATTGAAATAAGCTTTATTAGGATTCAAAATTTTTAAAGGAAATGATAATGCCTTTAGAATTTATTTATCTGTTAATATACAGAACGTATTTGTTCTGCATTACGCATATGGGAAGTTTGTCAGTTTGTTACAAAAACAACAATTGATTTTGTAAATATATAAAGACCATACTGTATCATGTTCATTTTTACTTTTCTAGCAAAAAAAATGCCACACTTTTTTAACAAAGTGTTCGTTACACAGAAGATAATGGTATATAATTAGTTGCGTCTTACCGCCAAGTGTTATACATATCAATATAAGAAGCTTCAAAGCGTAATATAGAAAAGTAATGATGAATACTCTCTTTGGCTCAAATGATATTTTTTAATATACTTTATTGTCACAAAATAGATTGAGCAGTGAAAATAATGTACGTATAAATGATTCAATTATTTGTGAAATATTTATACCTTTTTAACATATTCTGGGATACATAAGTTGTGTCTGAAACCCAATAAATATTGTGTGTATAATCACCTGTGTTGAAACAATGAAAAAGTTTCCTTTAAATGTTGCTCCTTGGGATCATAGCTAGTTATTCAAAGAATACTGATATTCCTTTCTTAAAATGTCGAAATAATCAAAGAATGAGTATTACTTCAAAATAAATTGTTAATGATCACAAAAGGTACGGCTAATGTTTTAGAAATGAAGAATTCGAATTGTATTACAAATATTGAGTATGTTTCCCTTTAACCATTCAGACTACAATCTCTTTCAAAAACTAAATTTGTATGTTCGTTTGTTTGAGAACAAAATCTGCAAAACCATGAACTGTGCTGCGATCAGATGGATTTATGCATCATAACCAAATTTCTACAAAACAAACTATCAACAGAAAATATAATTGATCATCATTTAGTCATCAAAATAGGCAAAGGTTTCCATGTGGCTTCATGGCATCTATCACTGTTGTATTGCACAATACTTGATGTCAACTTTGGCAAACGTTATGAAATACACACAGAGTTGGAGTTTGAAGTTTGCTTTACAAACACCTTCACAAGAATCAAAAAGGCAATTAGAAAGAAGACAACTAAAAAGAAGAAAGTCAACCAGAAGAAAAAAACTAATCCACGATCAAAAAAGAAGGAAACAACTTATCTCCGACTTATTCGTACAAGGCATAACTGGAAACTAGTTTATCGTGTAATTTGGAGGAATAAAACACATTCTTGCAGGGTCGTGGGTGGTATGACAATGCAAAGATTTCGTTTAATGATGTCAAGAACTATAACAACAGTAGTGCTTTCTTGGGAGGATGGATTTGGCCCTCGGCTCTCGTAAGCACGAGTGGAAACACAACGCGAGTGGACACACAAGCGCAACAGGGTACTTTAAGGATTGCATCATTTGCGAAATACATGCTGCATCAGTTGCATTAGTTGAGGTTATAATTATCCGCCCAACCATCTGAGTGCTACCTTGTTTATATAGTATTTTCATTTCAAGTTTACATCAAAAAACCTATGTTTGCCATCCTAGAGTTTGCCATGGGTACCCACTCGCGCTTTTTTACAAAATTTGCCAGGGTATGTGTTCACGCTAATTCAGATCTTTAGCACATACATCAGGAAGTAAATTGAATTAAACTGATCTGAAAATAGCACAAGTCAGGAGATGTGTATGATAAAATTTGCAATTTCCTGGATTTGCTGGAATGCATACTAAAGGTACCCACTCCTGCGGATAACCTGAATTTGCTGGTAAGCATACTAAAGGTATCCACCCGCGCGGCGGGAAATTTCAAAATTCGATACTGAACATGTGAACCTCGGCCGGATTATCTGGATTTGCTGGTAGGCATACTAAAGGTGTCCACTCAGGGTGGTACCTTGCTTATATAGAGAATTCTTGAGGTTGATTTCCGGCTTGACTTTCGGAACCTACCCCTGACACGCTCAACTCTGCCAGGCGTACAAAGTTAGAACATTTGAATCATAGTTAGGTTTTTGCTTTCTGTTATAAGTGAGTGTACAAAGTTGGGATAATTACTCCATTGTTTCAACTCTGCCACGGTAAGCTGTGCAAACTTGAATAGAATTTCCACCTAACTCTGCCGTGCTGTGTAGAGATTAATTTTGTGGTGACTGTACAAGCTTGAATGAAATTGTTCACCTCTCTGCCACGGTAAACTTTTTGTAACTGTTATCTTTGCTATCTTGGTGTAATCTTTCAAACTACGGGGGAAAAATGTAAATAAAGCTACATACACCCAATTCTATTCGCACTATTCAATGTGCCGTATAGGGCACTCCATAGTAATATTAAGGCCACAACTAAGATTCCGTCCAAATAGCCTGGGGTTATCTCACTATCTTCTTACAAACCGATAATAACTGTTTAAGTTTTATTTTTTAATCCCTCAGGCATTTAATTTCTAAACCGCCTTAAGTCTGCCAACAACTGTTAGCCAGCAACGGATTTTTCACAAGTACAAGTAAGCCCTCGATAGGTTTTCAAATTCTTATTCAACATACATTTCTTCTTCACAAGCACATTGTAAATTTTCAAATGTTTTGTCTTAATGCAGGATCATACTTAAACTGATCATTTTCGCATCTAATTTCAGCAAAAATGTTCCCAAATTTGTAGTCCATAATAGATACAACAGCCGACAATGAAGTAAACATACTTTTATCTACTTGGAATTTTCTTCGGGGATACAACTATCCCATGGCACATTAGTAACCCACCTCTCATCAAAAGCATCTATGGTGTCAAAAGTTTGCTTTAGCATTTGCGATCTCGAAAAAAATCCCACTATTAAGAAAAATTAACATATTGTTGTCTTCAAATCAAAAATCTGGAAACTTTCCTTCATTTCTTCGAGCAGCGCAACTTTGGTTATCAAAAAGTCCATATAATCATTATCTGTATATGTATGATATGGTCGCAGTGGAATGCCCTATGACAGACATGCAATAATCTTTGGCCGTAAACAATCGTTCGAATTGATTCATGTGTCTGACATGTTTCTTAAATTGACTACGCAAAGAAAGTTTCAGATCAATCTTATGATAAACAAACAAGGGAACATGTCTCTGTTTTTTCTTCCAAATTTAAGCCCCGGTGCTTTCAAAAGCATTGTCGCAACAGGATGTTTTTTTTTTGCCAGTGCCGTGCCCGCATACGTAATGCGGATGCGAGTGCTCAAGATGGAGAGGCGACAATTGTTTGCAATTCCCGATAGTATATACCAACAATCTTGCTTATAGCGTTCTACAACCTCTAAATATCCTAAAACAGTCAAGCATTCTTCCATAGTAAGCCCATTGTCACTAAATGAATTCTACAGGCCTAGATACAGGAAACAAGTCCATTTCTTTGCTCACAATCCTAAAGACAGGTACCTTATCAAGAATCATAAAGCAGGGTAATACCTCCATCTGTTTTTTTTTTTCCTAAGAAAACCTAAATCATACATCCTAGGAAACATGAATAAGTTATTGTACCAATGCATTGATATTGTCCAACTCTTTAAATACATGATATGCATCCAAAGCATTTCCAATTGTCTGTCCCGTGAAGGACATTACATTGAAACATTTGTCAGTGGGGGCCCTACAAAGTACAGTGGCAAAACATACAGTAAAGTGAGTTGTATTACTCTCAATTATACAAATTCTCAAGTCAATTTTGACGTGTTGGACCACATGGTACACCATGATCCTCTAAAGGTCGCACAAGCGACAGATCCTCATGAAATTGTGAGGGACGTCAAGAACAAACAAATCAAGACAGTCTCCAAAACCAAATATTATAAAATTGCATACGGCAAACGTCGCATTGTTGACAACTATAACACCTTACCGTTCGGATACTGTTAATTATCAGATGCAACATCTGTTTCATTCATTTTGTATCTTGTCCTTTATCGGTGCCACACGTCATGGACGAGTCTCGTCCACGTACTCTCGTTCAATCTATCATCACCATTATTCTGTGGATTATCATTACCATTGTCATTTCCATCTGTAAGAAGAAAGGTCCTCTGGATAACGTTAACCAAAATTATACGTCAGAATCCTAACCTCGTTCAGATATGAATTTTACATTGCATCATACTTTTGAATGTATTGTTTTGGGACCGAGTGGATCGGAAAAAAGCGTTTTTGTTTAATCGATTTTGACGCACCAATAATTCATCCGGCTATAAAGTACATTGGAGTTATGGAGAATACCAACCGTTGTATACCAAACTGTCTCGTACCATACAATCCACAGAGTTTATCGAGGAGGTCCCAGAAAAATTAATCGATTCGAAATACCCCAAACTAATTATCATTGATGATATGATGAGTGAGGCAGCAGAAAATTAAAAAGTGGCCAATCATTTTACCAAAGGGTGTCATCATTGCGATATAAGTGTCATTAATATCACCCAAAATTGTATTTCATCAAGGTAAAGAAAGTAGAACGATGAGCTTGAATTCCCACTACATGGACATTTTAAAAAATCCTAGAGACCGTTCTCAAGTAATGCATTTTGCCAACAAACAAATGTTTTTAGGAAATCCAAAATATTTACAAGAGGCTTATAATGATGCTACTTCGCCACCCTATTGGTAATTATGTATTGCTTTAAAACCAACTACGCCTGAAAAGCATCGCTTATGAACCCAATTTTTTCCAAGACAAACACAATTTATGTATCTTCCATATATCAGTTCGCCATTATGTCTCAGCATTTAAAGCATCACTTACCAGAGCTTCGTGCTCTGCTGAAAACCAAGCCAAAAGAAAATTTATTATACTCAAGCATGCCTTGGACGGATTACTTCAAAGTTTGGGTGAAATCAGTCTCAATGTATTAAAAGGACTTGTACCTCTCTCCCACTCCCAGAAGAAGCAACAAACACAGTGAGAGCTCTGGCCAAACGACGTACATCCAAAAAGATTATATAGAAAGGCGATGGGTTTGTTACCGTCCTGTTAAGCACAGTGTTGCCTGTCTATTAGGAAGAAAACCAAACCAGATGCGATTGGTTAGACAGATAAAGGGAAATTGACAATCAGAGGTCGTCCAATACCCGGCTATTATGTGGTTGACCTCATCAATGGTTTGCTCATTGAAAGGGAAGCGTTTAACCCAACAAGATAAAAGCTATGGCACGTGAATCAGCCAATATGAATGTGCCAGAAACAATGATAGTCAACAAAGCACGACGCCAGTGGAAAAAATGGGTAAAGAGAGGACCCGTCGAGACCCGCCCGTTGCCTAAAAAAACGACGTCAAACCAAATCATTGCATTGGGAATATTTGTAATTGATTTGTAATTGATATGTAATTGATGTGATAAAAGAATGATGTTCTTGTAAAACATATGTCACCTCACCTACATCTAGTCTCTTCAGGCCTTCTAGCCCATATTGCTGCAGTGTACTCTCCCCCACTGAACTCTGTTATTTGCAACTTATCTGGCTTCTGTCCACGAGCTCCATTCCATCACTTTGCTCTCCTTCTCGACTGTTCTTCTCCAGGTCGTTCTAGGACGACCAACTTTCCTTCTCTCATCTAGTTTTCACGTCATAGATGTCACACAGTATTACATATGTGTGTGTGTCTTTTTGTTCTACGCGTACAATAAAGAAATAAGACAAACAGAGGAATGGGTGTTCATGTCATTTATTTTCTAACCATTCTAAACAAATTACATTACATTAGGATTACATTACGTTACATTAGGAATATAGGAAGATAATACATTTGAAGCCGTTTTACAATATTGTTGACCTCCGTCTGATAAAGGGATGGGTTCATACAAGGTGTTGATCAGTTCTTTGACCATACGATCGTTTCGATAAAAATGGTTGTTAAATTGAGACATAAACTAATTCAATTCTAATCCGTTTGACTTATATTTTACATATTATAAGTAATAATGTCCACAAACATCCGATGAAAGATCCTTATCCAACTAAAAATTATCTATCCATATAAAAATTCCATATCCAACTAATTGTATTATCTATCAAGCACTGTTTAAAATGAGAAGGAAGGTGGAAATCTATAGTTGTCAACAACTTCCCCTTCACCATTGGTATAAAACTGAAACCCCACCCAATGGCCCCCTTCCTTTGTACTGGGGTCTGTTTGATAATATAGGCTTTAGGGCGACGGAGTATGTGGTTTCGTAGATGATCTGCAGCAGATACTTGACAGCGCATAAATTGGAATCTCCACTTACGATAGCTTGCAACTGTGTGGTATTCATAGTGTTTAACTGGTGCACTCGAATATAATGTTGCGACTTTTGTCCACTTCAATGACGTTCTCGTATTCGGCATACACAATCGCATTCACAGTTTTCGCTAGGGTTATTCCAAATTGCATCTCCAAGCGTAGGTTGCCGTGTTTAGTGAGATTGAAATGTCGTCTCGAACGCAGATCCGGCGTCAGGTCAAAAGCAAAGAGTGTGTACCCTGCTGGGTAATCACCGCGTGAAATATTATTCCCTTTGGTCTAGAAACTGTTCGTTCAAACCAGAGAATAGAGTGTGGTAGGCATGGATGTAGTTCCCTCCTTCAAAGCTGGGAATAAGGGGCATGCGGGCCCGGTTATTGTAAAAAGTTCAATTCGGTATGTTTAAAGTTCAGGGGGTTCTTTGTATAAGAACCATTAAAGGCATCATTAACGATGCATCCAATAATGAACCGTTTGGGTAATTGCCCCAAAACAGATTGTCCTTGATGATGGATAAATTTCCTCTGGGAATTGCAAACACTTTCATGTCCACACGGGTAATGGGATATTTGGCCGTCCCTTGATTCATGGCTTCGGCATGGCGTTATGTGACTTCGGGGTTCAGTTTCACGTTGCGAATGATTTGGGACGCCTTTTGAATAGTAACTCTGTAGTTTGGGTGGTCCTCCGACGATACCAAAGCAAATGCATTTTTGTTTTGATTCAGCCTCACTTTTAGATCCATTCCATTGAGAAGATATCGCTGTGAATTGGACCAATCATATCCACGACCATGCTAGCCTTGGTGTAAGTATAACGCTTGTTGAGACCCATGTTGGCTTCACTGGATCCAAGGCTTGGATTCACTACGTCTCACCGTATCTTTGAAATAGAGTCGGTCAGACAGTTGTGTGGACTTTGACTCTATACCGTAATTGAGCAAGGTTTCGAGCATGGCACGGTACGGGTATGTATTCGTCGACTGAGATATGAGACGCTCGTTGAGACCTAAATCGACTTGCCTAAACAAACAGGTTGACAGGTCCTACGGCTCCATCTTCCTCCAAATCGGTGTTATTGGGTTTCACAATGTTTGCGTTGATGTACACATATGATTGTCTGAAATCTAAATATTCCTCTGTTGTACCTGCAAAATAAAACAAAATGAATGAGACTGGATTCCGAAAGGTGATGGGGGTGATATTCGACCCATCTCCCCTGAGCTATAAACGTTTGTGTCGATGGTAATGCAAAGAAATCGAGTTCTGATTTAGTACATTCGCAAGAATAGGAAAGCACGAAAGACATTATTAACAAAATATATCTTGACGAGCTCCTTTCACTGTCCTGATTCGCTTATTTGTAACGGATTCATTGCTTTGGCGTATTTTCATAGAGTTGGTTTTCTTACGAAGTTCGTTGAATGTTTGTTGTCAAATCTGACGTCCCGCTTGACAGGCAAATGTCTTGAAGGCTGGTTTAACATTTGTATCCCCAATAATGTTGTCATTTATATCCAGTCCGGTGGCCAGTGCTTGTTTATCCAGGGAGACTGCGCCTCTTTTGAATAATGGAACTGCAGCTTGAAAAAGTCCACAGAGTAAGCCACCTAGTTCATGACCACGTTGATAAGGGGCACCACGAAAAACGGGTAAACCAGATCTGACATGGTGAAGGTAATAGTCTTTGTAGAGACCGGGATCAGGTCTTCGATGATTTTGAATTCTCTGCATGATAATTATCGCAACAGTAATGAATGCTTCCTTTGGAAATGAAGTTTCACGATGACTTTCCCGTTTTGAAATGGCACAACATCGCCCATGTATTTTCTTATATCTATTTCAATATAGTCAAATTGTTTCAACTTAAGAGGAACATAGTGTAGCTAGTTGTATACTACAGTGATATTTTATGTCGCTCTGCTCTGTTGTACGTTGACTGTGCGAAGCAACGGTACTTTGACATCTCCCACAAACTGAGATTCGATGATATTGGTATATACGTACAAGTTTTGATAGCCGCGATTTACATCTGCAGTATTGGAACCACTCTTGGACTCCCAATGTTGACCTCATGGTAATCCGAGTATCGAGGCTAACTCGGAATTGGCTTCGACAAATGCACCGGATTTTATCTTCACAGCGCAGGTGTGGGAAAGCCTATCATACTGAAACTTGATATCATTTTGTGCTTCGTCTGACAATATACCCTGTATGATTCAGATGACCTCTCGGGCACTGTGGTGGTATCCTGTTGAAATTTGTATAGTCTTCATGTCAATTTCCCTCTCAAACATTTCTAAACTTAATGTGTTTTATATCTGACATTGACTCAGATACATTGTACCAATTATGAAGGTAACTGATTTCAACCAAAGCCATTTCCCAATCGCCTTCCAGATTAATTATCTTATGGAAAGTTGTTGTAAACTTGCTCAGGGTATTATTTGGCGGAAAAAAGTTTATTGAAATGTTGCTCGGTAAGGTAACGTAGAACTGGTCAGCCATCGTGACGCAATCTTATACAAGACCTTACAAACCGCCTAAATTTATAGATGAGGCACATGTCACATCCTCTATCCAACTGTTAAATTTGGCCGGGTAGTTTTTCCATTTCACCAGATACAGCATTTTCACATTTCGTTGTCGTTTACGCAATACTTTCTCCACTAAGAACAAGCCTTTTTTGTCCCGATCCACTTGTTGGATTTCTTTACCGTAAAATGTTCCTGTCAACGTTTCCTCCGCTAAGTCTCTAAGTTGATATACGGAGAGACGACAGGGAGGGGAGGGGGTACTCCTCGCATAGCGTCGATTTACAATGAATAATTCTTCAGTCCAAATCGGAAGGTATTCTTTTTTTAAAGTATGTTTTTCTTTACTGATCCGTACCATAACTCCCACTTTGAACTTGAATCGAGGAAGCGCCTGAATCTTTCCTTACAAATTAATCCACACCGTACATTGATTATCAATAGTAACATCGACCGGTCTCATTTAAATGCTGCGATGATAACTACTATTGTAGGCTTTCATCAACTTGGGTAGTATATCGATGTAAAGTTACGTGTTCAGATGTGTAAAATAACGCCACACCTTGGTTTTCAAAGTTCGCTTGAAATGCTCAACAAAACTGGCTTTTGTCTTATTATTCGTTGTCATAATAAAATAAATATCTTCTTCCTTCGATATGTTTGAAACAACGGATTAGTAAACTGTTCCTTTGTCTGACCGCATCGTAATGGGCTTACGTCCCATCTGTAGGAATCTTTCTTCATAGCCGCTGTAAGGACCTTTCTTGTTTTGGTTTTTATGGGTACCGTCCACGGATACTTGGATAACACATTGATACACGTCAAAGATATTTGTGTCTCTTGTCATGCCGACTTAAAGATCTGACATCCACGAGAACACACTGACATTGATGGTCGATGCCTTACACTAAAACTCTATTTGTAGGGAAATGATGTCGCACCGGTTTATGTAATGTGTACGTGTCTTGGGATTTCAAACACTCTTGCACCGACTTTAGGGACACACGTTTTCCTTTGTCCCTTGCCGCTTTATACATATGCCCTATTGAATTTCCCGCCGCGCCAGTGGACACCATCGACTGCATAATGCTCATATAAACAATACAGAACTTTGAAATTCCCACCGCGCGAGTGGACACCATGTCCACATGTTTAGTATCGAATTTTCCCGCCGCGCGAGTAGACATCTTTAGTATGGCTACCAGCAAATCCAGGTAATCTGCGCGAGGTTCACATCTTCAGTATCAAATTTTGAATTTTCCCGTCGCGCGAGTGGACACCTTTAGTATGCCTACCAGCAAATCCAGGTAATCCGCGCGAGTGGACACCTTAAGTATGCCTACCAGCAAATCCAGGTTATCCGCGCGAGTGGACACCTTTAGTATGCCTACCAGCAAATCCAGGTAATTGAAAATTGTATTATACACATCTCCTGACTTGTGCTATTTTCATATCAGTTTAATTCAATTTACTTCCTGATTTATGTGTTTCAGATTGGAATTAGCGTGAACACATACCCTGATAAACTTTGTAGAAAAGCGTGAGTTGGTTACCTATGGCATATTCGAGGATGACAAATATAGTTTTTCCGGAAGTAAACTTGAAATGAAAATACTATATAAACGAGGTAGCACCCGGATGGTTGAACACAAATTTAGAAGTGCAACTGATGCAACATGTATATAGCAAGTGATGCAATTCCCAAAGTACCCTGTCGCGCTTGTGTGTCCACTCGCGTTTTGTGTCCACTCGTGCTTACGAGAACTGAGGGCCGAAGGAAGCAACAAGCGTGAATAATCCAAATCAGCTCAGGGGCAGCAAACATGTTTGAATTAATGGGACCTCTTGTTTGTGGTTTGTTCAAATTACTTATGTATCTGCCGAATCAGGTGGATGTGGACATCAAACTGTAAGGGCCTTTTTCACATGCTGGTAGGAGATGCTGCAACTAAAGCAAAGGAGTTTGCCATAACTATAATACGTGTTACCTTGATTTCTGAGAGAGCTTAAATTGCCGCAGTAAAATGTGTAGAAATTGAGAGATTATGGGCACGATCTTATCTTAATATACCGTTCAGGAGGTCTAAGATCTATGACAATGTTGTTGGTGACGGGATTCACACTGTGGATGTTCAACACATTTTTAATGGGGTTCTCCCCAATCGTGTGTTGTTGTTTTTTTGGTGATTAATTCAGCTTTTACCGGCGACAAGGAAAGAGATCCATTGTTTTTTGATCATTATAAAGTTACAGAACTTCATCTTTTGGTAGAGGAAGACAAGCACACTAGCGAAAAAACCGGAATGGTAGTTTGAGACATTAAAAAATACGGTGTATCTGGAAGGTTACAGCAAGCTGTTGGATGCATTGGGTGTATCGAACACTAATGACAGCATCAATCTTTCTCCGGAGATGTGGCATAATGGTTATACAGTTTTGGATTTTATTTGACTGCTGAAATATCCGCGGGCAAATCTTTCAACATGAACAAAGAAGGTATGTTGAGATTAACATTGAAATTCGCAGAAAGCCTTCCAGAACCAGTCACATTCATGACGTAATGCAAATATGACAAAGTTATGAAGATCGGCTCTCGTAGGACAGCCTTCTACAGACCATCAAATATTTAAGAAGATGTCTCTTCTTGTATCCCATCATTACGCTTTTTTCAATTCAACTAGGTATGGATCACGAATTTGATGAACCGCTTGAACCTATGTTCAAGAAACGTAAAGTGGAGAGAGATTTGAATTATGTTTCGGACAATCCGGCTTTAGATTATTTTTCGGAAACGGTACCCGAACAGACAGCAATTCTACAAACAGAAGAAGAAACATATTTGCCCAATGGTGGAGTGCAACAGAGGGGTTTTCTGAAGATTGTGGTCCCTGAACAACCTAAAGGTGTTTTTCTTGACCTGTACGATACTAGATTATGGTTACAACTTTTTTAAATAAAACGAGTTACAAATGGAACTCAAAAGATTTCGTCACACAAAATCATTTCCATCAATTGTATATTCCATACACTATGGTCAGCTGTGGAAGTATTGTTCAACGGGATAAAGTACCACAACCCTATACAGTTGTACCATTACAAAGCATACTTGGAAACATCAATGTCTTATGATAGTTTTTGAAAAACAACCACAGGGCAAATGATTGGATGGTATCAGGCAAGTTTACCGAATGAGGAACCTGATGGTTACGCCCCCAGTACAGCATCAACTGACCTCAGGGAAGGTAAGCGGATGAAGGGGGAGTGAACAGGCTTTTGCTGCAAATAAATTTATTTCACCAGGTATGCAAACTGTACGCGAGCATACACAACTAAACAAAGGTTTTGAATACATGGGGACACTGAACGCTGACATTTATAAGACTACGCAACTTATTCACGATGTTGGAAGACTGAGATCAATCTTAAACGTACTCCGGAAAAATTTCACATGCTAGCAGGAAATGATACTGCTAAAAAAGGAGCTTATATCGTAGAAGTACTGGATGCAAAATTATATGTTCCAAAAATCACAATCATTCTTTAAGCGCAAGAAAGAATTGACAAGTCATGGGTGCAGAGACCTTTGATGTTACCTTTTCAAAGGATCAAGATACAAACATATACAGCAACAACAGGTAAAACAGCAGTACCTATCTGGCACAATTTGTTTTCCAAAATTCCATAACCTGTGTTTATTGCACAGTTCAAAGATTGTGCTTTTGCTGGAGACTATCAGAAAAATCCTTTTTTTATGGAGACAGGTTTAGAAAGTTTACATATTTCAGCTGGAGGTACACTTTACCCTAGGGGAAAATGGACTGTTAATTTCATCTCAGGATCTGGGAAAATTGATGCCCATAAAAGACTACGCTTTGCCCTGAGATTACAAGATGGTATTGAAGGTATTGACCTAGCACTCTCGGTGTTAAAAATAACATGCTTTTGACCTAACTCCAAATCAAAGTCATTGGCAAGGACATCACAATCAAGACAAAGTTGGAAATTTGCAATTGGGTCTTAAATACAGTTCTGCTTTGTCAGATGCTACCAAAATCATTGCTATGGCCAAGCTTGATGCAGCTGTGTCAATCGCCTACGATTGTCAGGTAATAATTCTAGAATAAAAACGCTGTAAATGGAGCAACTTACAGCATTTGAATTGCAATAACTGATTAGTCAAGATGCCTCAAAAGATAAAGCATGTTTTGTTCATGATGGAGTTCACGGGGCCAACGAAATCTTTAACCACTTGTACATGTTTTCAAGTACTGCTATCAGTAATACAGAAGAGCGTTGGAAAAGTGTTTTTATATCACTAGTCCACATTCTATTAAATACTTTGATTCGTTTGGTGAAAAAAGACACATTCTCATCGAAAACTTTTTTTAAACATTTTGGAAGATCAAAAGGACATCTCGTCAAGTACAACTTGATTTATCGCCACTGTGTGGACTATAATGTGTATTATTAAGTTATTCATTTATTGCATAAAGGGCATATAAACAACCAAAAATTATAGAAAAATCACTTTGATCTGCTCTGCTCACCTCAATTTAGAAACATTTACTCAAAACCTTTTATTTTCTATGGATTGTAAACTTTAAACTTTGTTTGTAATTGCTCATATTAAATTTGCTAACCGCTTGCGAAGGAAATTGTGGTACATTAGGACAGAAGTTTATAAAAGACATTGTAAACGTCATTAACAATATTTGTCGTGTATATTATTAAACTAACTTTTCATCAAACGCATCAAAAATGGAAGCGGTCAAAAACAGTTATAATGTTCCTTCTTGAAGTGGTGGAGGTAAAAAACAGGTGAAGTCAAAGGGACCAAAGAAGGCCCCTTCAAACGATGAGTTCCACGAGGACAGTGACTTTGAAAGTGATACGAATGTAAAGGCAGTGAAGGGGTCTGAGAGCGATGTTGAGGAGGTACCCTCTCAGACGAAGAATTAACTTACCAGGAAAATGACAACGAAACCCAAATCTCAGAAAAGTACCAGTGCTAAGTTCAGATCGCAGAAGCGCATCAAGCCAACATCCGTGGTGTCAGGAGTCTGATGATGACGGGTACGAGGAGGACGTGGTAGAGGAGGCAGTCAACGAAGAGGAGGAAGATTATGATGACAATAGTGACGTTTCTGAGGACCGCAGTGATGTGGACACCGATGATGACAATGATGCAGCAGTTAAGGTACAGAAGAAGAAGCTGAAGAAGCTCCAAACACCAGAGGAGAAAACTCTGACAGTCCGCTTCAGTGTCTCAATCGCGAATCATAGTGTTATTTCCCATATTCATTAGGTAAATGGCTACATACATCCAACATGCATCGGTTCTCGAGAGCTGCGCCTTGTACAAAGTCAACGGAGAATTTTTTTTTAAATAAACATGTACAAACGACCTTTAGTGACATTTCTACCAGCGCAAATCAAACAGTTACCGGTGCGTTTTTATGAAATATCGGAAATAAATTAGTTGTTTTACTAAACTTTGTATGTGTTTCGTGACTGTAGAATCTCAACAGCCGTTCGTGTAATCCTTGTTTGAGTGTTTTGTAAGGTTCTTACGAACATCTCCATGGACATTGGAAGTAAACATTAACCAGTATAAAGACATTTTTGATAATCTGGGCCCGATCTGTGTGTAGGTCTGCCAGTACATGTTCAGTGTATTATCATAGTTGCATTGCCATGTTACGACGTTATGCAGTTGAGACGGTGTCACAGCGCTCACACAAGGTTACATCCGTAAGATCAGTAAGTAAAATAAAATTTAAATCCGACGTACAAAATGTGTTGCGTCTTTCGTCCGCGACTCTCACGAACTAGTAGGTAGGTATTTCATTCCGGCACCCAGTGGGACTTAGAACTATACCCAGAAAACAGCTTTCAGTTGAAGTGTAGTAGTATACAAAAGGCGAGTTCTGGCGCAATTTTTATGTCGTTTTTTGTTTTCACTAATTGGGCTGAGGTTCTGGCGCACTTTTTATGTCGTTTTCACGCCGTTTTTGTTTTCACTAAATGTGCTGGAGTTCTGGTGCACTTTTTATGTCGTTTTTGTTTTCACGAATTGGGCGAGGGTTCTGGCGCACTTTTTATGTCGTTTTTGCGTCGTTTTTGTTTTCACCAATTGGGCTGGGGTTCTAGCGCACGTCTACGTTGTTTTTGTTTTCACTAACTGGGCTGGGGTTCTGGCGCACTTTTACGTCGTTTTTATATTTTTTGATTTCACTAAGCGAGCTGGGGTTCTGGCCCACTTTTTTACCGTTTGATATTTTTTTGTTTTCACTAATTAGGCTGAGGTTCTGGCGCACTTTTCATGTCGTTTTTTCTGATGCACTTTTTATGTCGTTTTTATAGATTTTTTGATTGGGGCTGGCCTATACCACTATATTGAAAATTTATGACAAAAAAATAATGATTTTGTTTCGTTTTTTTATTTTGTATTTGTTTATTTTATTTCATTTTTTGTTTCGTTTTACCTTTTTTATGTTTAATCCCTGTAGCCAAAGGCCATAGTGGTGAATGATCCACTCACAACCCAGCGCTTGATATCAAGAGGTGAAAAGGAAATTGTATTCATTCACATGCTATATATAATGTGGTGTTCACTTCTCATTAGATTCACACCATGTCGAAATTTCTTGCTGTCATATAGTGCTTCTTTGTATAGTTGATGTCATATATTTTTTCACAACATACTTTTTAACGCCTTTTGTTTTTCAGATTTCACCTCCACCTTCCTTCAGGATAGAATACATTTTGGGTCGAAATCCTATATACTCGCTATTAGGTACTCAGCACATTCGTCTTTCATTTTGCCAAGCACCTTTTTTTCGTGGTTATGTGGAGCAGGTGGTCTGTCGGATAATCACTCGTGTCATAGAGGTGTGACTCAGAACTCATATCAGCATGCACATCCTCGGTTTGGATTTCAAGCAGAAGGCTATCCGTATCCGTATAGAGAAGATTGCACCGCTCCCCATATTGCTCCTTCAGGTTGTTGTAATAAAAGTCGTACATCAGATGTTTACTCAGGTCCAGGACACACATTCCAATGTAAGTACAGAGGGACTTGCGCACAAAGCCTGCAACCTGAAGCTGCGCCTGAGCTCCGAAACAACCACAATCCCGGTATGTTCCATAACCTGCGGGGCTATGACTCTCATTTGATCATGCAAGCCATCAGCCAAGTGGAAGGAAAGATAACCTGCATCCCCAACAACATGGAGGACAGAGTCACCATGTAGAGGTGTTTTACATATATGACAATCCTGTGCTGTCCGGTGTGCGCGCCAATCCTTTCTGGTGATTATTATAGGTCGAGAGTTTGCCAAAACTGCTTTAATCTTAGTTTCTTCCTGCTGCAAATCCTCAAGGAACTTTTCAGCTGCATGTTGTTCTCGATATACTACGGGAGGCTCTGTATAACCATCACACTTGACCACAACATACCCATAGCCACACGCTTCGTGCTGTTTAATATTTTGTGTATTGGATTGCAAGGGATTGGTTTCTGGACCATCTATCTTACAGGTGGGTGCCTTAAAATCTGCGTAGATTATGTTGGGCGCTGAAAGCTGCTTGTGATGGTTCTGGAAGGACAGCTTGTTTTCGCCTTCTTTCGGCATCTCAATATATACAGCTGTTTGACCAATTCCAATGCAATCAGATCTGTGGGCCTCGAGCATGTCTTCCCTGGAATAGCCATGTAGACACCTCTCGCTCTCGATGGGGACTTTGATCATAGAGCAGGCGATTGAGGTTTTTGATCCATGTGTAGTGGAACTTACATGCCTTCTCAATCAATAGAAGGTTAATCCAGGGGATGTTCTTGTCTTGTTTGCTGAGTATGTGAATGATCACCCCGTTATCCCAACCAAAGACATTAATAGCGACATTGTTTTGTTTTTCAACCTTCTCGATCTGGGAGAGTGGAGCTGGAGCCTCTATTCCCTCAAAGTCTAAGCCGTCTTTTGAAGGATACTTGCTGCATCTTTGTGGGTGTTTCTTGGCTGGAAACAGAACAGATCGGAGAGTCCAGCGAGGGCAGTTATCATTACAGTTTCTCACATTGATGATAGTCATTTTAGCTCTCAGTTCTTTCGGTAATCCGATATAGGATCCGCCTCGTAGTGGTTTGCACTTTTTAATATTCAGCCAAAGGTCCTTCACTCTACTCACCACCCACCCTGACCCTCTCTGAGTTCATTGCTCAAGAAATTATATCATGCGTGGGAAAGCGTTGTTAAGCGATGCATCAATCTCATCCACTTGCAGGACATCCATCTGATGGCTGCAAAATACTGGGTTTGTAATTCTGTTTCTCCATCGACATTATCCTTCTTCAGCCCCACTCTGAGTGCTAACTGGAATTTTAACACGCGAAGGGCTCCAACCTCTTCTGCTACTTTCCGGTGAATCGCGGGGTGAACATCGTCCAACAGGGCTAGTGGGTCAGCACCCAATCGGTGCCCATCTGCGATATCCATCTGCCAACTGCAGAAGTAATTGCCAATTGTCCCAGGTGCCCGTCTGAACCTTGGTGCAGGAACAGGTCTCGGTGCAGGAACAGGTCTTTACGCTCTCGGAGCAGGAACAGGTCTTTACTCTCTCTCTCGGTGCAGGAACAGGTATTTGCGCTCTAGGAGCAGGAACAGGTATTTGCTATCTCGGTGCAGGAACAGGTCTTTGCGCTCTAGGAGCAGGAACAGGTCTCGGTGCAGGAACAGGTCTCGGTGCAGGAACAGGTCTTTGCGCTCTAGGAGCAAGAACTGGCCTTACAGGTCTGCGGGCTGGCATATACCTATGAGCGATAATGGCTTTTATGTAGTCCTTTTTAATATGATTTCCTCTTATGCCTGGTGGGTCATCAAGGAGAGTATTGTTTTGAACCACATAGATTCTCAAAGCCTCGACTCTCTCTCTCTCTGTTCTAAGGGCAGTTCTATTTAAGTTATTTATCATACACTGCTATACTATAGTATGTTATTTCTCTAATAGGTTATCACACCAGATGGTATACCACGATACACCGTGTCTTTAATAGTGCATCTTTTCGGCGAGCACTCCATGAAAGTCTATACGAGCTTATTTTGCAATGCGCAGCATCTTTGTAACAACCTTTTTATCACCACAGCCACGACAAAGTTGTGTCTGAGAATAAACACCAACCCTACATTTGCGGCATGGTGCTGTTGGACGTTTACCATTGCTCTTCACTACTCGATGCTGCCAGCATTGATCATACATAACAAGTCTTCCACATGCTTCTTTCTTACCTAGCGGTATCCAATTACACTTGTTCTCTGCACGTACTGACATCGTATATCGTTATAATACCATATCTCTAATTGCATGCTGTATTATTTTGGTGGGAGCTTGGTGTTGTGAGGAACGATCAGCAACTCTCCACGGACAAATCCACGGCCTGGACCATCTTAAAGATAGTATAGAATATGCTCTACAGGCTTTGTAACAGACCGTTCTATTCGATACACATTGACAGACCACACAGGATTTGTAGCACGACGTCGACCTCCTTCCAGCTCACCTGGTTAATGTCTAGGAAGTAATTTTGTTTGCTCCAAGGACCTTCCACAAGAGTTTCTTACTCTCGTAATCAAGTAAAGTTTTTGAAGAAATAAGCTCGAGGTTAGCAGTGTAGTGTACGTGTAGGAGTGTGTCATCGCGTAGACACGTGGAAAATAATAATAAATGGTAACTAAAGGTAACTATTTGCTAAAAAATAAACAGATAAATGAAACTTTCGCCACTCTCAAATGCTCTCTGAGAGAACGAACGTGGTCGAATGATCGATCGTACGCGTTGTGTATGCATATGCAACAATTAATGTAAGTAGTCTTTACTGAAATATGAATATTCATATTTATTGTCGTACACTTAATAAATATGAATAATCATGTTTTCAACTTTCTATCTGCGTACCTGATTGGTCAATAAATTTGCGATTGCTTATCTAGCCTAGGAAAAAAAAATCGCGTCCCGATCGGGACATAAGTATTAATTCACGTTAGGGACATTAAATTGAAGTGCTGAAAAAAGAAGTGGAGAGTAAAAGCAACAATGTATGTTTAGTTATGGTAACACTGTGTTTCCAGCATATCATCTAGGGCATAGGGACTTTGCGCATGGTTATGTTGTCTTGTTGATGTATGTGACAAACTTGTCTAAGATACCAAAACTGCACATGGCAACAGCCTCGTGTCAGGCAGAAGGGCGCTGTAAAAAAAAGCCTTCAAAATTGTCTACCAATGGTAGCGCTTACACGTCTGTCTTCACTCGCGACGAGTATGAATCGTTGATTCATTACAGAAAAAAGTTTCAAACAGTTGCAAAAGATTGACCATTTCGATGGTATTGACTCAAAAGATGAGGAGGGGAGTGTGAATTGCAAAAAGTTGGGTCTCAGCCCAACTAGGTTTGCAAGTGTTAACGTCTGGAATGGGGCTGCTATGCTTGACATTAGGGAATGGTTTTATCATCCTGATGGATCCGCGCACCCTACCAAACAAGGTGTGTCACTACCAAACAAGGTGTGTTACTACCAATCAGGGTGTGCCACTACCAAACAAGGTGTGTCACTACCAAACAAGGTGTGTCACTACCAAACAAGGTGTGTCACTACCAAACAAGGTGTGTCACTACCAAACAATATGGTCAAGAAATTTCTAGAGGGGCCAGTTTCTGCTGGTTTACTAAAACAATGGAAATCTAAGTAGGCATGACCATTACTAAGGAAACAAATTCAATTTATCTTTCATAGTTGACCTTGGATGGAAAGAACACAATGCATATGTTTTACAGTTATTGGATATAGGGCTTAAGCTTGTTATAGATTACGATATATATTATTATGACATGAAACCAATATTTACGCTACGGAAAAGGAGCAATTGGAAATGCTGTGGATACATATTATGCACCCAAAGGATTGGGCTATAGTAATGCATACTTCCGATAACTTATTCATGATTAATATATTGTATGATATAGGCTTACTTAAAAAAGTTTTACTAGCTTGGATGATTGATAAAATGCCTGTATTTACGAGTAAGAGTTATGAAAGGGGTGCATACGCTGTAAGGAGGCCCGTAGTATTTACAGGTAATAATCATAAGTTAAGCATGCATGGGTGGTTTGTTTTGAGTTACTTAGAGATTAACAGATGAAAACATCCTGCAAATATCGTTGTCATAATAATTTAGAGGATAATACAATAAAGAGTAGAAAATATCAACATTCTGACCTGAGGAGCATCTCAAACGCTTAACCCAACTAACCATTAAAGCATTTAAAGGCCATTTGTCGTAATTTGATTGTGGCGGCGTACATTTTATTCCTGCACACAGTAATTTGATCTAAGACGATTACTGATTTGCTCATCTTTGCAGGTGTAACATGATCTATGTGGTATTCGACCAATCAAAACACATGAATACAAATCTTTGTTACCGTTGTAATGTATGATACCTGGCCTTCAAATGCGCCTCTACATCAATCTTTTTTTTCTTCACCTTTTTGTCAAAAGTATAGACGACTTACCCTGTCAGTAAAGCTTTGCCACAAAAACGAGCTTGCCACACAAACTTGAACAACATAGACTT
>JAIGNY010004536.1:0-10000 GCA_020152595.1 Chiridota heheva | reverse complement strand
GCCGAAAATGTTTATATATTTCACAGATGGTACAGATAAGCCTAATAAGTTGTGTTTTTCCCCTGAATAATAGTAGGGGCAGAAGCATACTTCCGCCCCCACATTTTTGCTAAAGCCCCCATCCCCCCGCTTCCTACGCCCTTGGTAATAATTATAATGAGATCAAATATATATGAAATAGAACATTAATCTATTTGATGGTTATAATAATTACAATGAGATCAAATATATATGAAATTGAACATCAATTCATGTGATAGTTATAATAATTATGAGATCAAATATATATGAAATTGAACATTAATCTAGGTGATGGTTATAATAATTATAATGAGATCAAATATATATGAAATTGAACATTAATATATTTGATGGTTATAACGTGATTATTGGGAGACATTGTTCTTCACCGGTTGGGCCATTTGGTGACCCAGGGTAGTCACCACAGACATAATTTTAAGACTGAAAGTGAGACAGAAGGCGGTACTACAATAGGGCTCACCCAAAACTCAAACCATAGGGGCACTTATCGTTACGGGAAATGGGAAGAAAAACACGATTTTTCGTGATTTCAACCAAAATTACACATATCTCAACTGAAAACTCCCAGCAATCTAATTATTGTCCGATTTGTCATAAGGAAATTTCGCACCAATGCTGCTTGCCAAATTCAATTTGCAAATGGAATTTGTCAGGAGGAAACTTACAAATCAATGCTGGCATAGTTGATTGATTTGATTTCTTTAAAATTGGCACCCATATTTCTTATTGGTACAATCTACCTTTCAAATAGTCTAGTCCATACACTTTGAAATCAGATTTACAGTGTACAATAAGTATTGGCACATGTTGATACAATATTTTAGGGGTAACTTCATTAAATTATAGTGTTGTCAGATTATATAATCTCAAACTTTGAATCGTGACCTGAACTTAAAATGATTTATGTACGAAGTTCTTCGGATCTCACAATGAAAATTGCTAGAATTTGCAGTTGAAAATGAGACAGATTTTAACTTTTAATGTGTGGTGCATCAATAATCATACATTCCAATGAAAGCAATTTGTGTAATAATTATGTTTTTGAAACAAAAGTTTGGATCAAACTCAAATCGACCCCCTGTTCTTAACTTTATTTACATTGCACAAAGTCCCGTTTCTGCCAATTAAAGGCCATCAATAGTGATTAAAATGTGGCGGCGTACAATTTATTCCCAAACGATACTGATTGGCCTATCAATGTAAGTGTACACTATACAATTGTGTTTCGACCAATCAAAACACAGGATTTTAATTTCATTTACCTCGTACGTTAGACGACAACTGGCCATTAAAGTTTCCTTAATTTGCGATTGTAAATGAGGCAAATTGATCCTTTTAGGGAAGGGAACACAATTACGATACATCCCAATAAAAACAATTTACGTGATAATTACATTTTGACATTCAAATTTTTGGAGAGATGTAGGCACTTTTCTGGAACCTATAACATTAGGCATTACAAGTGGAGTTAGGAGCCTACCGTACCGTAAGTTGTCAAAACTTAGAATCGAAAATAGAAAGTGTGAAAATGTTCTAGATCTTTACTTAACAATGTGAAATCTAGGCAAAGTAAGTGTTTTAGGTAAAAACGTATTTTACAAAAAAGAAATCTTCTTTATCCCAAAACTTTACTTCAGAATATTATTGTAGCAAGGTTACACATACTGTAAGTAGGGCCTCACATACTGTAAGTAGGGCCTAACATACTTCTGCAGACCTACAATGCATGCATTCGTACATGCGCACAGTACACACATAGTAAATGCGTGGACAAGATTACCACAAGAGTTTCTGGTGACACAGAGTCACTAATTAGCTTAACCGGTGGTCTAGGGACATTTAGTGACCCTGTGACCCAGGTCACTAAATGTCCCAACCAGTTCTTCACACACATTTGAAGTCATAAATTACTATTTCTTAGACATTTTAAATGAAATTGTTAGGCAGAGAGTTTGTGTAGTGATGCATACCAAATAAAATAAACATAAGCATAGCTACAAGCAATCCTGGCTAGAAGCAGGGATCTGAATTCCTTCTCTCGGAATTGGAGAAGCATCAATTGTTATTTCAAAACTATTACAACTTTATACATAAAATGATTACATAAAACAAATGTGAAAAATAAAAGAGCTTAAAGGAGCTGGCGGCCGAGAAGTGAGGGAATATTTTTCTTGAGTCTGAAGGAAATTTGAACACGCTTTTCGTGCACGTGATGGTTCTGAAAAGCTTTGATACAAATGTTCAAAATAATCATAAATATTTCTTATGATTATTTAAGTAATTTTTCAACGACACAGGTATACAAAATTCTGAATTCTATTCCAAAGTTCTGACGCCCTCACATTTCAACTGAGAGCTCCTTTAACAAGACTATATAGCAATTTGTACTTTTTGTTCTTCTTTTTGTTATGGTGATTACATCTATCTACCTTCATCGCACACTCTCTCACTACTTGGTTGCTAAAAAGGCGAATACACTTTACAAAATTTACGATGTTTCACGAAAAGGCGTAAAGTCATGAAAAATAAGGTCTTGTATATCTTGTATGCCAAGCGTTCCTTCTACAGATGTGTTTGTTGGTGAATAGAGAACTTATGAAAAGATATCATTTAACCTCACACCAGTGACGGCTCTAGGATTTTACCCCACAGGTGGTCCACCACTCCCCGACGGGTGGTCCAGCTATTTCATTGGTGGGCGGGGATGAGGTGGGCGAGGTTTCAAATTTTCATAGAGAGAGAGAGAGAAAGCGTGGTTTTGTTTCACTGGCCTTTCTATAGTTCCTTATACTAATCCGCTATAGTGTGAAACAAGTCCCCTAAAATGTGCTAGCAAATCTTCATCGATTGCTGTGGAGTGGAATGTAGTGTAGATAAGTCTCAAAATAATGATATATAAAGATAACAATGATTAACAAGAAAGCAATCCACGGAGTTGCTGATCTCATCATGCATACAGCATAGTGGGGGAATTTTTTAAGAGGGTCACCATAGCTCTGTGACTTTTGATAGATTACACTGCCCATGCAAGCTCGAGCACAAGCAGATGTTGAGACAGGCTTGGCTATCTTTCTTTAAGCAGGTTGATGTATTGTGCTGCCCATGCAAGTTCAAACAAGATTTTTGAGTTTAAAGTGTCGCACAAATGTACAAATTACTACTTAATTACTCCTAAAATCACATATTTGACCTCTGACCCTAATCACTAAAATAACTTGTGAAATTGTTCACATTGATCATATCCTACTGTATGACACCATTAATGCTCACGTCACAAGTAACATTCTATAGCTATAAGGGAAAGGCTGAAAAAGGTCCATAGCTCTGTGACCTTTGACCTTTTGACCACAGAGACTATACGGGACACACTTTCATGTACCAAGGTGTCATGGTACAACAAAGGGTTGGTATAGGTCTTGTACATTTTGAGTTTTAAATGCCGCAATAATGTCCAAATTAGTACATAATTAACCCGTAAAATCACATATTTGACCTCAAACCCTAATCACTGAAATAACTTCTGGACTTGTTCACATTAATCGTACCCTACTGTATGACACCATTCATGCGTACATCACACGTAAAATTTCATAGCTATAAGGGAAAGGGTGAAAAAGGTCAATAGCTCTGTGACATTTGACTTTTTGACCCCAGAGTCTATGTGGGACACAAATTCATGTACCAAGGTGTTATGTTACAACAAAGGCTTTGAATAGGTCTTGTACTTTTTGAGTTAAAGAATCCGAAATTGTTTGCATAAACAACACTTATTTGAATTTAGACTCATGACCTCAAATTATTTTAAAGTTTTGTTAGAATGTTAAACTCTATCCACTTATGTAATTTGTAAAGATATTAAGTAATTCGTTCATAAAATTCAGCCATCACCAAAAACTTATCCCATTTGGCCTATGACCCTTGTATCACAAAACCTTGGAGACAAAAGTTACGGGCCAGGGGTACCCATCCTCCGTTTGGTTCATGTGTGTTTTATAGTTTCTGAGTTATAAGCGACACAAAATTAATTGTTGCATACGCACACACGCACACACAAACGCAAAAAATTACCAAATTTTGTCCCGTTCCAAAACCTTATGACCTCTAACCCCTATATAAGGTCATCATATGAGACCTCCTGGTGGGCCCCACTACCCCCTAATATCAAAGGGGTGGTCATGTAGTATAGGGGGTACAGGCAATTATTTGCCTATACAGCAAAGTGACTACGATATCTCATCCCCACATGTATGTATATGTGGGTTATCGTACCCTGCTGTATGACATCATTCCTTTTCACGTCCCACTTACCATTCCATCACTATAGAAGAAAATGGTGAAAAGGGTCAATAGCTCTGTGACCTTCAACCTTTTAATCCCACCGTCTACTGGACACAAAATCATGTACCAAGGTGTCATGGTACAATATAATTACTCCCTAAAATCATATATTGTTTTGATCTTTTGGCCTCAGAATCTACGGGACACAAATTCATGTACCAAGGTGTCATGGTACAATATAGGGTTGGTATAGTATAGGTCTTGTACATTTTGAGTTTTAAATGCCGCAATAATGTCCAAATTAGTACATAATTTCTCCTGAAATCACATATTTGACCTCTGACCCTAATCACTGAAACAACTTCTGAACTTGTTCACATTAATTGTACCCTACTGTATGACACCATTCATGCTCATAGCACACGTAATATTGCATAGCTAGCTATAAGGGAAAGGGTAAAAAAGTCAATAGCTCTTTGACCTTTTTACCCCAGAGTCTATACGGGACACAAATTATTGTACCAAGGTGTCATGGTACAACATAGTGTTGGTATAGTTTATGTACTTTTTAAGTTTAAGAGTCCGCCAAATTTTGCATAAAAAGCACTTATTTGACCTTTAACCCATGAGCTTTGACCTGCAATAATGTTTTAATTTTGTCAAGTTAGAATGTTAAACCTCACCCACTTATGCAATTTGTAAAGATTCCATCAAAAGATACAGCCATCATTAAAAACTTGTCCCATTTGAACTTTGTACCCCAAAACTTTGGAAACAACAGTTTCGGGCCAGAAGTACCCGTCCACCAATTTTGGTTCATGTGTGTATTACAGTTTTTTAGTTATAAGCGACACAAAAATAATTGTGAATGGCAACTCCCTGGTTGCATTCGCACACACACACATACACACACACACACACGAACAAACGCAAAAATTACAAAATTTTATTCTGTTCGTTCCAAAAACTTATGACCCCTAGCCCCTAATATTAGGTCATAATATGAGACCACCAGGTGGGCATCACCAGCCCCCCTAATATCAAGGGGGTGGCCATGTTGTGTAAGAGGTACCGGCAGTTCTTTGTCTATACAGCAAAGTGACTACAATATCTCATCCCCACATATATGTATGTGTGGGTGATGAGATAATTAGCAATATGCATGACCATAGAAAATGGTATTTAGAAGCTTCTTGCGTGAGAAAAATGTTTCCGACCTAGTATCAAGGTTATTTAAGTTCCATTTGCAAATACAAATATACAAATAACAAGCCTGGAGCATTGTTGCTATTGCAAGGTGTTGAAGAATATACATAACTCCCAAAATTATTTCAGTATCACATTTATACTGTTGTAAAAAAGAGAGATTCCTAGAGTGTTGTAAGGACATAATAATTTAAAGGGGCTCATCTAAACGGCAATTGGAGCAAGTAAAAAAACTCGGGGGAGAGGGATGCGGGGGATCGTATGTAAATAATTGATGCCATACACTGAATTCCGAAAGTTTTGCTACTTTCCTTAAAATTTGGACATCCCTAATTTTCCAAATTTTGAACAGGGGCTAAGCCCCTCCGCTTACCCACCACTAAACACAACAACACTCATTCCTAGCTAGCGTTTGCGTCCTTGTCGATATTGCTATTAAACCTTTTTACTGTTTTAAACTTCTGAGAGTTGACCTCTGTGAATAAAACAATTTATAGTTCCTTAAACTATTTGAACCTGCTAGTTTGAACTGAGTTCCCTTAAAAATCTTCATCAATTGTATGTGGTATGGAATATAGTAAAGAAAAATCTCGAAGATCACAAATAAAGATATATACAGATACAAAATAATTAATCATCAATATAAAGAAAAAAGGTATTTACAAACTTTCCCCGACTCATAGTCTCAAGGACTGTATAAGTGTCATGTGTAAATGCAAAAATAAAAATACCAAGCTTGAAACATCGTTGTTGTTGCAAGGTGTTGAAGAATACACAGTTACCTGATGCAAAGGGAAAATAACTCCCAGTTTATAGTTTCGGAACGATTGTTTCGGAAAAATTGTTTCTGTATTACATCTATAATGTTGTGAAAAGAGGAGACTGCTAGAGATGATACACAATAATTGTGGAGTTGAAAATGAAGCAATGTTTTTGGTTGTTGGAAGAGTCTACAGCGTGTTAACCCCCACCCCCTCCCCCACTCCCACCTCCAGATGAAAAATTATTTTCAAAATTCCCCACCCCCACTTAGCTCTAGGAATTAACCTTTAGCTAAGCCAAATCCATCCGTGTCATTAGACTCATAGAGCTGGTGATTAATCCCGATTGCACTGGTGCAAGCGGGTGATAATACATGACTCTCCATAGACGGGACGTCAGTCCATCGCAGATTAACTCCCCAGCAGTGCTGGTACTCATTATAGAGCTGAGTGGACTGAAGCAAGTACAGTACAGTGTCTTGCTGTAGGTAGATTTTGAATTCTTTGATGGCAAAAAACGGATGCATTATTTTCAGATAATGGTTGCAAACCAAGTTTTCTACCAAAAAAGGTTAAAACCAGGAAACAACATGTGCAGAAAGATACTTAAAATGAACTATAGATAGTTTGTCTGCCTTTACATAGGTATTCAAAAACTAGGTTGAAATATGTGCGAATAACTCTTTTCTAGTTCTGCGTGTACATTAATGCATATGCATTCCCAGTGATTGTTTCTCTTTCAACATCACGAAAACTGCATTCTGTAACCCTACTGTCATCAAAGCATCTCCAGCTTAACTTATTTTTGTCATCCTTATACAAGAACTCGTCACCAATGCGTCCGTAGAACACATAATGCCCAAAATACAATGAGACCCCGTAGTGAGCAATAAGGCCAGCAAAAGTATAAGTTACATCTGAGTGTGGTAGTTGTATTGCTATTGGTAGGTTGGTTCCACTTGTATGTTTATGATTCAAAGTTCTAGAAGTTCGCATGTACCTTTGAAGAGAAAGCACTAAAATCATTGGTTCCTTTAACATTTCGGTCTGAATAATTCCCGTTCCGGACTGAGAACACCCGACACACTTAAAATCATTATCTTTGATTGTTTTTCGTCGGAAGTAATTGCGTAGTAGGTCGCAGATATCAGTATGATTGTTACGTTGTCCCCCGGGAAATGACAGCGATAAGTCATAAAAGACTTCGGTCTGAGTATCTACATGACGACATTTTTTACAGGTTAACTTTGTTTGTAATGTTCCGCTGAAGCACAAACTTGGGAGCGAGAGTAAGGGGGGAGCATTCTCTGAACTACTTCGGGTTGAATTTGGTTGTCCATCGCTCTTCAAGGCCTCTTGATTTCCTGCGTTCGTGGCCCTGCTTTCATCGTAATGCGATATTTCTTGTATGGCAATTTGATATAAAGCATCACAAAAAAGCTGATGAGATGTTTTGTGCGATGTTTCATTGGTGCCCATTGAAGTAGATGTACACTCAATAACGGTTTTCAGAAGCTAAATGAGATGAAACACGATGAGAAAATCCCGGTTTGTGCTTACAAATATCATTAATATTTCATTTTATTTTCAAACATCTTTTCTTCTAATGAAGTATTAACTTGTTGATGATTCACAGAAGAATTCCACAGTTGCGTTTGCGAAAACAGGCATTAGCATAATAAGTAAAGACTTGTTACACTTATTATTATATACTTATGTATTAGGTAAAGACAGAGCGTAAAACTAAGAAGGCAAATTGAACATCAGCTTTCTTTAAATTACCATTAAACTAATTTCCTCAGATGATAACGATGACAACGACGATGATGTTGATGATGATCGATCTGATTATGATTCTGATGAGAGTATGAGGAGGAGGAGGAGGAGGAGGAGGAGGAGGAGGAGGAGGAGGAGGAGGAGTATGAAGAGGAGAATGAGTAATATGACGATTATGATGAGAATGAGTAATACGACGATGATGATGAGGATGAGTAATATGACGATGATGATGAGAATGAGTAATATGACGATGATGATGAGAATGAGTAATATGACGATTATGATGAGAATAAGTAATATGACGATGATGATGAGAATGAGTAATATGACAATGAAGATGAGAATGAGTAATATGACGATGATGATGAGAATGAGGAATATGACAATGATGATGAGAATGAGTAATATGACGATGATGATGAGAATGAGTAATATGACGATGATGATGACGATGGTGATGATGATATTGAATCTGATGACGAGTATTATGATGAATCTGGTGAGGATAAAGATGAGAACAAGGTGGATGATGAGGGGAGAATGAGGATGAACGTAAGGAGAAAAGGATGAGGATGAAGATGAGGAGAAAAGGATGAGGATGAAAATGAGAAAAGGATTCAAAGAGGAGGGGATGTAATGAGGAGGAGGAGGGAGGAGGGGAGGAGGAGGAGGAGGAGGAGGAGGAGGAGGAGGAGGAGGAGGAGGAGGAGGAGGAGGAGGAGGAGGGGAGGAGGAGGAGGCGGAGGGGGAGGAGGAGGAGGGGGAGGAGGAGGAGGAGGAGGAGGAGGAGGAGGAGGAGGAGGAGGAGGAGGAGGAGGAGGAGGAGGAGGAGGAGGAGGAGGAGGAGGAGGAGGTTGATATCAAGTACATATGAGTCTAACCTCTTTCATTTCTTCGGGTTGGTAAATACAATCTTTTTGCTTGTAGAACAACGCAATTGGTTTGTGGGTTGTAAACCAGTTGGAATAACATCCTTCTGGCAAAAAACAAGAGTTTTTTCCTACACAGTGCATGTCCCAAAGAGTATGTTCATCGCATGACCTTGTGTCTATGTCGATACCGCGTTGATCCATGTACTTTTTTGTGAATCCAAAGAACTCCTTGGAAGTCACAGATACCTGCAAAACAGCACCCACAAACGTCAAGTTCAGCTTTTTGCAATTGTTCAGTATAATGTTTGGTTTTATATAGCAGTTGAATTCACCAGAGTTGATTGTAAATATCACCACTTGAGGCATTTTCTCAATAATTACTGTGGTGTACGAGTTGCATTGGTCCCAAAAGGATTCCCAATATTTCCCGCAATCTATTACACTGCAATTATATTTGCAGGGGATGTTAAAAAACTCCTTATAATGCCGTACTGAGCTTCTTCCTCCAAAAACTTCACCAAAAGGTATCTTCGAGACGGTTTTTTCTCGGTTTTTTGGATCACTTTTGTCATCCACAATCAGACGAGCATTGCTCTGTTCACTTTTAGGCTGTTTGTTCTCTTCATCCATTGTTTCAAGAATGTATCGAAATAGTTCCATGCAATCCTGTTGACTTCCACGCGAAAATCGATTTGGTCGAATCCTTTTAAGTTCACTGTGAGACAATTGTACAGGACCCTATGAAGAAGTGAACAAACACAATGAAGGCTTAGTATTGAGTCTACATAGTTGAACAATTTTTGTAATGTGGTTTGATAGTCAAGATTAATGGGAAGTCGAGAAGTACCGCTATAGTAGGCACTCCCAAATGTATTAATGTTGGAAATGTACGATCGTCAGAGACAACGGTTTATTTGTCTTTCCGAAAGAGACAGATTATAAGCTTATAACGATGACTCATATACTTACTTGAAAGTGAAGATTGTTACTGTAATGAAGGCTGTTATTTATGAACTTTAGGAATGAAAACAAATGGTAATCATTTTGAATGTGAAGCATTAC
>JAIGNY010004535.1:200000-207750 GCA_020152595.1 Chiridota heheva | reverse complement strand
TGAGTAATTTATTTTGTCAGTTGAACAACTGTGAATATTTATTTAGACACAATTTCAGGAAAACGACTGATAATGGTTTTTCATATTTTTTTTTTTTTTGTATTGAAGGCTTTTCTTCCATTTTACACTCTTGGGAAACATCAAGTTGAAGGCTATATTTCGCGATTAAAGTGTAGTGTAGTGGCATACATTTTAGTCCCAAATGATCAGTATAACTGTACATTGGATCAAAATAACGAATTGAACAGTGGGTTCAGTTCACAGTGTTTGATATACATAAGAAAGATTTTCCATGACCCATGCGATCGCCATACTTTAAAGGGAGATTCTAAAGAGAATTTTGGTCAATCTAAAATCGTCAAAGGGCGTATGGAAAATCACAACGCAATCCTTGGACTAACACCAACACAATTACCTACACCTCCTTGTGTTGCTGACGGCAATTTATAACAAAATAATTGGTAAAATGAATTCAAAGTCAAAAGTAGCTTATTAAGCGCCTTCATAAATTTCAAACATCTTAGCCAGCGTTGATCTCAAAGTGATCCAGATTTGTTTATGAATGCAACTTTCATTCTCAATCCGTCCGTACGACGCATATAGAACATAATTCTCACAGCATGTGTATCGTTCTTTTTTCCATTCATTCATAAGTACCCTATTCAAGAGGAATACCCTCTTCTTTTGATATGTTAAATTTTACGAGGGAAAACGTTCGCTTTAATAATCCAGTCCTTTATTAACCTAGTGTTTGAGAGAGCTTGCATACGGAAAACACCCATTTCTTTAATAGATGGTAATTTTACGGCTTATTTGAGTTGAAGACATATCGTGTTGCGTACTTTAACATTTAATTAGGTACTAGCAAATGTTACATTTATGGCGTTTTCCCACAAAATTTACATTGAAAAATTCGTGAGACATAATTGTTTAATTAATAACATTTGCTTAATTTGAAAACGGATTTATTTTATTTTATCAAAGTTTCTCATATTGAGAACAGTCTCACTTAATATCCTCTATGTATTCTCTCGCAATATTTGTATATCAAAGCACAAATTTAATTTCATAATTCGCAATGGGGTTGTAAATGCAACGCCTACTTACATGTTTTGCTAACGTTAACCTGAACAGCATAAACAGTCATCGGTACTCGGTAGCTGTTTCACAAAAACATCCATGCAATCAAAGTTTTCAACTTCGCTAATATCAATAGGTTCTAGCTAGGGTTGGTGCGTTGGTAAATTGGAGAAAAAATTGTTTTTGTAGACTTCTTTGGCTTTCTTTTAAAAAAAAAAAAATCGTGGCATATTGAGACTTTTTTGGGCACAAGAAACATTATTTGGCATGTCCTGAAAATTTGGCTTTTTACGGCTTCACTTGTTTAACCGCAAAAGTTACTTTATTTGCCTGCAAAAAATCTTATTTGACTTGATTTGGACCTTTTCTCAAAACGTATATGATGCTGAATGAAAAAAAAGTGAAAAACTAATTTTCTGATGACGTTCAGACTACGTGATATTTTGCTTGATGTAGAACTTACGTAATAACATTTTTTTACTTTCTAGTTCATTTTTCCCCCTCAGAAAAGCCAATAACATTCTTTTTCTACCTTTCAGTTCATTTTACTGCTCTCCGATTACTTTCAAAATTGTAGATTTTCTTGACTTGATTACAGTTTTGCTTTTTATATTAATTTGTTGTTTAAACTGATTTGGCTTTTTGCCCTTGGTACAATCTACCAACCCTGGATCTCACTGAATTGTGGATTGCAACAATTGACTGTCGTCTGGTTACATGAGACGTTGTGGATTGCAACAATTGACTGTCGTCTGGTTACGTGAGACGTTGCCTGATGAGACGTTGCCTGCAAGACAGAGTGATAGCAAGGTCATCGTTTTAAAGCTTTGAGACTCATCGGTCGAGTTGTGAGAGATGATTTTTGTATTAACACAGTTGTACCGTAAATTCTAGTTAACTTTCACATTTAAGGATCTTTTAAACGGATGGAAGATGATATAGTATGCGAGATGTTTTCCGTCTGTTCTCGCCGTCGATTTATAATATTCCGTGTACATTGATTGTATTAATCAGTTAATTGTGTCCGTTATACCATCATGAGCACACCCACATAGTCGAAATCCCTTGCATACAAACCAGTCTTCTACACGAGTATAATATAGTCAACTGCAGTGTGTAGCTGCAACTTGTTTAATATATTCCTTAATGCTAATACCTCTATAGCTTTAAGATTGACTATTTTTTTTTCTCCGACATCATGAAAAATAAATAGATTAAAATAATAACTTAATGTATCGTATTTATTGTAGTACAAAAAACGTTTTACGTTATTCCTTATCGGAATTGATGCTTAAATGATTTTTTGTATCACCATTTTGTTTATGCTTATGCTTTTATAAGATGAACTTGGTTGACCGCTGAAAGAATATTCCCGTGAATTTTTATTCTCATGTATGATAGAAGATTATAAAGCAAAAACATTGGTGTAAATATAATGTGAATAACGTATTCTGTTTAGGAGTTATTACATTCCAAGGATGTAAGAAGCAAATTATATAAAATAAAATATTTAAAAAAACATGCTAATATCTTATTCCGTTTTGAAGTTATTACATTTTAAAGATGTTATCAGTGTGACCTCGCAGTGTACAATGTGAAGTAATAAAAGCAGATCCAAGCCAAATTTTCTGTATTTCTATCAAACAAAACAACACTTTTTCTTTTGCTTGGAGTGTAAGGTTCATGATGAACAAAGCACTTCTTTGTCAAGTTCTCAATAATTAAATGAAAAATGCTTCCAATTATTTAAAAAATGGCAATTAATTTTCAAAAAACTACATACAATTGTCTTGGGTTTACCTTGTACACCGATTTGTTTGTTTAATAGTCCTCTATATATGAAAATGTAAAACACTATAAAACTGCACTGACCCTGACTTTTATCGACTGGGTATAGTATTAATAGATATCTCACTATTTATTTTAAATCATTACATCTCTCATTTTATTCTGTTTTAATTTTTTTTTTTTTTTTTAATGAGATAATGAATTTTACTATTAAGTTTCCAAAAAAGAAATGAAGTGAATTTCAATATGACACACATTGTAATGTTAAGTTGACCAGGAAGCAGCAAATACAACAGATCTTACATTTGATGGTGTCTCGCTGGTCTCAGCTGAGATGCAGATAAAAAGTCTTTTGAATTAGCTTATAGTTGTGCTATGAAATGACAAACCGTTTAAATTTTTATCATTGAAATATTTCTGAGTATTTAAGATTTCGTCAGATTATTCAAATATATATTTAATTCATTCAAAAATATGTTTTAGAGGAATTTTTAGAATATATAGTATATTTCAAAATTGGATTAAAAATGTTTTAAATTTAAATTAATTTAATTTAATAAAAGAATGCTCTAATTTAAAGTTGAAATACCTAAAGCTTTATTAACGGCATCTTCATTTTGTTGAAGGTATCTACAACATTATTATTATATCGTTGCATAGTTAGAGATATCTCTATAATTCGAGAATAGAAAATGAGAGTGGCTTGCTATATGAGAGGATCGAGTCTTGAAAGATTAGTTCAGTGGTCAGGCATATCTATCATGTGCTATAGAGGGGGAAATGCCGATCAGAAACGTGCTAATACGTTACATGCCAATATTGTGCCCCGACATGTATAACATTGCTACTCGCAGCGTCCTCACTCAATATTTTTTTAATAATGTACAGGCTGTGTCCACTTAAACCATTCCAGAAATAAAGTCCGTACATACAGTGTATGTATGTGTATGTATAATTGTACACTATAGGTATGGTGTGTGGGGGCAGTGACGCGTAAATTTTCGGTGGCCTTGAGATGTGCGATTTTCTAACATGTGGAAAAACCGAACATCGCTGATGTAATGGCGCAAATCTTACATGACACTTTTGATATATCTGTAAATGTACTATAACTCATAACTCAGCGAATTACTATTCAAAGCAGATCTAATCCTCAAATTCAAATAATTGCGCAATGTTTTATGTAACGATTCCCCCCCCCCCCCCCTTCCCTTCCCTTCTCCAAGGCTACGTACCTGGCAACGATACCTGTGGTTGTCGTACAGAAAATAAACATTGAAACCATTTTCTATTAAAATAAGTAAACAGTACTTTCCTAGAGAAATCACCTTGCCTTAATTTGATATCCAAATTTACTCGTATTTTGATATAGGCATTTGTCAACACGTCATTGTTTAGTTTATTACGTAATATTTGTATTACAATCTTGTCGTAATTTCATTCGTGTAAAACTACATTTGCAGGAGTCATAAAAACCAACGATTAATTTAGTTGGTAAACTTTGAGGCAATTCTTCACTGCTATTCTCACTAGTGTACACCTGAACATACATCTTAGGATTGATCAGCGTATACAAAGCAGCAAAATATAACTTCCTATAGACATCTTATATGAAACCTCTTCCATGTATGAAGTGTCTTTTGCAATTTACTTATTTTCCAACCGGTCGTGTAAGGTTTCGCAATCAAAACTGAAATATTAAGCTGACAATTTTGCAGAAATGGTTTGAGTTTCACACTCATGGGAAATAAAGATATTCCTTTATTATCTTTCAAGTATTTCTCACTTAGAACTCAGATTCTGCGACGTCTTGAATCGCAGAAAGGGGCCATAAAGATGCTTTCTAGATTTAGGTTCTAATATACATGCTTTGATTTGAAGAAGCAAATCATTTGCAATGCATTATATGAATTGAAACCGCACATATGGATGGAAATTAGTACCTCACATGATACTTGATAATGATGTGATTTTTATGTACTCATTTGAGAAACTTTATGTTCTTAGTTTTTTGAAACAAGGTTATCGCAATGATAAACAATATAATGGAAACATACTGTACACTTATAATATATATTTCCTCACTGCTAAAGACATGAATATGGAACAGTACTTCATATCGGACGAAAATCTATGGTAATACTTATGTATTTCTGTTACCGCAATCTGTTTCCGTCCTCAGCCAGTTTTTGATTTAATAGAATAATAAGAAATCAAGTTATAACTTGGTAATATATGATCATGTTGAATGTCAAACCTATTCGAACATGCATGGGGGTGGGGTTATTTTATAAGTTGAGAATCAATATGATCACTAACACGGACTGTGGTGCCGGTGCGACTTTTATCACTTACATCACTGAATTAATTCTAGCTCAGTATCTAATTTTGAGTTGTGTATCCAAATGCCAAGTTAACCGACATCAGTCATTCAGTCAGAGCACAAGTGTTCTGGAAATCAATCAGTCATTCAGTCAGAGCGCAAGTGTTCTAGAAGTCAATCAGTCATTCAGTCAGAGCACAAGTGTTGTAGAAGTCAATCAGTCATTCAGTCAGAGCACAAGTGCTCTAGAAGTCAATCAGTCATTCAGTCAGACCACAAGTGTTCAGTCATTCAGTCAAAGCACAAGTGTTCTAGAAGTCAATCAGTCATTCAGTCAGAGCACAAGTGTTCTAGAAATCATTCAGTCAGAGCACAAGTGTTCTAGAAGTCAATCAGTAATTCAGTCAGATCACAAGTGTTCTAGAAGTCAATCAGTAATTCAGTCAGAGCACAAGTGTTCTAGAAGTCAATCAGTCATTCAGTCAGAGCACAAGTGTTGTAGAAGTCAATCAGTCATTCAGTCAGAGCACAAGTGTTCGGTCATTCAGTCAAAGCACAAGTGTTCTATAAGTCAATCAGTCATTCAGTCAGAGCACAAGTGTTCTAGAAATCAATCAGTCATTCAGTCAGAGCACAAGTGTTGTAGAAGTCAATCAGTCATTCAGTCAGAGCACAAGTGTTCTAGAAGTCAATCAGTCATTCAGTCAGAGCACAAGTGTTCTAGAAGTCAAAATATAATTGAAAAAAGTATGAACACATGGATTCTTTTTCTTTATCAAAAATATTTCAATACCGCTGCAATCGTTTTCATGGCATGGTTTTGAAACTGAAACAGGTATTGTAATTTGCACAGTTACCATCAAGAGTGTATCTCAAAAGGAAGGTGAACAATGGATATGCCCGCTTCCAACTATGATACAGGCACATGTTTTTCTTATTCTCAATATTCGACATTGTAGAGAACAAGTATCAGATAAAATAATAGAATTCGTATCTTTTTTTTACCACACGCTTTTGCTACTGAAATATGTTTCTTTAACCAAAACCAAGCGAGGTGAATTTCATTTCACATGCTGTGAACAAAAATACGAAAAGTATTACTTATACAGAATTGTAGTCTTCCATATACCCTTCCTATACTATTTGATGTTATTAGTATTATTTATACTTGTCTGCTATACAGTGTCATCACTTTCTCTCAAATTGAACCAATCGTTTATCTTCAGATCAAATTCGGTAAAATTGTCTTCAAATTCTTTAAAAAATGCATAACTGTTAAACAAATTGGATGTCATAATGGACACGAATGTCACCTGAAGAAAGACGAAAGCTCTTATTAATGAACATGTCCTTATGGATCTTTCTTTGCCTTATATTTTGATTCATCGGTGCACGTGAGTTGAAAAAGATGTTTTTTTCTTGTTGTTTTCTACTTACACATTTGGTGTTAAAAAAAAGTGTACATTAAGTGAAAAATATATTTTATCAACTTGTTTGCAAAAAACGAAAACAAAGGTCGTATGTGGAAGCAATAAACAATCAATAGAATGTTCAAAAATAATATTTTATTCTGAAAATTTACCTTGAGATGCATTTGTCTTTCTGAAGCATTGCGCAATACAGAAACAGTGAAAGTAACAATTAATATATTTCAATTATTAGTTAGTTTAGCTATTGTTATTCTCTGAAAAGTGGTGGTTTATAGGTCTATCTTTCCGAATTTCTTTAGGCCTAATATTTCAAATGAAATACATAAGGCACACTATGATATTTCAGCAAGGGGTTAAACTAAATGAAATATTTATTAACTCGTTTCCATCAATAGACCTGCAGACCGTTCGAAAAACGCTATTTGCTGTACTGACAACTTACTGATCCAAATTCATTTCTAAGAAGTCATAAGATTGTCTTTTTTGAAACTTAAAGCATGAAATATGACACTACATTTGACGTAGCGTGGATCCATAGAACACGTAGATACTAGATGTGGCAATGGATCTAATAAAATAAATAGAAAAATCATCCCCTTTTGACTTTGTTTACACCTATCATCTAGCTTTCTACCACTTAAAAGAAATATTGTAGGTGATTTTTTTGGGCAGTAATTATCAATTTCTAATTCCATTATACCAAGCTAAATTCACTGACGTACGTACGTTGGTAGACGCAGAACAATCGATTCAGCACAATCGATTGATTTAATCGATCAACTTGGTTTTGAGTTTAACTATATACATTTTGCTTATTCGGAAATTGTACGTGTAGGTTTCTTTCCTCTTTCATTTGACTTTCCTCTCATGATTGCATGAAACAAACTACCTAATACTACCCACAAATTCTACGAAAAATATTACGATGAGTAAACTTCTGTGTAATCATGAAAATACCACCTACCCACTTGTAACGGCAACCGCAATATTAAAAAACAAAATCTTTTTTGCACCTGCTACCAGATAAATGTTTTAAATAAATCGATGATAAATTTAAACCTTGAGTTTACGCGTCAAAATCACTGATGAAATTGTAATATTCCTGATGGTTGTAGTAGATGTAAAAGAA
>JAIGNY010004535.1:0-195000 GCA_020152595.1 Chiridota heheva | reverse complement strand
AAACATGCAGTGCTTTTACAGTCATGTCAAGCATGTAACATATGTAAGTAAGACTTGATTATGCCTTAGGACATTCAATCAACAATTTAGTTTTTGATGAGATGATAAATATCACGTTCCTAATCACTTATTGATAGTTGCATAAACTCGACGAAAAGAGCTGTTTGGAGAGTTACCGTTTTCATGAATATATTTCCATTTATATAATCTTTTTGCTAATAACTAAGAACCTCAATGTATGTACATTTTCTTTTGTTAATTGCTGTCATGAGCTGGTGGCCTTCATTTGATTGAATGAATACAAATATAACAATTAACCCAACAGTCAGGTACTTACATGTATTTGCAAGGGCAACAGTTTTAACACATATATTTCACCATAGAAACGTAAAATGACGTTAGTCGAGCTTTAGACATTATACATTAGTAATATTACACCTTCGAATATGAAGGGTATGAGCACAATTTTTTTTTCCATTTTGAACGAACACTGGCGATATTAGCTTGCTTAGATATCATCGTTTAAAAGTTCACGAAGATTTAACAGTAAGACACTAATCAAAGAACAAATAAAAGTGCTTAATATTATCCCTTTTCTAGATAAAGAATAATCACAGATTTTAACTGATTCATTTAATAAAGACGGTTTAGAACATAGGTTACATAGTTTTAAAGACATGTTTGTGTCAGTGAATGATATTCTCTTAATATTATTTAATCGTTATATCGGAAACAATTATACATATAATGGACGTATACATCGTGTACTTGTGTGCCTGTCCTTAAAAGCCGCGCAGTGTCTTCCATTGTTACGGTGTATAGGTGTATACACTAATACACACCAAATTCAAGTTCAAGTTTATTAAACCCAGTATAGATATATATATATATATATATATATATATATATATATATATATATATATATATATATATATATATATATATATATATATATATATATATATATATATATATATATATATATATATATATATATATATATATATATATATATATATATATATATATATATATATATATATATATATATATATATATATATATATATATATATATATATATATATATATATATATATATATATATATATATATATATATATATATATATATATATGTATATATATATATATATATATATATATATATATATATATATATATATATATATATATATATATATATATATTTATAAATAGAAGAAAGGTAAGAAAATATGAAGAAAGGTAAGAAAATATGCATGACCAGTATATACCAGACCAGTATATTTTAAGATATGTAAATCAAGCAGCTCTAATGCAAAACCTTAGAATCAAACTTGTATATCCATATCGTGTATTCCGTTTCGTATTTGAACAACAGAAAACTAATATTATTAATGAGTAGGTTAGTGAGAGCATTGGCTTACCTCAACTACTTCGCATTCCTTTCTGGCTAAGTAGTTAGGTAGTATTACAGGGTTGAATTCGTGGAATAAATGCTACACGCAACACTACAATATGGAAACGATTCTGTGATTTCTGCTAGTACCTCTCTCTTTGATAAGTGTAAAGAATGTTTTAACATCAATGACGTAAATAATTATTACCTTGCACTCAGTCAAAATATTAACTATATCAAATTCGGGCGTTCACTCTTATTGATTTCTACATCATCAAAGATACGCTGTATTATGATAACCCAATTATATTGACTACCTCATCGGCTCATATACTTATCATTGGCTGCTTCCGACAGATTGGAAGCTAGTCACTATTATGATATCTGCTTATGTTAAGTGAGTTTGAACGAGTAATTATGTCGTTTGCGGCTGTGTGTGGGTAGAATTTGTGAATTTATTTTTCGTGGGCTAGTGGGTAGTTCATTTTGTATACTGCTGATGCTTACACATTGATGCTTGATTAATAAACCGAGTTGTAATGTTTTAGTCGATCATGATCTTTCTAACGTGAAAGACCTGTTTGATTCATAAACACTGTTAGTTTACGCATTCACGTTGTTCAACAGTGAAATTACTTGTTAACATTGCCATACCCAATATGAATCATCATCTGCAATGTCCCAACGGCGAAGAGACTAAGATGAATTAAATTTTCAGATAAAGAAAACTGATAAGTTCAAAGAATCAAGTATACCCCCTCCAATTAATTAATTAATATTTTATTACTTCTAAATGTAGCAGTATTCGAAAAATGTTAAATGTACGTTTAAAATAGATTTTCAGGATTCCAAGTAATCAAACATCAAATTTCTCGAATACATTTGAATATGTTGAACATGCTTTTCATGAAATTTTAAACATCTACAAATACATTTCAATGCAATATTCGCATAATACACCGCGCGTACCACCTACTTTTCCTGTATAACGAACTTCAAAAATTACACCAATATCATCTCGAGATCGATAAAATCGGGATTCGTTGAGAGAACTATATATTTTGGCCTGGAGATTGTTACACTTTAACTTTTATAGGATTAATCGTTCCATATCCGGATCATCAAGCGGTGTTTCCTGCAAATGATATGTAAATATTGTTGCTCAAATTTAATGGCTCTTAAATGGAGAACACAAATAGGTGTAGGCTTTTATTTAATTCTTCGATCTAAAATACTTGAATCTAAAAATGGTGTTTCTTTCGGATTGAAAAAGGAATAAATAGCAACAAATTTTGCACAAAAGCGTCAGTAGGAATAGTTTTGTGAATCATTTGCTAGCGTCACCCACAACTTAAAGCTTAAACTGTCCTTCCGTGAATAAACTAAAGGCGACAAAAGTCACATGGCTATGGCAATTTTATTTAACAAAGATCATAGATAAAACTTCGACAGCTGTACGTACATTGGGTGATATATCTGCTTTAAGTCTTACAATGTGGGTTGCTAAAGCGCCTGCATGGATGTTTTAATAGCTTCTTCTTAAGCTTATGACAGTATATTTATCGCACAATCTTCATAAAGTTATCTAAAGATTCTTTATTTCATACAAATTTCATTTTCTGTTCATACAAATTCAATACCCATGGACATCTGTCACACAGATTACAACACCGACAAGACAAATGATGTACGTGGGTTTAATTCACAAACAAAATTAACTGAATCTTCAGTATGTAGTCAATAAGCACACGCAAGAATTTAAAATCGTCCACAAGAAACCTTAACGGTCATTTTATGAGAGGATAGTGCTTCAGGCAGTCAGGCAGCAATACGAAACTCAGTTGCTAACCGGTTTAAGACGCTTAAAGTTTTCGTCCAATGCAGGTACTTAGAATTGCTCCTCGTGTAACAAAAATCATGATAATGTATAAGATACTAATTACGTTTCGAAAACCTCTCTTAAAACAAAAGATTTAATGATTCATTTCAAATTATAAAGTATAGTACCAAACCATCCATATTTGTTATTACTATTGTTCTATAAACGTTTGTGTCATCATAAATCCATGATGATTGTCACAACTAATTTTACAAACTTTTGACATGATAAAGTAGTATTGCATATGTCTAACTTCACATGTATAGGCCTACATCAAACGTATTATGAGTAAGTTTATATGATGTTTTGATGATTACAGATGCTCCCTTCGCCAGTTCGCTGATGGCTAAATCTTCAATAAATCTTTAACTCTTTACAATTTGTTGGGGAGTCAACTCAACATAACAAAATCGTTTTTGGAAGACTGCATAAAAAATACTTTATGCAATATCATTAGATTTTCTTAATGTATGATTGCGCTCTTTAGTTTCAATATCATTTCCTGTAGGATAAGGTAACATTTATACGATACCTTTATAATCAAAACCATGTTTTTATATATTTCTACTATTATTACGTTGGAGTATTTTGCAGTATTATGTATTCCTAGTGAGATTGTTCTCATTTATTTGAAATTATCTATTCCATTTTCTTATAGAAAATGTCATCTGATGTTTTGAAATAGAGTGATTAGCTCATTAAATAATATTTATTCACAACAATAATATACATGTATTTTGACGACAAATACATTGTGGAAACGCGACTAACAGGATAATTTCAAATCTTTTAACTAAGGTCTGATTGCTAAAAAATGGTGAAACAGTAATAATGCTATCCTCGAGAGAGCATGCATGCCTTGCAACATTATTGCGTAAATTTGGGGACTTATCTATCAGTTTATTTGAAAGCTATGACGCTGGTGGAACATTCGTATAAGTCCATTGAAGTGTGCCGTTTAATCAGCTGAAACTAACTATCATAGAAGCCAGCAATGTTCCTAAATGGAGTATACCTTTGAAACTGAAATGAAACACTTCAGCTCAACTAATATCGTAAGTAAAGATACATCTTCTTTCTCTCATCAGTTACCCAATCTCCTATATAGTCGCACTGTGTACATATCAATCAATAGCAAATTATATTCAAGAACAGAACAAACCACTATCGTCATCTTTTCCATTATTCATATAAGCCATCATTGTCATCTTTACCAGCATCATTAGCATCACATAAAATATTACCTTAATCACAGCTTTATGATAGAATTATGTGCTACAATGAAGATTCATATTCAAATATACATCTGCTTTGAACTGCATGTATTCCCTCCGAATTTTCCTTTTCACATGGGTATGGTGTTAAGAAAACACATGTAGTTATACATTTATATTGTTAGTACTTTCGTGTCCGTAGTGAAATATTGCGTATTTCCAGAACGATTGTTCCTAATTACTTGAAGGAAATTTTCGATCTGTTTGAATCATAATGGAAAACCTTTGTTAGAAATGATCTATTTCATTTTGTCACAAAAAAATGTCACTTGATGTTTTAAAATAGAATGATAAACTCACGAAAAAATGTTTTTTTACAACGAAAAATATACCTTAATCAGAGCTTTGTGATAGAATTATGTGTTACACAATGGAGATTCATATTCAGATATAGATCTGCTCTTGAACTGCATGTCTTTTTTTCGGATTTACTTTTCTCTGGGTATGGAGTTATAGATAGAAAAAGCATGCACCATACAACGAGACAACCATATGCCATTAAGCAATTATTCTCAGCTTGGAGAAATGGCAATGAATATGATACATTCAATGTTTAATAACTATGAAGTAAGTCAAATATCCCATTATGGCATCAATTTTTGACCATTCCATAGCAAAATCACTCAATGAGATACGTTCATGTAATCATCAATTATGTATGTTATTTACAGCACGTGAATAATGCTGAAACAAATTCATAGACCATCTTGAAAAGATTGAACAACACCAAGATACTTTGTGTCATACTGACCCAAGCTTAGCAGTTTAATGTCAATCTTGTGATTTACCTTAATATAAAGTAAACAATAAGCTACACAGCTGCTTCTCTTAAACTTTGTACACTTAATGTAATCTTTGGAGAGCGAATTCACTTGTATCTTTCTCTTTATACATGTAAAATATCCGCCAAATATTGGATAGGAAAGTATATCTATCTGAAGAACTATTCTCTTTCACAGTATGTTATTGGGAGCAATTTAAATCTGAGAGCTCCACGACATTGGTCAATGGCCTGTTTGTAACCCAGATATTAAGTCTGTTACTATTGAACAGAATCTTAACAACCTAAAGGCAGTACCCAAGCAGGTGGAATATAGCTTTCGGAAAACTTATATTTCTACATTGCAAGTACTTGTTGATAATGCTCATGGGCAATGAATACCTAGATTCTTAATGGATACACAGATTCTTAACATGTTGTAGCTTTCTACATTCTTTAGCCTGCATTCGATAGGCATTTTTGTCACCTTTGTGATATCAGACAATGTAAGAAGGTTTTTTAATACGAAGACCATCTTAGCACTTGTAAACACTCTCGTTCACGGTTGCATTGATTATTGTAATGTTCTTTTTACTGGTGTGCCGAAATGCACTAAGAAGAAGTTGCAACGTGCCCAAAACTATGCAGCCAGAATAGGTACTTAATAGGCATCGCCTTAACCCGTCATTTGGACTTCATAAGGATTTGCACTGGCTACCCGTCTTCTACAGATATAAATGTGAATTTTAGTACTTTTGTTTAAATCACTCAATAAAATGGCCCCAGTTTATTTGTCTGGCATGTTTCACTACAAAACAATTAGATACTCCCTTAAGTCCGAAAATAATTTTTGTATTGACGTTTCCAAATTAATTGATTGATTTAGATCATCGTTTGGTAATGGTGCAGTCCAAAAGCTATGGAATGGTCGGTCTGTCCCTATAACTGTATAATCACAATAGCTATGGAATGGTCGGTCTGTCCATTTAATCAAATCTGCTAGATCCCATCAACAGTTACAACATTTACTTAAGACTTATCTTTTTGCTTGTCCTTTCAATTCTGTAATTGAATCTGTTTCTTTGTCTTATATTATTTTGTTACTTTTTATTCTTATTTACTTTTGTATTCATATATTTTGCATGATTGTTATAGGCGCATTATAAGAAGCATTTCTAGATAATGCGCCATATAAATTGTATGCACTTAGACTTGAACACAGTAATTCTACACGATTTTACAACACTATTTATTTGTAAAATTTATTACAATACCCTGTGTGTGTGTGTGTGTAAAATATCTTGAACTACAACGGTGATGTATTTGGTATCATATGGCACTTGACTGTCCAAACACTAAAACTCAAATTTACTTTAAAAACCGATAATGAATTCTTCGTGACAAAAAATATTGGACGAAACGAAAAGTGTTTTACGTTATGAATATTAAGTTGAACAAAGGAAGGAAAAAAAGTAAATCAAGCGTCTAAATACCGTAAACGAAAAGTGTGTTTAAATTGTTCTAAAAAAGCTACGTTTTATGTGCTATTTTTAGATAAGAAAATGATATTACACAGTTTATTTAAGCATTCGTCTGTGATTAGATTAATGTTGTTCTTATCATATGTTTATGTCAAATTTACACCCTTTTCATCACAAAAATCTGTTGAGATCAGAATATAAATTCCATCGATATTTTTTTAATTCATTAGACATCAAAAAACAAGAAGAAAAAATCGATATATTTTGCCGTTTAGACAAGTTTTTGAAAAGTGGCTGATGAAAGTTTGATCAGTTTTTAATTCATGCGTAATTTGTGATTTATGACTGGTAGACAGTTCAAAATCTGTATGCAATTCTTTCTTTGCTAAATGTCAGTCACAATATGGGAATGTGGATTCCTGTCAGAAATTTTTTAGGGGCATTGCAAAGACTTTTGGTCAGAATTTGCTGCACCACTTCAAAGAATTCTAATAGAAATTTAAAAGCACAGGATTTACAAAAGAAAAAGTCATGATAAATAGTAACGGTTTGCTTGTGTAAATCCAAAATCTATTCTTTGGAAAGTATGTGGAAAGTACATCTGTTTATAGAAGATATAAAGATAAACATAACATACATATTTTACGCATATTTTTACATAACGTTTTGTATATCTTTTTTCAGGTTGTGGCCGTTCTATCCATATTATTCATCGTTCTATCAACGATCGCTTTGTCCTTGAATACGATGGAATACTTTGCCCAGACGCCGTACTCAGAAACCAAACAAAGACAACAAGTATCTTGCAATAGTGGAAATGGTTTGCATTGGTTGGTTTACTATCGAATATTTGCTTCGATTCCTCTCAGCTCCAAAAAAGTGGAAATTTCTGAAGGGACCTCTCAACATTATTGATATCTTAGCTATTTTACCTTTCTATGTCACAGTATTTCTGAATGAAGGCAATGAAAGCGTGAAGCAATTTCAAAACATGAGAAGAGTTATACAGATTTTCAGAGTAATGAGAATTATGCGTATTTTAAAGTTAGCGCGTCATTCCACGGGGCTTCAATCGTTAGGGTACACACTCAAAAGAAGCTACAAAGAACTTGGGCTCCTTATTCTTTTTCTTGCAATTGGTATTATGTTATTTTCAAGTCTCGCATACTTTGCAGAGAAAGACGATCCTGGTACAAATTTTGTATCGATTCCAGCGACTTTTTGGTGGGCTGCAATAACGATGACAACGGTCGGTTACGGTGATATGAGTCCAGCTACTCCGCTTGGTAAGATGATCGGTACGGTATGCTGTGTGTGCGGTGTTCTTGTAATTGCATTACCCATACCTATTATTGTTAACAACTTTTCTGACTTTTATAAGCAGCAAACAGCACATGAAAAAGCTTTGAAACGAAGGGATGAGCTCGAGCGGGCTAGAATGAGTGGAAGTTTGATCAGTTTGGAAATAAAAACAGGAAGGCCTGTAAATGGGAATGATTTAAACCCAGATCAAACTTTGGTGGAAATAACACCCAATGCAGAAGCTCCACCAGATCCTCACTATCCCAGACTACTATATTTTTCTTTAGTTAAGAATAGACATTCGCCATCAGCAGAAATGTCACCGATGCAAAACAATCACGATAGTGTAGAAGCAGTATCAAATCCAGAGAAGATCAATATTAAAACAGTGCTACCGAAGTCAAGAAACAAATTACCTCTTCCTGTTTTAAAATTGGCTCTTACTCGATTTGGACTAAAACACAGAGGCCGAAATATAGGCAAAGAGGCTTCAGTGGATTTAAACAAGGTTATACCGAACGCAAATAAAGATACCACATTAAACCAAAAACTTTCTGAAGAATCATGCAACAATGCAGAAACAACTGTATCAGCAATTGCTTTCAAAGGCTCACCTGATGCTAATTCACCTCAGCCGCCTGATGCAGACACCGAGAAACCGCTTGATCCATCTGAAATAGAGCCTCTTCTAAGTTCTTTAAACTTTACTTCCGACGTCAAATCTGAGAATAAAGGGGGTGACAACATCGTGGATAACGTCATCATCCAACGTTTAGAATATGGCTTTACCGCAGCTTGGACGAAAGCGCCGTCTTCGGAGTCTAGTCCCACAGATACACCTAGTGATACTGTGGCAAATACCGGCACCAAACGCTCGCCGAGACAAAAAAATAACGCAGAGTTTAAAACTCGAAGAGCATCAGTTGGACCCACAATGGAGAGCCACCACAACCATAAAACATCGCCAAATTCAGCACCAGGAAGACAAAACAGTACAGAAGATGATGACGATGAAAATGACGTATTATCATCCGATTCCGCTAGCGGAAGCTCCTCTTACCCGAAGCAAAATAAAAAGTACAACGGCAGAAGTCGTGTTCGGCGAAACCGACCGCGCCTGCCACTTATTTCAGCAATGGGCGCTGCGCCTGGTCATAGACAACCTTCCCACGGAAGAGGTTTTCGAAAAGATTTCAGCTACGACACTAGATCTGATTCACGCGCTAGTGAAAGTCCTGTTTCAGATTCATATCTTGCTAGTTTTGACTACGGAGATTCAAAAGTTTTTCGAGAGAGGGGGAAATAACAAAACGACCAGCAAGTCTTGATCTTCTACGACACGATGAAAGAAAGAAGATGGCATCATCCTTAAGCTCTCCCGATGCACCGGGTGCTTTAACTGATGTAAATAAACAGAACGGAAGGAACATAGAAATCAGAAATATATTTCATAACGATGAGAAAACTCTGGGAAACGATTAATAGCATCCGTTGTATTAACAAATACAACACGCCCGACGTCGGTTTTCTTTTCACATACTACTTCACCGGACTTTACATACGTTGCTTGCAGTAACTTACATGGATTTTTAGCAGCTGATATAATTTTTCAAAGGTTCTTTTTAAATTGACGAGAAGTCACACAGTTACGTTTTTTGACAATAGAATCAAGGAACTTCTTCTAAGTATTTTAATGTAAGTTCTCCGTTGTTATATTCAACGAAACCTAAACCATAGCTGATGTTAACTTGCAGGTTTATCGCCTTTAAACGGACACAGATAAAGAACTTGTGGTTGTGTGAAATTTATTAATGTGAATATTATCATTTTCAAGTAAATAAACTTTTCATCAAAGCTTCAAAGTTTAATCATATATCTACCACTGTTATACTATGCACAATAAATAGCCAGGTCACACCATGAAGTTTTGCAGTTACTTTGTCACTTTAAGTGTTGTTTAGATCTTTTGTACTTCATGTTAACCAAATTATGCAATATTGTTATAAGACGCTTAATTCCACTTAAGTATTATCTAGCTGTACATTAATATTCAAAGGTGTTAAACTTTCTTTCATGGTCTTATGCATTATACACATTAATTACATCAAACATAAATGCATTCGATCTTGATTGATTCATATTAGGATTTCAAACACTCATCGAGTAAATTATATAAGATATTAATTGTTGATATGCAAAGAATATAAATCTTAACATTTGAATATTTATTGAAATTATACTTTATGCAAATAAATATAAACAAATATATATATTGAATGTAACTTTAATGATAAAACCATGTTTTGTTGGAGATTGTATTAGAACAGTTTTGTCTCTATGAAACAGGTTATCCAGTATCATATAGATATTGGGCATTCTGTTAGCGTTTACTAATGGTATTTACTAAAACATTTCTTTGTTTTAGAAATGTAAAGTGATTGTTTGCATATCCCCATCCACCTTTTCAAATTTTGTTTAAAACGGTCTGGAGGTACTCTTTAACATTTGTATACATTTTTCTTATTAGTTTTTGATTAAAGAACGTTTTAACGTAATGTGAAATAGCATATCAAAAAACATATTGCGAAATGACCAGCTGCCATTATTTACAGATGTTTGAACCTTGTATATGATCATACCGTCACCATCAACATCTTGGTATAAATAGTGTATATCTAATTGGGAACATCAGTTATTAAGTAATATTAATATGACAGAACGGGGAACAATACCAAAATAGGGAAGCGTGGTAGCTTAGTGATAAACCTCATACGCCAAAGGTATACTGGGTTTGAATTCAACTCTGTTGTTTTCTTGAGATAGACACATCATTTCCGATTGCTCCATTCGACTCAGCTGTGAAATGAGTACCAGCTGGCTAGGAAGTGAGCCCACGATGGACTGGTTTCCCGTTCAGGGGAAGGGTGTGAAGTATTTGTTATCCACTTGCGCCTAGAAAACCTGAGGAAAAGTACCGCCCTTTATGAGACTTCATTAGCTCACGAGAATTTAACTTAATTAATATGTTAGAATATGTTTTTCAACACTTTTGAACATTTTGGAATGATTTTGTAACCCTATTGCTAAGTTAGTTGCGTTCAGAATGATTTCCAACATCTCTTTTGATGTATCTTTCAAAGTTTTATAAATTGTACATTATCAACGAATCTATTTGAGTCTTCCATGATTTTAAACCTCGTTTTCAATATTTTCCTCATCAGAATGTCTTTATATTGGAAAGACAAGCGTGTAACATAAAAGTGGTAAATGGTAACTTCGGGAATTTATTCCCAATGAAAAGTGATTATCAGGAGATGAATTCTCAGCACACTTCACTGAAAAGAAAAGATGTCTATTTCGCAGTTTTCTTCGAATTTGAATTTCACAGAACTTTTCTCCATGTCGGTTTTTGTTATTGTCCCATCAAATTGAGCATACATGAGGAGGAAATAGGTATTCATGAAATGTCCAATATACCACTTATTCAGTTTGATGAAAAATGAATTAAAGTAAGGTTGCATAAACAATTCAAGTATTCTTGAAATTTTGTAACACAAGGATAATTTTCTGGTATTTAAAAGGCAATTCCTGTTGTGAAATTAGAATGATGTGTTTTTTCTTCGAGATCTCGAAAAACCGTAATGGTCTTTTAGGTATATGACAAATGTAAAAGAAAGTAAAAAAAAAAACATGTTTTCAATGTCCAGGACTATACCATTATCGCAAAAGCTGTAAAACTTTAAAATAAAATGTGTGAGGTGATATACTAGCAATATTTGAATATTGTTGAATAATACATTTCGTGTTCAAAGAGGGAGTATAAATAATCAGAAGTATTTCGTAGGTTACGTCATAAAACCCAGAAATGTATTCTCTATGGAAAACTTTCTTTATAGAGAACTGTATAACGGATGTCCCCAACATCCATGAGGAGAAGTTGTGTGAAGTTGGCATTTCTGGCAAAAGTAGAATACATTAGTTTGCATAAGATAAATTTTATCGTGTTAAGAATTACTTCGAAAAATTGATACAGAACAGATTTGGTAATAGCAGAGAATTGGACTTGCATTATGTACCATGTATCATGATTAGATATTGCTTTATATTTGTGTATTAAATCTTAAAGTATAAAAACGTAGTACATTTGATTTCCTCTTTTACTGGTGTGATATCACGTGAATTCTGAGGATGTCTATCACTTAATTTGACCAACTAATCTTTATCTCTCCAAATTTCATAGAAATAATTTTCGATCCTTTTCCATTCGTTGTGTGTCTGCTGGAGTGAAATAGAATATATCATCACTGAGACTATTGTTGGTATTTTATCCATTAGAGGGCATTAGGCTGGGTTCTCTTTAAATCCTTACAACAGTATGTTTAGGTAAATGTATTGGTTTCTAGTATTGGTTGTTATCCTTGTGTGGGATATTCAAGTGTGAATGAAATTCCCAACATTACAATAAACTTTACGATGGGAACATATTTATTGTGTTGTTTATGTTAATTGTTTGATGTCCACAACACTAATATGTACCAATGAGGAGAAATAATGTTAGACTCTCTAGGAAAACACCTCCTTAATTGTTACTGTGTTCCAAATCAAAATAAGAAGCACATCTCACTACTTCAGTACATGCACACAATATTGTGGATGATAACCAAATTACTTCAGCCCTTTCGAAAGAATATCTCCAGCGTTGTCATCGTTTGAATGATATGCTACTTTCTGAGACCGACTGTCATTCTTTCTCAAACCGTTATTGTGTCATTCTTATTCAGGACATACATTCACGTATTAATTCCATTTACGGATGGACCTTTTTTATTTCACACCAAGTTCACTGAATCACTTCCGGTGCCACTGAAACTTTCAAGCAGGTCTTCTCCATCATTTATCTGTTGATTTCTTTGTACTGGTCTCTTAGCTCAAGGTTTATCGATAGCTACGCAATGTTGTTTTCTCTTTGTACTGGTCTCTTAGCTCAAGGATTATCGATAGCTACGCAATAATGTTTTCTCTTTGTGCTGGTCTCTTAGCTCAAGGTTTATCGATAGCTACGCGATGTTGTTTTCTTTTAAATGAAGATTTTGGGTTAAATGCATTTTAACCAATTTTGCCTTTTACCCTTTTCCGCCTGTTGTTTACTTACTTCCTCGGTGCTTATATAGCGCAGAATCCCAAGGTTTTCTGCACTTTACAGAACAAAACAAACACTCCAAACACAAATAATCCAATAATAAGGTATAAACATAAAAATAACAGATGAACACAAAACAATTACTATACATGCTGGAAGTGTTTCTCAAAGTTAAAAGTCTTCAGGTGTTTTTTTTAACACATCAATGGAGGAACTGTTTCTGATTTTAAAGGATAATGCATTCCACAGAGGTGGGCAGATATCATAAAACCTTGGTTCACATTTTTTTTCTTTCAATGGAAAGTAACTATTGTGAGTTTGTCAGTTGTTGATCTCAAAGGTCGGTTGGGATGATAAATTGTAAATATGTCTTGAAGATGAAATGGAGTAAGCTTGTGAAAACATTTTATTATATACATCAGAAGGCGAATATGTACTCTAAGATGACAAGGTAGCCAATGCAAATCAGCAAGTATTGGCAAAATGTGATCATCATGAGTGCGCCATGTACCAACCCTATCTGCTTTGCTTTGCATTAGCTGCAGACGTTAACCGTGATTTGTGTTTGAGAGATTCCTGTAAAAGAGAACAGCAGTAATCAAGTCTTGATGTAACAAGGTGACTGTTTTGCAAATTTGAATGGATAAAAACTGGCGAGCTTTGCTTATGTTTTGAAGATGGAAATGGCAGGTCCTGATTACATTTGATACTTGATGTTCCGTTGTGAGGTATTGATCAAAGACGACGCCAAGATTCCTTACACACGATTTTGAAGGGATTAGTGTGTCGTCAACAACTATGACCTGAGTGCTGAAAGTGCGATGTTGAGAAGGTGACATTAAGTTGAGAAGTTCAGTATTTTCTTTGTTAAGCTGTAAGTAATTGAGTGACATCCATTGTCTGATTTCAGAAATACATGACTGTAATCTGTTGACTTCAAGAGCGGTATCTTCAGGATCAGCAGGATTGTAAGAGACATACAATTGAAGATCATCAGAATATCTGTGTTAGTTCACACTGTTCTTTTCAATTATTTGTTCCATGGGCATTGTGTAAAAGGAAAGAACGTACGGGCCCCAGAACCGAACCTTGCCGTAAACCTTTGTTCATCATTCTGGAACTGGATAATTTATACCCACAAGATGACTGATGTTGTTAACATATGATTCAAACATCATTTCAGTACATCACCTCTCAACCCAATTTTGTTACGCAGCATGTGAATAAGACATTCATGGTTCATGATGTCAAAGGCTGAACTTAGATCCAAAAGGGCAAGAAGGACAGCTTTATCAATATCCAGGAAGCAGGCAATGTCATTATGAGCCTTCAAAAGAGCAGTCTCACTTGAATGTTGCCTTTTGTATGCAGACTGTAAGCACTCTTTTAAGTTGTTGTCATGCAGATGATCATTGACGTTTCAAAACAATGCGCTTAATTGACTTCCCTAAGAAGGACAAATTGGAGACAGGTCTGTAATTTTTTCCACTGCTTGATCAAGAGCAGACTTTTGTAGAAGGGGTGTAGCTATTGCTACCTTTGAAGATGTCAAGACTACACCTGATGAAAGTGATAGATTGACCAAATCTGTCAAAAATGGTGGGTGTGCCTCCAATAATTTCTTAAGCAGCCATGTTGGTAATGTATCAAGTAGACATGACTTTGGTGAGGATGAAATAAGAGTGACAGCAGTGAAGGAACTGAGATGGACATGTGGATCACAAGGCTCATCCAAATAAGCAAACTGATCAGATGAGGTAGGTATAGTTGAAGTAATGTTACTAACAATGTTATCAATCTTAGCGATAACAAAAGTCAGCAACTCCTCACATGCTGTAACTGGATCCTCAAATGGTTTGCACATTATCTGCCAGGAAACTGTTCAGAGCATCATAGGTTAATTTCTTACCACTTCTTCATAGTATTTAATTTTTGACTGAGATATGTGATAAATCTAACAATGAAATGAAGTTTGAATTTTCCCCAACGACATTCACAGGCTCTACGCTTATGACGCAGCTCATTCAAATGGTTATCAAACCATGGACATCTTTTCTTGTCTTTTCTTTGACGTGTTACCACTGGGGACTTTGACGTGTTACCATTGGGACATGCTGGTCAAGTACACTTGTAAGAGTTCCAATGTAATTATTGAAGAAAGCAGTAGAACTGCCAGTTTCAATTGCCATTATGCCTCATTGATATCAGCTTTAAATATCCCCAAATTCAAGTCACGATAATCTCTCCCATTGCTCTTATGTGACCTTTCCACTGACCGTTTTCCCCAAATACCAAAGATAATGGTATGGTGATCAGCAATGACAGAGATCAAAATGGTTGGAAGTAAGCATAAAAGTGAATCTTCTTGTCTCAAAATTACCAAATCAAGAGTATGCTCTCGTACATGCGTAGATCCCAACACATTCTGTTGCAAGCCATATGCTTGCAAGATATTAGAGAAGTGTGAGGACCCTGGGCTGTGTGACTGGTCAACATGAACATTGAAGTCTCCACATATTAGCACTTTTTCTTGACATAATGTTGATTCGATAACAAATTGTTCAAATTCTTTGAGAAAGGGGTCATCATGAACAAGTATCTTATTTGATGGTGTATAAAAAACGGCTACGAGCAGGAAAACAGGTTTTGAAATATAAAACAGCTGGACTTCAAAAGATGATAGTTTTTGATATATAAAGCCACAACGGTCCTTCAGATGTAAAAAGGAGCGGTGTAAAATTGCAGTACCACCAACTCGTTTACCCTGCGTGGTACAATGCGTAATACCAAAACCAGCGGGACAGAGCTGATTCAAAATAGCTGTATCATTGGGTTTAAGCCAAGTTTCTGTGATAAAGGCAAGATCAAAACACTGATCACTGAGATGTTCAGATACACTTAAGACTGTGTTGAATATGGACCTAACATTGAGTAAGACACACCTAGTGTAGGTAGTTTAAAATTGGGTAGTTTAGAGTCAGGTAGTTTAGAATCAGAGAGTTTAGAGTCATGTAGCTTAGCGTCAGGTAGTTTAGAATCAGTAGAGTCAGGTAGTTTAGAGTTGGGTAGTTCTTTTTTGTGAATAAGGTTGTCATGATTAACACCATTTGTGGTGGGCTTTCTTGAATTTGAAATATTCTTGGTGTAAATAACAGGTATCTGTGTTGTGAGAGCTGACTGTAAAGCTGGCTGTATAAACTTGGCCTTGTTCTTAACTGAGTTAAGCAATAGAAGGCTTACAGTAAGTCTCATTGGCAAAAGACAATTTTCTCTTAAACTTCCTTCCACATTTCGTTCCCCTCCTAGTGTGGGATTTACACAATCAAAGATGCTGAACAATGGTGTAGCATGGTTCATTGACCACGCTTCTGTTCATGCACCATCTCAAACTTTGTATGTGAAATATGCTTAATGGCATTGCACTGAAGGTTAAATAGATATGGTTAAAAAGTAGTGGAACTGGTCACACAATGACCCCTATTCTTCCAAAACAATCTCAATATGGTTTAATTTTTTTTTTAATATTCAACTTTCGTGCTTTCTCCCGTATTATCATATTTACCATATGTCAATCTCCTTAATCAAATCTCTCCATCAGTGCACAAACTCAGTTATTCTAATATTTCACTCTTTTCAAAACAATTACCGTATGAACTAATTGAATGTTGTTACAAATAATAAATATGATTAACTGATGGTGGAACAAGATTGAATTTTAACTACAGAGAGCAAATAATCTCAACGAGAATATTTCCTCGACCGCTACAAATATCCTCCATGTCGTTTTATTGCTCGTCTTCAGTCCTTCGAAATTTAAGCAATGTGTTTTGTAAAGAAAAATACTTAAAACACGTTTGATGAAAATGATATTTGATTTTCTTAATGCATGATTGCTTTTCTGTTCAATATCATTTCCTGTAGGATAAAGGTAGCATTTACATAATACCGTTGTAATCGGAACCATGTCATTATACATTTCTACTATTTTTACGTTCGAGTCCTTGTAGTGAAAGGCTGCATATTCCTAGTAAGATTGTTCCCATTCATTTAAAGAAATTTTCCATCCGATTTAATCAAAAAGAAAGACGTTCGTTGTAAAAATACATCATGGAAACTTGACTAACAGAATAATTTTGAATCACTTTAGCTAAGGTCTGGCGTTTAAAAAATTGTGAAACAGAACAAAGTTTATCCAAGTAGAGTAATAGATTTATTCACAAGGAATGATATACCTCAATCAGAACATACTAATGGGCAATGGATGTCAAGATACTTAATGGATACAATGATTCTAAATATGTTGCAGCTCTCTACATATTTCAGGAATAAATTAACATCGAATTACACAGTAATTCTACACGATTTTAGAGCACTATTTCTTTGTAAAATATATGAGATGCCCTCTTTGTGCGTAAAATATCTTGAACTACGACGGGTAACATAGGGCGTTTGACTACCCAAACAGGAACATGCAAATGTGTTTTAAAAACCGATTCTTTGTGACAAAATATAATGGACGAAATGAAAAGTATTTTACGAAATAAGTATAAAGTTGAACAAAGAAAAAAACAAAAAACATCAAGTCTTTACACCGTGACAAAAGGTGTGCTTCAAGTTTTTGCAAAAAGGCTACGTCTTTTTGCTGTTTTTAGAAAAGAAATGGTATTGAACACTTTATTGAAATACTCGTCTGCTTTTCGATTAGATTAATGTTGCTCTTATCAAATGTATATATCAAACTTACACCCTTTTCATCACAAAATAATCTGCAATGATCAGTATATATTTTCTATCGATAATTACAAAAGTGAATTAACATCTATAAACAGGAATAACTTTATTTCGATATCATATTTTGCCGTTCAGAACAGTTTTTGAAATACAAAAAAAGCACCTTTAGTTTTTCAATTATGGCTGATGAAAGTTTTATCAGTTTTTGATTTATGCGAAAGTTTTGACAAATGACTGGGCAGACTGCTCAAAATCTGTATGTAAATCTTTTTTCCCTCAATCTTAGTGACTGAAATTTATGGAAAAGTACATTCTTGATAGAATTTTACTAGGGCATCGCAAAGACGCTTTTGGTCAGAATTTGCTGCACCACTTCAAAGAATTATGATATACATTTACAATGAAAGTATTTACAAAAGAAAATACCAAGTGCTCTGTAATACATCACAAAATTTGCATAAAATATGCAAACTTTTCCTTAGACTTTGATGCAATAGATTGTTACTAGGATGTTTTAAAAAGATTTTAAAGCAATGTAACTGCTGCCTCTACACGTCGATATACCGCTTAAAGAAAAATAATCATTTCTCTTTCATTCGGAATTTGCTGCACCGCTTCAAAGAATTATGATCGACATTTAAAAACAAAGGAATTTTAACAATTATACCAAATGTTAACGATTTCTTTGTGTAAACCCATAAACGATGTTTATAGAAGATATAAAGATAAAACATATTCTTACACATATTTTCACGTACGTTTTTTCATTTCTTTTTTAGGTTGTGGCTGTTCTATCCATACTTTTCATTGTTATATCAACGATCGCTTTGTCCTTGAATACGATGGAATACTTTGCCCAGACGCCGTACTCAGAAACAAACAAAGACAACAAGTATCTTGCTGTAGTGGAAATGGTTTGCATTGGTTGGTTTACTATCGAATATTTGCTTCGATTCCTCTCAGCTCCAAGAAAGTGGAAATTTCTGAAGGGACCTCTCAATATTATTGATATCTTAGCTATTTTACCTTTTTATGTCGCAGTGTTTCTGAATGAAGGCGATGACAGCATGGAGCAATTTCAAAACATGAGAAGAGTTATACAGATTTTCAGAGTAATGAGAATTATGCGTATTTTAAAATTAGCACGTCATTCCACAGGGCTTCAATCGTTAGGGCACACACTCAAAAGAAGCTACAAAGAACTTGGGCTCCTTATTCTTTTTCTTGCGATTGGTATTATGTTATTTTCAAGTCTCGCATACTTTGCAGAAAAAGAGAATCATGGTACAAATTTTGTATCGATTCCAGCGACTTTTTGGTGGGCTGCAATAACGATGACAACGGTTGGTTACGGTGATATGAGTCCAGCTACTCCGCTTGGTAAGATGATCGGTACGGTATGCTGTGTGTGCGGTGTTCTTGTAATTGCATTACCCATACCTATTATTGTTAACAACTTTTCTGACTTTTATAAGGAGCAAACAGCACATGAAAAAGCTTTGAAACGTAGGGATGAGCTCGAGCGGGCTCGAAAGAGAGGAAGTTTGATCAGTTTAAAAATGAAAACAGAAGAACCTGCGTGTGAAAATGAATTAAACCTAGATCAAACTTTGGTGGAAATAACACCCAATGCAGAAGCTACACCAGATCCTCACTATCCCGGACCAAGACATTTTCCTTCACTTAAAAGAAAACATTCATCGTCAACAGAGATGTCACCCATGCAAAACAATCACGATAGTGTAGATGCAGTTTTAAATCCAGAGAAGATCAATATTGAAACAGTGCTTCCGAAGTCAAGAAACAAATTTCCGCTTCCTGTTATCAAATTGGCTCTTACTCGATTTGGACTAAAACACAGAGGCCGAAATACAGGCAAACAGACTTCAGCGTATTTAGACGAGATTACACCGACAGTAAATCAAGATATCACATCAAACCAAACACTTCCTGAAGAATCATGTAACACTGCAGAAACAACTGTATCAGCAATTGCTTTCAAATGCTCACTTGATTGTACTTCACCTCAGTCTCCTGATCCAGACACCAGGAAACCGCTTGATCCATCTGAAATAGAGCCTCTTCTAAGTTCTCCAAACATTACTTCCGACGTCAAATCTGATAATGAAAGGGGTGGCGACATGGTGGATAACGTCATCATTCAACGTTTAGAAGATGGCTTCACCGCAGCTTGGACGAAAGCGCCGTCGTCAGAGTCTAGTCCCACAGATACACCTGGCGATGCTGCGGCAAATACCAGCAACACCAAACGCTCGCCGAGACGAAAAAATAACCCAGAGTCTAAAACCCGCAGATCATCAGTTGGACCCACAATGGAGAGCCACCACAACCATAAAACATCGCCAAACTCAGCACCAGGAAGTACAGGAGATTGCGACGATGAAAAGTATGAATCCTCCTCTGATAGCGGAAGCTCCTCTTATCCGAAGCAAAATAAAAAGTACAATGGCAGAAGTCGTGCTCGGCGAAACCGACCGCGCCTGCCACTTCTTTCAGCAATGAGCGCTGCGCCAGATTATAAGCGACCATCTCACGGAAGAGATTTACGAAAAGAATTCAGCAACGAGACTAAATCTGATTCACGAGCCAGTGAAAGTCCTGTTTCAGATTCATATCTTGCTAGTTTTGAAAACGGAGATTCAAAAGCTTTTCGAGGAGAGGGTGAGATAGCAAAACGACCAGCAAGTCTTGATCTTCTACGACACGATGAAAGAAAGAAGATGGCATCATCTGTAAGCTCTCCCGATGCACCGGGTGCTTCAGCTGATGTAAATAAACAGAACGGAAGGAACATGGAAATCAGGAAGATGTAACAAAACGATAAGAAAACTCAGGGAAACGATTAATGACATTCGTTGTATTAACAGATACAATCCGACGTTAAACTCGATATGGTAATGAAAGATTTGCGGAAAGTATAGTAATTTTATTTATCTGCTTTCTTTTATTATATTATGCTCAAAATCGGCGTCAGCTTTATCTTCAAATAATGCACATCAATACACACAGGTCAACAGTTGGAACAAGTGGACTACGCAAAGCTTTTGAATTGTCTTGATTCAAATTAACTGCTTCATACAGTTCTTAAACTGAAATGACCAAGGCTATTCTTTTACTGTGAATAAAAAATGCAAGTATTCAATAATTATTACCATGTCATTTTCTAAAAGATGGCGCACAAATTATTCCTTGAAATTGTTGAAAATGACAATACTTTTACTTTAAAATTTAAAAGTCATGTTGAAAAACTTGCCCATATCCTTCTCCATGCTTGTTTTGTAGCTTTTAATTGGTACCTACAGAAGTTAAGCCTCCATATTTCGAGGGTTTAGCTTCCATCAACTTTTCTTTCAGAAGCAATTCGATAGTGACGCTTTACTTGTTATTATACAAACGCTTTGTTTCATGCATGACAAATATACTCTATGATATTTAAATACGGCTATTGTTGTACATAGGTTACAAGAAATGTTGTCAATCTATAGCCCATACCTTTGTCACATGAAGATACTTTTTTTCGGTTGCCTTTGGTGTCTCCCTGTGCCACTTCATGACACGTGGTATTAGGGCACCGTCACTGCAACAAGCTGTTGCCAATTTCTTCAGTGATTTGTTTTGCCCCATCTGTGAATGGCATGTAATTACCATGAAAAACATTAACTTACAAAGAACTATTTTCAATAACAGAGAAGGTTTATGGTTCTTTTACATGAATAGGCAAAACATATTACAGTATATTTATGAGTAATAACTAATACATAATTTTGCATTAATGTAAGTTATCGTCGGTACTTGTCAGAGTGATCAAATAATACAGTTCGCAGGACAAAAATATACATTAAAAACATTTTGATGAGGAATTCACCACAACTATTTTCTTTACACATACTGCTTCACAAGACCTTTAATCTATTTTATTCAGTAACCTTCATGGATCTTTGGCAGCTGATATGATTCGTCAGCTCTTCAAAGGTTTTTTTAAATTGACGAAAAGTCACAAACTTTACACTGCGATGATTTTTTTCAATTGAGCGCATCACTTTTACAATTACGTTTTTTGACAATAAAATCAGAAACTTCTTCCAAAATGCAATTTATTCGAAACCTGAACAATATCTACTGTTAAGTTGCATATTTCTAGTTTTCTTTTAATAACGGACATATAAACAACTTCTGTTTGTATCAAATGTATTCATGTGAATATTATCATCTTCAAGTGATTCAAACTGTTCGTCAAAGCATCAAAGTTTAATCATATATCCACCACTGTTATACTATGCACAATAAATAGCCAGGTATTACCATTAAGTCTTGCTGTTACTTTGTCACTTTAAGTGTTGTTTAGATCTTTTGTACTTCATTTGAACAAAATTATGCAATATTGTTATCAAGTTTAATCTAGCGTAAGTATAATCTAGCTGTACATTAATATTCAAAAGTGTTATACTTCCTTTCATGGTCTAACGCATCATAAACATCACAATACAAACATACAGTAAATGCATTCGATCTTGTATAATCGATTCCAAAGTTAAAAGTTAAAGGTGTTTTACGTGGCAACCACTTATCTTGTAAAGTACTTAATCAGTTAATTAGATTGATGTATATTAGGTTTTCATATTCACATCAAGTAAATTATATATGATATTGGTTGTAGATATGCAAAGAGAATATATAAATCTTAACATGTGAATATTTATTGTAACCATAATTTATGCATATAGATATAAACAAATATATATATTGAATGTAACTTTTATGATAAAACCATGCTTTGTTGGAGATTTTATATGAGAAGAGTTTTGTCTCTATCATTAGATCAGTTGGTACGGATATTGGTCATTCTGTTAAGCGTTTACTTATTTTAGGCTAAAACATAGAGTGTGTGCATTGACGTCATTCGCGCACACGGTACAGAAAATCATCCAATCACTGGTAAGGGAATTGCATACAAACAAAAAGCGCACAACAAAATACGCTCTTGGTTTGCCTCCACATGTCAAAACTGAGCATTGCTTAAATGAAAAATGTCCATCTCTGATTACTTCGCGTTTTACAAATTTGCTATTTTTGCATTTTCTGTTTTGTTCGATTATTGAAAATGTCTGTCTGCGTTCCACATTGTCAATAAGCGTAAAAGTTTGTTTCAACTCCCTCATTTGTGATCACCTTTTCAAAAACTGTTTTAATGGTCTTGGGTTACCCTTTAACATTTGTATAACTTGCCCTCATTAAGATCTCAGTAAACGTATGATTTATTTTACGTCAAAACACCATATACTTATGAGTTTGTAAAATGGCTAGCTCAATATTGTTTTACAAATGTTTGAACCTTATATGTGATCATTCCGTCATCATTAACATCTTGCTAAAAAGTTGTTAAGTAATATTAATATGATAGAATGGGGAATAATAGCCGAACAGGGAAGCGTGGTAGCTCAGTGATAGACCCATTCTCCAAAATTAATTTGGGTTCGAATCCAACTCCGTTGTTTTCATGAGGAAGACACTTCATTTCAGATCGCTTCAGTCGACTCAGCTGTGAAATGAGTACCAAGATTGCTAGGAAATAAGCCTACCATAGGCTGGTGTTCCATTTAATGGAAGAGGTGGGGTCAAATATTTTGTTATCCGCTTGCACCAAGGAAACCGGAGGAAAGCACCGGCCTATATGAAACTTCATTAGCTCAGGAGGACTTATCTTAAGTAATATGTCAGAATATTTTCTCAATAGTTTCGAACATTTTGGAAAAATCTTATCTCCCTATTACTAAGTTAGTTGCGTTCAAACTGTCAGAATGATTGCCAATATCTCTTTCTATGTATCTTTCAAACTTTTTTAAATTGTACATTATCAACATAAATCTACTTCAGTCTTCCATGATTTTAAACCTCGTTTTCAATAGTTTCCTCATCAGAATGTCTTCAGCTTGGAAAGACAAGATTGTGCCGTAAAACAGGCAAATGGTAACTTAGGGAATATGTTTCCAATGTAAGTGATTTTCTGGAGATGATTTCTCAGCACACTTCACTGAAAATAAAAGATATTGCGCCGTTTTCTTCGAATTTAAATTTTTGACCCACTTTCTGCATGTCGGGTTTTGTTATTGTCCCAATCCTATTGATCTTCTACCCTAGAAACAGGTCTTCAGGAAATGTACAATACCACTTCGTCAGTTTAAAGAGAAATTAAGTAAAATAGGGTTGCATAAACAGTTCAAGTATTCTTGGAATTTTGTAACACGTGCTTAACTTTTGGTATCTAAAACGCAATTAGAGGCATGCGTTTTTTTCGATCGAAATCTGGACAAAGACCTTAATATTTTTTTAAGTATATGGTAACTCTAAAAGAAAGTGAAGACGCATGTTGTTTAATGTCCAGGACTATCAGTTCGGTAACATGCCCATTAATGGGAACATAAATGTTCGTATTAATGGGAACATTTTGCTACATGGAAGCTGCCATTTTGTGACATTTCCCATGATCCTTTGCTATCCTAACATTAAAGCCTTATACAATGTTACATTTTTTTAAATTTGAAATACGTCTGGAAAAAATATCTTTGCTAGGGGAAACTTAAAACTGAATGATTTTTAGACTTTAAGTACATAATTTAGAAACTATGACATTTTATCGCAACATCTGAACAATATGGCTGCATTCTCGTGTGTTGTAAATGTTCCTATTAATAGGCATGCTTCAGGACTGACTATATCATTATCGAAAAAGTTGTAAAACACTTCGAAGTGAAATGAATGTGGTGCCATATATTAACATTAGGTGAATAATATAACGCATTAGAGTCTACATTTCTTGTTGAAAGAGGGAGTGAATAGTCATGAGTATATCGTAGTGCATATCATAAACCTAGAAACACTTTCTTCATGGAAAACTTTATGTATAAAGGGTGTCCTCAACATCAACCACGATATGACCACGATTTCCAAGAAATTAGTCCACACTTTTGAGTTGTTGAACAGAAAATAATTTTTGTAATTCATCAATTTTGTTCTCTGGGTTCTGGAAGCGTTCAATAGATCGAATCGGTTCCATCCACATTTTGTGAAGTTGAAGTTTTTGGTATTGAAAAGTAGAATACATTAATTTGCATAAGATAAACTTCACCGTGTTAAGAATTACTTTGAAAAACTGTATTGATACATACCAGATTCAGTGATAGCAAAGAATTGGTCTAGCATAATGGAAGATCATGGTAAGATATTTTGTCTATTTTTTGTAGTGTTAAATCGTAAAGTTGAAAAATGATATATTTGTTTTCCTTGTTTACTGGCTTGATATCACGTGATCTCTGACGATGTTAATCAATTAATTTTACCAATCAATCTTTATCTCTCCAAGCATTATATAAATAGTATTCAATCCTTTTCCATTCATCGTGTGTCTGCTGGAGTAAAATAGAATCTATCATCACTGAGATTATTGTAGGTACTTTATCCATTAGAGGGCATTGAGCAGGGTTCTCTTTACCACAGTGTGTTTAGGTCAATGTCTTTTACTAGTAAAATGTATTGGTTTCTAGTATTGGTTGTTATCCTTGTGTGGGATATTGAAGTGTGAATGGAATTCTCAATATTACAATAAACATGCCAATGGAAACCTATTTATTGTTTTGTTTTCTATAAATTGCTTTAATGTCCACAACATTGAAGAGAAATTATGTTAAGACTCCGGTAAATACTCTTAATTGTGTAAATACTCTTAATTGTGTAAATACTCTTAATTGTGTAAATACTCTTAATTGTGTAAATACTCTTAATTGTGTAAATACTCTTAATTGTGTAAATACTCTTAATTGTGTAAATACTCTTAATTGTGTAAATACTCTTAATTATGTAAATACTCTTAATTGTGTAAATACTCTTAATTGTGTAAATACTCTTTAATTGTGTAAATACTCTTAATTGTGTAAATACTCTTAATTGTGTAAATACTCTTAATTGTGTAAATACTCTTAATTGTGTAAATACTCTTAATTGTGTAAATACTCTTAATTGTGTAAATACTCTTAATTGTGTAAATCAAAATAAGAAGCACATCTCCGTTACTTGAGCACATGCACATGCACATGCACATGCACATGCGCAGGATATGGCGAATGATTACCAAATGACCTCAGCTCCTTCGAAATGATACCGCTGTCATCGTTTGAATGATATGGAATCTTCTGAGATCGTCTGTCATTAGTTCTCAAACCATTATTTTGTCATTTTTATTCAGAACATTCCATCACGGTATTAATTGCAGTTACTGGTGGACTTTCTTTATTCTATCATTTCACTTTCTTTACTGAATCACTTAATGTGCCACTGAAAAAAGGTAATGCCTTCTCGACCGTTTCTATGCTGACTTTTTTCTATTAAAAGAAGATTTCGGGTGGATTTAATGCATTCCAACCAATTTTGCAACTGCTGGCTTTCGTTCTAGTCTTTAAAAACAATGTCAAAAACTTATATGATATTCATTATTACATTATATTACGTAAGTTAACCTACTTTTAGCTTTTTGATTATTAAGTTTTCTTGCCTCCTCACGTATTATCATATATCATATGCCAATTTCCCAAATAACTCGGTAACTCAGCAGAAAATTGTACTCTTTCTAAACAAATACCATTTCGATTTATTGAAAGTCGGTACCAATAAGGGCAAATATGAAATATGCTTTACTGATGGTGGAACAAGACTGAAGTTTAACTAACTGACTAAACAGACAAACAAATCACATCAAGAAGATTGCCTCCAAGTTAGTATTCTTTGAGACTGCATGCGGTGGTGCTGTTTAAATCATTTGACCTCTAGGAGAAATGACAAAGATGACACCCAGTGGTATTCGATCAGTAGTTTTAACACTTATTTTACTTTTTTTGGAATTTTACCAATATCTTTTTCTTGAGACATAAGGGCACTTCTCCAAAATAAATTAATGGATAACAAACAACCGTATGTTGTCATACGTGGAAATCAATTTTTGTAACGAGCTGTCCTTACAAAATAAATAACACCTACAAATTTCCGGAGCTATTTTCTTCAAGTTTGTTGATGACGATCAATCCCGATGAGACTAAATTATTCATTCGTGTGATAACGATGAGTAAATAAAACACGTCCTTAGTATCTATCAAGTTGTCATTTGAAATTTAGAATGAGAGAATATACCGTCTGTTTTAGATGAAATGGCGTGATATCATTATAACATTTATAAGGTAGGGCCTACTCAATTGGGTCGGGGAATGAAATAAGTTTACAACAGAAGAGGTTTCGAAAATTTGCAAAATGTTCTTCTGCCATTTTGTGGGTGATTGAAATTTTCTATTGAAATCAATGATGAAAGAATCTTCTGCAGTCGAAGCGTTTAATATATAACGATGAAAGAAATAGCCTCCAAATCGAAGAGCAAAATGCGGCCTAAATAACGTCTCTGGGTTAGGAATTAATCAACACCAACCATAGCAACGCGGTTACTAGGTGGGGCAAACAAACCTCAAATCCACAATCATGCATTACCAATGCATTGACATTTAGATGTTCCCGAGGCCTGCCGCAAGCTTGATCCATTTATGTCACTTCTCCGGATCTTTAGAGTTTTTAGCAAAAGGTATTAACAAACATGGGTAACAGCAATTAGATTTACAAAGCCCGCAGCCGGCCCGTAAGCGTAATTTTTGTTCACCATTTTGCAATTACTCAGTCTGTGTGTGCAGAAATTTGTTTTGTGCAGTAAATTGCATTGACTGCATGAGCGCGCGCCGCTAGCTAGCTGTACTGTACTGTACCAGTACCGTGTATGATGTTTCCCCACTTAGTTACACAGATTTTGTTGCTAGGAAAATTCATGCGGTGATTGGTTGAAAAAGCTGCCAATCATCTAGCTCAGACAGGTTAATTGGCAGAGCGGTTAAAGCTTTATCTTTCCACTGTAGCATCCCGAGTCAGATGGGTTCCCAAGCAATGCTCCACAAGTATTTAATGAAACTACCAAACACACCTAGACGTAAAGTCTCAAATGTTAGGGTCTACTGAGACTTGATAACCCTTGAATGGATACAGATGATGAGCTTCATGAATGCCCATTTAGGTTACATCGACCAGATATTGTCCCAATTTTTTAAGAATGTGAAGTTCGTTAAAAAGCACTGCTTGAAGACTAACTAACTACTTTTTGCAATTCTATATAAAAAACTACTTCCTTTAGTGCTTCCAGTTAATTTTCAGTTTGCACACTGCATCGTATCATTACATGTCGTTATGATATTGTCTTGGACAAAGGAGGACGTCAAATCATCAAACAAACCATGGTCGAACAGACCACGGGGACGGCGTAGCAACCAATTCCACGTCTAACAAAGCAAGATATGTGCAACATTCTGTAAAAATGCTTCTAATTCTGATTCAGTAATATCTACTTATTACATGCCTCATTGAAATGAAAATCCACTTATTTTACTACAGGGTAAATAAGAGAAGCACTTATGCGTGAAACATTATATTCAACATTCAACATTGTACCGACATGTTTACACCTATCATTAGGAATTCAGAATTTAAAAATTAAAATTAAGATTGAATTTCTCCTTTTAATTAGTATAATCATTTAAGATTACCATTCTTGACGTCTACAAACTCCTAAGTCTTTATTTATAAGACTTTATTATATATATATATATATATATATATATATATATATATATATATATATATATATATATATATATATATATATATATATATATATATATATATATATATATATATATATATATATATATATATATATATATATATATATATATATATATATATATATATATATATATATATATATATATATATATATATATATATATATATATATATATATATATATATATATATATATATATATATATGTATATATTATCTGAACTAATGTATATAATAAACAATTTGGATTTGGATAGTGGTCTTTACGAGAAGACTGCAACCAGAAATACATGGAACAAAGACAAATCAGTTAAATTGTAAATTGACATAAATGAGAGGCTTATAAGGTAGCATTCCAATTGTCTTTCAAGCAAGCAAGTGGCTATTGGAAGTAAGCTTTGTTTTTCTTTGAGTTAATCTGTCTTTAAACTGTTATGTCTAAATGTAGAAATGGCAACCAAGGTGGTTATCATCCAAAAAGGCAAAGGCATGAGCCATCTTGAATGAATCGTGTTGGTGTGAAAGAAGTACTTGACGTATTAATCTACCCATAATGTTTACTACAGGAAAGGCTCGATAATACACCGAGGACGCTGAAAACTTTACTGCCAACACGAACCTATAGGGTATGCAACAAATCTCATCTAACAACACTGTTCATCACAAAGTTAAAAACATCACAATGTTAAAAACATTACAACGTTAAAATCATCACAACCTTAAAAACATCACAATGTTAAAAACATCACAATGCTGAAAACATCACAATGCTAAAAACATCACAATTTTAAAAACATCACAATGTTAAGAACATCACAACGTTACAAACATCACAACGTTAAACACATCACAACATTAAAAACATCACAACGCTACAAACATCACAAACGTTAAAAACATCACACTGCTAAAAACATCACAATGTTGAAAATATAACAATGTTAAAAACTTCAAAATGTTGAAAACATCACAATGTTAAAACTATCACAATGTTAAAAACATCACAATGTTAAAAACATCACAATTTTAAAAACATCATAGTTTTGAAAACATCGCAATGTTAAAAACATCACAATATTAAAAACATCACAATGCTAAAAACATCACAATGTTCAAAACATCACAATTTTAAAAACATCATAGTTTTAAAAATATCACAATGTTAAATACATCACAATGTTAAATACATCACAATGCTGAAAACATTACAATGTTAAAAACATTACAATGTTAAAAACATCACAATGCTAAAAACATCACAATTTTAAAAACATCACAATGTTAAGAACATCACAACGTTAAAAACATCACAACGTTAAAAACATCACAACGTTAAAAACATCACACTGCTAAAAACATCACAAACGTTAAAGATATAACAATGTTAAAAACTTCACACTGTTGAAAACATCACAATGTTAAAACTATCACAATGTTCAAAACATCACAATGTTAAAAACATCACAATTTTAAAAATATCATAGTTTTGAAAACATCGCAATGTTATAAACATCACAATGCTAAAAACATCACAATTTTAAAAACACCACAATGTTAAAAACATCACAATGTTAAAAACATCACAATGTTAAACACATCACAATGCTAAAAACATCACAATGTTCAAAACATCACAATCTTAAAAACATCACAATCTTAAAAACATCAAAACGTTATAAACATCAAACCGTTAAAAATATCACAATGCTAAAAACATCACAATGTTAGAAAGATCACAATGTTAAAAACAGCACAATGTTAAAAATATCATAAAATTAAAAACATCACAACTTCAAAAAACATCACAATGTTAAAAACATCACAATGCTCAAAACATCACAATGTTAAAAATATCACAATGTTAAAAACATCAAAATGTTAAAAACATCAAAAACAATGCTAAAAAAAACGTATCACAAAACGTTAAAAACATCACAATGCTAAAAACACCACAATGTTAGAAAGATCACAATGTTAAAAACAGCACAATGTTAAAAACACCACAAAATCAAAAACATCACAACTTAAAAACATCCCAATGCTAAAAACATCACAATGTTAAAAACACCACAAAAAACATCACAATGTTAAAAACACCACAATGTTAAACACATCGCAATGTTGAAAGCATTACAATGTTAAAAACATCACAACATTAAAAATCTCACAACGTTAAAAACATCACAACGTTATAAACATCACAATGTTAAAAACATCACAATGCTAAAAACATCACAATGTTAAAAATACCACAATGTTAAAAACATCACAATGTTAAAAACATCACAATGTTAAACACATCACAAGGTTATAAACATCACAATGTTAAAAACATCACAATGTTAAAAACACCACAATCTTAAACACATCACAATGTTAAAAACATCACAATGTTAAAAACACCACAATGCTAACTTTCATAGCAAAGCATTTGTACATTCTTATCCGGTTAATTGAATCGCTTTGGAACAGTCTATCTAAAACAGTCTAAATATCAACTTTTTGTGGCCTTCTTTTCTGCTTGTTTTGCTTCAAATTGCTCATAAGTAGGCCTATGTGGCTCATAATTGGAATCTCCGCAGAATACAAATGGTTTATCTTACTTTTATCATTAATACACTTAATAATATTTACGGATATTCAAATGCATCTCTTTAAAATAAATGGTAAATCAAAGTTAACTCACTTATTCTGTTTTAGTGTTATCTTATGCAGTGGCGTAGGAACATTTTTTTTCTTGGGGGGGGGGGGGGCGAGTGGGAGGGGGGGAGGGGGCTAAAGCTTTATTTCTACAAGGACCTCGACCCCCATCCCCACCCAGAAGCCTCGTTTTGGCATGGGTTTTTTGGGCATGTTTGGCGCTTTGGGCATTTTTTTCTCCTTTTTTTAAAAGAAGAATAAACAAGTGACATTCTTGATATCTTCTTTTTGAACTCTTAAACGTGCGATGGACTTTGCTTTATAAAAATACTCACCCGTGAGTTTGCTGACCTTCTTTCGGAAGAAGTCTTTCAAACTCGATTGGTGTTTTTGACTCATGCTTGCCATCAGTTGTACCGGTAGTAGACATGTGTGCACGTATAACGGTACGTATAAGTATAATTTGTTATGTACGTACAACGGTACAGACACATTAGGTGTCACAGATGCCCGCACGCGTAACTTTTCCCAAGGAGTATTTAGGACAATTTGCATTAATATCAGTTGAAAATCCTTTAAATCACAGTCTAACTTTTAACGGAATAAACGCAAATTCCTAAACACTCCTGGGAACAAAATTAGGCTGCCTGCACTCAGAGTCTGCGGTAGCATGCAAATGTTATGTTTAATACAGCTTTGATCAGCTCAAAATGATTATGAGGGCACTAAAAAGTAATACAGTCTCCATCGAAATTGCATTACCTTTCTCATCAACAGAATCGAAGAAATTAAAACATATGACAATATTCTATAAAGTTATATCATTTAAAGTGGGTATAAATAGGTCTTATAAGGGTTTTTCGTATATGAGGAGTGGGGGCTAAAGCATAGTTTAGCCCTAAATTTTTACGGGGGGTTAAGCCCTCCCCTCCCCCTTCCTACGCCCTTGATCTTATGGCAAAATTTAAATCCCAAACATCACTTCAGTTTATGCGTGCGTAAGATATATGGTTGATCCTGCAAGCGTTCTTGCTCGCCAAAAAGCGATTACTCAACCTATATTCAATTTTTGAATGCTCATAATGTCGATCTCTATTACAAGTAATAATTAGTTTTCAAGCACACTGTTGAAAAATCGATTTCAGATGTCCACATTTACAGCCTTTATTGTCGGACGCTTGAAAGTAAGTAGACCGCGCTGTCAATTAAATGATAAACTGACAAAATTAGCATGCTCACAGCCACCGTTGTAATATTCGTTTTGGGGGCAAAATTACAAGCTCGTTAAATGAATGGATTATCTCTTCTCTTAAAGACAAGTTATCGTCTCTATAACGCGGAGGTAGATACATTTCAATTCGTGTGTTTTGATTGGTCACAACACACTGGTGCAATGTGGTACTGACTGTGGTAAGCCAGTCAGTATGTTTTGGAATAAAATGTACGCCGCCACATTTTAATCATGATAAATTGCCTTTTACGAGTGTTGGTAAATCGTCCAAGGCGGAAAAAGCCAAATCAGTTTAAAAAAAAGTCAAATCTGCCAAATTAGACCCAAGCTGATTTTTTTTTTTAAAGAAATAAAGAAAGCAATCCATGGAGTTGTTGATCTCATCACCTTAAGCATACAGCATTGTGGAGGGGGGGGGTAGGTAAGAGGGTCACTACAGCTCTATAACTTTTGACCACAGATTTACAAGACACAAGTTCATGTACCAAGGTATCATGGTACAACATATGGTTGGTACAGATCTTGCCCTCTTGGAATTTAAAGTGGTACTAAATTGTACAAATTATCACCCCCTAAAATCGCATATTTCACCTTTGACCCTAAGTATCAAAACAACATCTGAAATTCTTGGCATTTATTTGACCCTACTATATGACACCTACCACGCTGAGATCACTCTTACCACTCCAAAATTTTGAGAGGAAATGGTTCAAACGGGTCACTAGCTCTGTGACCTTTAAACTTTTGACCTCGGAGTTTAGGGACACAAGTTCATGTACCACAGTATTATAAGACAAACATGCACTTTCGGAATTTAAAGTGGCACAAAATGTACAAATTAGTACATAATTACCCCCTAAAATCACATATTTGACCTCTGACCTCTGACCATAATCACTGAAACAACTTATGAAATTTTCACATTTATTGTACCCGACTGTATGACACCATTCATGCTCACGTCACACTTACTATCTCATAACTATAGGGAAAAGGGGGAAAAGTCATCAATAGCTCTGTGACCTAGGGCCTTCTGACCCCAGAGTCTACGGGACACAAGTTCACATGCCAAGGTATAATGGTACAACATAGGGTTGGTATAGTTCTTGTGCTTTTTAGTTTAAAATGGCGCCTAAAAAGCTTTTATTTGACCTTTGACCCATAACCTTTCGACTTCCAATATTTTTATTTTTTGTTAGAATGTTAAACCCTACTCACCTATGCAATTTATAAAGATACCAAGTAATTGTCCCGTTACAAAAGCTTATGACCCCTAACCCCTAATATGAGGTCATCATATGAGACCCCCTGGTGGGCCACACCAGTCCCCTAATATCAAGGGGTGGTCATGTGGTTTAGGAGGTATAGGCAGTTATTTGCCTATACATCAAAGTGACTGCAATATCTTATCCCCACATATGTGGGTGATGAGATAAAAACTGACAAAATGTCTTTTCTGTGAGGATTTAAATGTACTGAAAAGCAAAAAACTGTTATTACGTCACTTCTCAAATATGCAAAATTTCACGTGGTCTGAATGTCATCAGAAAATAAATCTGTTAGATTCTTTCCATTCACCATCAAATCTTTTGAAAAAAGGCCTAAAGTAAGTCAAATAAGACTGTGCAGCAGAAAAGTATTTTTTGCGGCCAACAAAGTCTCAATTAACAGCCATAAAAAGCCAAATTGGCAGAAAGGCACAATAGCTTTTCTTGCAGCTAAAAACATTTGGCTTCTAAAATCCAACATACCAACCCTGATGTTAGCAATGCAATTAAACAGTAGCAATCGCTGTATATCTGTATGCGCGATGAACCAAGAGAGCATTATCATTAGAGAGTTGTTCAGCGTCTGTAAGGTTAAATCAACAGATCAACACATAATGCAAAGTTACTGCTTTTAATGCTTAACCATTCAATACAGTAAATATTCTAGAGAACCTCGGGTCTCTAACATCAATATTTTTATATGCCCGGAAACCGTTTTTTCGCGTAGCTCCATTGACAATGGTTAAGCATTAAAAGCGGTTACTTTATATTATGTTATGAAATTATATTACAGTCGTTTCGGAATGCTTAACTTCTGAACCAGCGTTAGGATTCATCGGACGCTTTGCGAAGCTTGACCATTCTTCGGTCGCTTTGCGAAGCTTGACCATTCTTCGGCCGCTTTGCGAAGCTTGACCATTCTTCGGCCGCTTTGTAAAGCTTGACCATTCTTCGGCCGCTTCGTAAAGCTTGACCATTCTTCGGCCGCTTTGCGAAGCTTGACCATTCTTCGGTCGCTTTGTAAAGCTTGACCATTCTTCGGCCGCTTTGCAAAGCTTGACCATTCTTCGGTCGCTTTGCAAAGCTTGACCATTCTTCGGCCGCTTTGTAAAGCTTGACCATTCTTCGGCCGCTTTGCAAAGCTTGACCATTCTTCGGTCGCTTTGCGAAGCTTGACCATTCTTCGGCCGCTTTGCGAAGCTTGACCATTTTTCGGCCGCTTTGTAAAGCTTGACCATTCTTCGGCCGCTTTGCAAAGCTTGACCATTCTTCGGCCGCTTTGTAAAGCTTGACCATTCTTCGGCCGCTTTGCGAAGCTTGAGCATTCTTGGGATTTCACGGGTGCAGTGAGAAATTATAGGGGTTATGCACCTAGGAATGGCATTTCAAACTGCAGGCACGCAGCGAAGGACTGGAAGATATGGAGGCACATAATCTACAATCACCGACAAATCTATTAGGCACTTTTTTTCCCCCTACTACTACTCTTCAATGTTGGCAAAAAGATTAGAATAAATTATTTAGCCTCTTAATATTCAAGGCGGTAAACATGGCAACATTGAAGCGATTGTAGTAATTGTCATGCTGGGTCACGGAACTTATGTTTAATTTTAACACTCGACTGTGACATAAATTAAGTCAATCATGTTTCATAAGTTTCTGGCAACGTACCTGTTTTGAGACAACAAATTATGCACTAATCATAGTGTAACCCATTTTTGGAAGCAAAACTAGTATAACTATAGTCAGGAAAGTAAGATAATGCTTTGAAAAACAAGGAAATCCATAAAGGCACCTTGTCCTTCCTCCCCCTCCCCACCCCCCCACCTTATCTTGATATGCACAATACATGACTTCTTGATCTGTGCAATGAAGAGCGGGGTACAAGCGTTTACGAAGAAACAAACTAAACTGCTAAATATGGTAAACGGCTGTAGCAAAAAAAAAAAAAAAAACCCTGCAAATCGAACATTTACTCAAAGTTATCTTGCGTTATTGATGGATTTCCCAATTAGCTTTCTGGATGACCAAACTTCAGCAAAAACTGTGTCAAATTATGCAGTGACCAGCGTTCCAAGAAATTGTCTTTAAACATATAACACATACTTATAAGAGATAAAATTAGGTTTACCCTACCTGCCTACACAGTTTGCTCCCCTCATTTTTATTTTTTGGATTTTTTAAATAACATACCCCTGGGTGTTCAGAAAAAAGATGAAACACACTTTGCGAAAGGGTAGATTTTTAGCAAAATCCAAGATGGCTGACAACAAATTACTCAAAAAAAGTTTTAGAATAAGTTTGTTTTCCATACTTTTTCTCCTGATTCATGAATTAGCACATAGAATTGTATGCAATGCTAACAAGAAACATGGCTTGCTGATTTGGGGGTGAAAAACTATTTGTGGTTACAATTTTGCAAAATATAACCCCCAAAATACAAAATAAATGCTATCGTGAACTGTAAATTTCAATGCGTTCATGTCTCTGCATGAACATTCACTATATATTATGGCATATTTTCTACTTAGGGGGTTAAATTGAAGCCATTTTAAAATGGCTGCCAAACTTTTAAATAAGCCCAAATATAAAAAATCATAAGTTTTGCTTACAACTCCGAGCCTAAGCAAACGACGTGTCTGAAATTTTGCTGATATTGTCAATTTGACATGTCAATATTAGAGACAATATTTATTTTTTGCACACTGCCCTAATTTTGGGTGAAAAACTGTATTTTTGGTCAAAAATGAATAGTGATGATACATTAAACAAATTCATTTTCGAGTTTTTTAAAAAGGCCTTGAAAAGAATAAATCTTTACATGGTTCTCTACGATATTTTTGTGGTGTATACATTTGTTTGATATTCATGCGAGATATTAGAGAATTCTTACTTACAGGTGTCTATGATAGGTAAATCCAAAATGGCTGAAAAATCCTTGAAATAGGCTGAATTCATAATGTTTGCTTATAACTCTCAGTCTAACCATGCAATGTGTCTGAAATTCTACAGATTTTACAAACCTGACATAGCAATTTTGAGGAGGACTTTCATTTTTGTATATTGTCCTAATTTTGGGGTGAAAAGTCATATTTGTGGTCAAAAATTAAATATATTAGATAGTAAATGAAACAAATTCATTATTAAGTTAGTTTGTTAAAAGGTCTTGAAAAGATTTAATCTGTACATGGTCTACGCTTCGTTTGATATTCATGTGAGGTATTAGAAATAATTCTTACTTGTAGGGGTCTATGATGGGCAAATCCAAAATGACTGCCAAATCCTTTAAATACACCAAAAAATAGTCTGAATTAATAATTTTCGCTCATAACTCCCAGCCTAAATAAGCAATGTGTGTGAAATGTTGCTGATGTTATACAAACCGGATATGCCAATTTTCGAGAAGAGTTATCTTTTTGTACACTGTCCGTCCACCTTGAAAATACTCAATCTTTCCAAGGTTCTCTACGATATTCGTGTGGTATATACCTTTGTATGATATTCAGCAGGGTATTATCAAATTCTCACTTGTGAGGGTCCAAAACGGTCAAATCCAATATGGCTGCCACAAAAAAAAATTAAAGGTTGAAAATAGGTTGAATTTATTTAGTTTGCTTCTTATTTCCAGCCTTATTGAGTAATTCTGAAATTACAAATCAATTAGAAAGATAATTTTTAGAAGTGTAATGAAGGAGTAAAATGCTAGATTTATGGTTCAAAATGCGTAAAATAAAAATAAATCTAACACAGCAGCAATTTTGAAATTGTCCCCACTAGAATTACATTGTCCTCATCTAGAAATACATTGTCCCCATCTAGAATTACATTGTCCCCATCTAGAATTACATTGTCCCCATCTAGAATTACATTGTCTCCATCTCGAATTACATTGTCCCCCATCTCGAATTACATTGTTCCTATCTCGAATTACATTGTCCCCATCTCGAATTACATTGTCCCCATCTCGAATTACATTGTCCTCATCTAGAAATACATTCTCCCAAAGTAGAATTACATTCTCGCCTTCTAGAATTACATTCTCCCCATCTAGAATAACATTCTCCCGTCTAAAATTACATTCTCCTCGTCTAGAATTACATTCTCCCCATCTAGAATTACATTCTCTCCATCTAGAATTACATTCTCCCCATCTAGAATAACATTCTCCCGTCTAAAATAACATTCTCCCCATCTAGAATTACATTCTCCCCATCTAGAATTACATTCTTCCCGTCTAGAATTACATTCTCCCCATCTAGAATTACATTCTCCTTCTCCAATTTAACCCCCTATTTAGGGAATTGTCCATAATATATGGTGAATGTTAATGCAGAGACATGCACCTATTGAAAGAGCACATACATGCCAGTATGAGTTTCTTTGCTTGGACGTTACAGTTAACGACAGCATTCTATTTTTTTTAAGGTTTGTATTTTGCAAATTTTAAGCAATTTTTTTACCAAAAATAGTTTTTTACTCCAAAATCAGAAAGGCCAGCTTTTCGTAAGCAATGCAGGAAATTCTACTTTAAAATCTACATACGTGAGTCAAGTATTAACTAATTTCATGAATCAGGAGAAAAGCAAAACTTTTTTTCTTTTTCTTTTTTCGAGTGTTTCAATCAATTTGTTGGCATCCATCTTGAATTTTGCTAACAATCGACACTTTCGCAGGGTCACTTCAAAAATCCACCATCTTTTTTTTTAAAACATGTTAATCAAAATATGTAAAAAATGAGGGAAGCAAACCGTGTAGGGTAAAATCATTTTAAAGCTCCTTTTAAAGTCTGGAGCCTAGACTAATAAGAAGGTTCATAATCTACACCTGAATGTGTGATGGGAATTTTCACCAATGTAGGCCTACTGTGTATAAATTTGGGCCATCTGCTGTATAGTTTAGGGTTGCCAGTTTGGCCGATTACCAGCCAAATATGGCAAATCTGGCCGTTTTGAAACATATTTGGCCGGTAAAATTTGTTAAGTACCCACAAAGGAAATTTAGCCGATTTGACTATTTTGCTTAATTAAACTTATTCTTTCCTTAATTTTACTTCTAACTTATAAAAAAAAACTACTCGCATACTTCTATTTTTAACATTTGTGATATCAGAGCGTTGAAACTAATATAGTCAAATAACATATATATATATATATATATATATATATATATATATATATATATATATATATATATATATATATATATATATATATATATATATATATATATATATGTTATTTGACTATATTAGTTTCAACGCTCTGATATCACAAATGTTAAAAATAGAAATATGCGAGTAGTTTTATAAGTTAGAAGTAAAATTATATATATATATATATATATATATATATATATATATATATATATATATATATATATATATATATATATATATATATATATATATATATATATATATATATATATATATATATATATATATATACATATATATATATATATATATATATATATATATATATTTCCATTTGACTCTGTGGAAACTTTTGTGTGAAGAAGCGAAAACAAAGATAAATCTTTATCTTGTATTTTACATTGTTTGGTACTTCTTTCAATGATTCAGTTAATTGGAAACTACATCGGAGTGATTTGGCCGTGGTTTTGTCGGATCAGGCCAATTTTCAATGGATATTTGGCCGGTAAGCTTGTGGCAGACCTAGCAACCCTGATATAGTGACACTACATATGTCACGACACTTGCGACTTATTCCTGCTGGAATCTCTCATCCTTTTTGGACAAAAATGAAACAATTTACTCTGGCTTATTGCTTCTCAGAAAAAAAGGTTGAAGCACAATCTTATTAGCTTCACTATCTCAGTGAAATTTCATCAGAAGCATGAACTAAGACAGTGACATCAGCAGCATGCACTAACACAGTGACAATCGATATCATGCCTTGGGTTAAATAGATTTTCTATCAAGTGTTGATATTTGAACTAAATTTTATGGAAATTCTCATTTTTTTTAAAGACAAAACTCGGCCACACTTTTGAGCCACATTTTAATTTTTCACGACCAGGGTAAACGAAAAAGTGTAAAATTGTTTGGTGATGTCGGTTTAATTTGACCACCTAACCCTGACCAAAAGCTCAGCCCCGGGAGCTCAGCCCCGGGAGCTCAGCCTCGAATTTATTTCACATGTAGAATGAGTCCTGCTCTTAAAGGTGGTTTGAAATAAAGAACACTTTTTAGAGAAGGCTCACACAACTGTCTCACTGCAGATCATTATCTGATTATCGGGCACAGTGAGATATTGATGCAAATGATTACACGATTATTCGTTGGCGGTTAGCCTATAAGAGTAACACATTTGTAAGTGTTGTATTATCACATACAAGTAGTCTGGTTGTTGGACATGGCTGGTTGCACTTAAATGAATTGTATCACGTGATTAGGAGTCTAAACAAACAAAGTGATCGGACTGGGAATGACTGCAGAACAGGGTGTTCTAACATTGCACGATTTGTAATGATTACCACGCATGGACCGTCCTGTATATTCCATGGCCAACAATAAGGGGCTTTCCTGTATATCCAATACGAGGTGCAATGCAAAAATCCGAACCAACCAAATGTTGAATTTCAGTAGTCTGTTATTACCCAATAATCGGTAAGGACAGGTAGACTGGTAAATGCCTCCCCTCCCAGAACGATAACACAATTTTGTGTTAATCAGTCACAGTTAATGGATGCATTCTATATAAAAAAAAAACAGTGTAAAAGGCCAAAGATCAGCATCATAATTTGTTGGCAGTTTTCGTAACAAAAAAAACCAGAGCAAAATGTGTATGAGAAAGTCCGATTGGATTCAGACACCACACTCTTGACGTCTACGCATGATAAACCTGTATGCCTATCTTTCATGGGCAAGAACTTTGGAAGGTAGAGTCTTTGCTTCAAAATAAATGACAAACAAATGATAATTATGATACATTACTTTATTAACATAAGGTAAGATATTGTAAGCTGGGCCTACAAGAATAAAATAACTTACTTCTACATACATTTAATTTGCATTACAAGCTCACATCTTCGCTTCCCCATTAAAAGTTGAATGTCGTCAATTGTATAATTGGTGTATACTTATGGAAATTGGGAGATTCATGGGCCTGTCACAAATAGCATCAATTATGACAGGTGCATGCAAAACGGTCTCTAAATTTCAACTACAGGACCACCACCCTATCTATGGCTAATAACAATTTTAGAATCGTAACCCAACCCCCAACTTTTAGACACTAGCCAGACCACTTGATATCAGAATTCACTACTCTTCAAAGAATTGTATCAGATAATTAAAACAAAGGTTTTAAGTATGAAACTAGATCATTTTATCTTGGTACATATTACAAATTTTCATATTATGGCCTGAATATTCTAGCTGCAAACTGGGATTTTTTAACTACTTGTGATGAAATAATTTTGCTATTTGCATGGTTTTAAAAAACCAATATGCTGTTTATTAATTTTGCTAATGCATCTCCATATACCTATGCACATAGGTGGCTGTAAGGAATTTTAGTTAGAGGGGCAGCAAAATATGAACATCTTTTTGATCAATACAAAAAAAAATAAATTCCAAATATTTGCCCCTATGGCGGGCTGTCCATCATTTGACCTTTTCTAACAAAACAAAATTATATATTTACACATATAAAAACTTTTAAATATTTTCCAGATAAAGCTTACTTTACTATCTAACTTAGCCTTGTGATTTCCAGAAAGTCATCCTCAAAATTTAGATTGTTTTTGATCAACGTTTTCATTGCAGAGTTACTGAGGGCACTCATAAGGTATAAGGTTTATCGTTACTGAGGGCACTCATCAGGTTTATTGTTACTGAGGGCACTCATTAGGTTTATTATTACTGAGGGCACTCATAAGGTATATTGTTACTGAGGGCACTCATAAGGTTTATTGTTACTGAGGGCACTCATAAGGTATATTGTTACTGAGGGCACTCATAAGGTTTATTGTTACTGAGGGCACTCATGAGGTATATTGTTACTGAGGGCACTCATGAGGTATATTGTTACTAAGGGCACTCATAAGGTTTATTGTTACTGAGGGCACTCGTAAGGTATAAGGTTTATTGTTACTGAGGGCATTCATAAGGTATAAGGTTTATTCTTACTGAGGGCACTCATAAGGTATAAGGTTTATTGTTACTGAGGGCACTCATAAGGTATAAGGTTTATTGTTACTGAGGGCACTCGTTAGGTATAAGGTTTATTGTTACTGAGGGCATTCATAAGGTATAAGGTTTATTACTTACTGAGGGCACTCATAAGGTATAAGGTTTATTCTTACTGAGGGCACTCATAAGGTATAAGGTTTATTGTTACTGAGGGCATTCATAAGGTATAAGGTTTATTGTTACTGAGGGCACTCGTAAGGTATAAGGTTTATTGTTACTGAGGGCATTCATAAGGTATAAGGTTTATTACTACTGAGGGCACTCATAAGGTATAAGGTTTATTCTTACTGAGGGCACTCATAAGGTATAAGGTTTATTGTTACTGAGGGCACTCATAAGGTATAAGGTTAATTGTTACTGAGGGCATTCATAAGGTATAAGGTTTATTGTTACTGAGGGCACTCATAAGGTATAAGGTTTATTCTTACTGAGGGCACTCATAATGTATAAGGTTTATTGTTACTGAGGGCACTCATAAGGTATAAGGTTAATTGTTACTGAGGGCACTCATAAGGTATAAGGTTTATTGCTACTGAGGGCACTCATAAGGTATAAGGTTTATTGCTACTGAGGGCACTCATAAGGTATAAGGTTTATTACTACTGAGGGCACTCATAAGGTATAAGGTTTATTGTTACTGAGGGCACTCGTAAGGTATAAAATTTATTGTTACTGAGGCCACTCATAAGGTATAAGGTTTATTGTTACTGAGGGCACTCATAAGGTATAAGGTTTATTGCTACTGAGGGCACTCATAAGATATAAGGTTTCTTAATAGAGTTATGATACTTTATTAAACAAACACCAGGTTCAATCCAGCTGCATAAATCCCTTTCACCATAAAAAGCATGACCTTGTGTTATTGCGTTAATGTTATTGCAATTACAAATCAACATTTTTAGCAAAACCATCTATCGGGTGAGTGGATTAGGAAAAACCATCTACCAGGTGAGTGGATCAGGAAACTTCTAACTGAAAATGAGCCACACATAAAAAGATTATGAATTATTGCTTGCAACTAATTTCATAGTGACACAACACAGTGCAACCCTGCTGTATGAGATCTACCTATTATGAACACACAAAACCAAATAATAACAACTAATATACTAAACGAAATTCAGTAATTGCATTCTTATGTTTTGGAGACATGTTTTCTCTTCCCCAAATCTATATCATTTTATATGGATACTCGCCCGCAGTGGATACTAGTCCGCAGTGGATACGCATCCTCAGTGGATATGCGCCATCAGTGGATACGCGTCCACTGTGAATACTCGTCCACTGTAATACTCTTCGCAGATGGATACTCTTCCGCAGGAGACTCGCATCCTCAGTGGAGACTGCGCCACTGTGATAATCGCCCCACTGTAGATAATCCCGTCCACTGTGGAGACTCGTCCCATATGGAGACTCGTCCACTGTAGATAATCATCCACTGTGGATAATCCGGTCCACTGTGGATAATCCTCCACTGTGGATAATCCGTCCACTGTGGATAATCGTCCACTGTGGATAATCGTCCACTGTGGATAAAAGTCCACAGTGGAGAATCATCCACTATTGAGAATCATCCACTATTGAGAATCATCCACTATGAGAATCATTCAATATGGATATCATGCAGCATGGAGAATCATCCACTATGGATAATCTTCACTATGGAAAATCAACCACTATACGGAATCATCCACTATGGAGAATCTTTCAATATGGATATCATCTGCTATGGAGAATCGTCCACTATGGATACTCGTCCACTATAATAATCGTCACTATGGATAATCATCCACTATACGGAATCATCCACTATGAAGAATCATCTACTATGGAGAATCATCACTATGAAGAATTATCCACTATGGAAGAATCATTCCCTAGGGATAAACGTGCACTATGGAAAATCATGCACTGTATGGAATCATCCACTTTGGAGAATTGTCCACTATGGAGAATCATCCACTATGGAGAATTATCCACTATGGAGAATCATTCCCTATAAACGTGCACTATGGAGAATCATGCACTGTACGGAATTATCCACTATGGAGAATCATACACTGTGGAGAATCATGCAATATGGATAATCATCCACTATGGATAATCATCAATTATGGATAATCCTCCAATATGAAGAATTTCCCACTACCGATACTCATCCACTACGGATAGTCATCCACTCAGGAATATCATGCACTAAGGATATCATCATCTGTGGATTATCACTGATTCACTATAAAGAATCGTCCACTATGGAGAATCGTCCACTCTGGAGAATCGTCCACTAGGAATAATCATCCATTATGGAGAATCATCCACTCCGGTTAATCATCCACTATGGGGAATCATCCACTATGGATAATCAAACACTCTAAAGAATTGTCCACACTGGATTATCGTCCACTATGGAGAATCTTCCACTAGGAATAATCATCCATTATGGAGAATCATCCACTCCGGTTAATTATCCACTATGGGGGAATCATCCACTATGGATAATCGACCACTATGAACAATCGTCCACTATGGACAATTGTCCACTATGAAGAATCATACATTATGGAGAATCCGCCACTATGGAGAATCATCCATTATGAAGAATCATTTATTATGGAGAATCATACACTATACGGAATCTATGGAGAATCATCCATTATGGAGAATCATTCACTCTGGATTATCATCCACTATGGAGAATCATCCATACTATGGAGAATCGTCAACAGTGGAAAATAAATCCAGTATGGACAATTGCCCACTATGGAGAATCATCCACCATGGATAACCGTCCGGATTATCATCCACTATAAGGAATCATCCACTATGGATAATCAGCCACTATGGATAATCGTCCACTGTGGAGAATCATCCACTATGGATAATCGTCCACTCTGGATTATCATCCACTATGGAGAATCATCCTCAATGGATAATTGTCCACTGTGGAAAATCATCCACAATGGATAGTCGCTCACAATGGATAATCATCAACTCTGGATTATCACCCACTATGGGGAATCATCCACTATGGAGAATCATCCACTATGGAGAATCATCCACAATATATATCATCCACTATGGAGAATAAATCCAAAATGGAAAATCGTTCACCATGGAAAATAAATCCAGTATGGAGAATCGTCCACTATGAGGAATAAATCCAGTATGGAGAATCGTCCACTATGGAGAATTATCCAGTATGGAAAATCATCCACTATGAGGAATAAATCCAGTATGGAGAATCGTCCACTATGGAGAATTATCCAGTATGGAAAATCATCCACTATGAGGAATAAATCCAGTATGGAGAATCATCCACTATGGAGAATAAATCCAGTATGGAGAATCGTCCACTATGGAGAATTATCCAGTATGGAAAATCATCCACTATGAGGAATAAATCCAGTATGGAGAATCATCCACTATGGAGAATAAATCCAGTATGGAGAATCGTTCACTATGAGGAATAAATCCAGTATGGAGAATCGTTCACTATGAGGAATAAATCCAGAATGGAGAATCGTTCACTATGGAGAATTATCCACTATGGAGAACGATCCACTATGGAGAACGATCCACTATGGAGAACGATCCACTATGGAGAACGATCCACTATGGAGAATCACCCCTTATGGAGATTCATCTAAAATGGAGAATCATTCACTATGGATATGCATGCAATATGGAGAACTTTCCACTATGGAAGATAACTCACGGTGGGCAAGGTTTTGAAATATGTGGTTGTAAAACATTGAAATAGCAAACAAGGCATAAATTCTGTGACAAAATATACAAACAAGGAGCAAAAACAATTTGTTAATATCAGTTTAAAAAATATTGTAAATTAAAACATATATATATATATATATATATATATATATAAAATATAATATATATATATATATATATATAATATATATATTAATATATATATATATATATATATATATATATATATATATATATATATATATATATATATATATATATATATATATATATATATATATATATATATATATATATATATATATATATATATATATATATATATATATATATATATATATATATATATATATATATATATATATATATATATATATATATATATATATATATATATATATATATATATATATATATATATATATATATATATATATATATATATATATATATATATATATATATATATATATATATATATATATATATATATATATATATATATATATATATATATATATGGCTTACTTTAAACTTTCAGAGAACAATCTTGCATCAGAACACAGGGCAAATATACTAATATATAAAACAATATTTATTACATACCTATGTATTTGTTTACATACTTATGTATTTGTTTACATACAAGTAAAATCTGTTTTTATCATGTTTGACCATAGATGCATACAGCTGTATTGATGGCTATACTCACTAGAGCAGTCGTTAATATGCAAATAAAGAATCATGTCATTACATCAAATCAAATGATTATATCAATTAGAAAAGCAGAACATAATGCTTGTCACATCATCTTTGCTTTATATACGCTTTTAATTTAATCAGTACTTTTCTGGGAACTTCAACATATGCAAACTATTGCATGCTGCAAGTCATACTTGCTCATTTCTGCCTTTAAAGACAAAATGGCTATATTTTTCAATTTGAACATTGCTTGGCAAAGATGGCTATCATCATGAGCAATTTGAACTTTTTATAGCGTAAAATGCAAAAAGCATTGCTAATTAAAACAAATCCATTTCACACAATACTATTTGGATCAGCAAACTGCTATGTTAAACTGTTTCAAACAATCCCTGCATTTTTCATGAGATTTAAAACATGGGTGAATTATATGCATAATTAAAGAGATGTTCAGTTTTTCTACCTCCTCCTCCCCATAATCATGTATTACCCTCCAAATTTAGAACTTTTACAGCCACCTAATAGGAAAGAATATAACATAAACAAGGTAGTTTCATATATGAAAATAATAAGCAGCATATGAATAGAAACGAAGCAATAGCGAAACAAATCATGTATCTACGTCATGTCTGACTGTTTTCTCCTGATGGGATTAAATCTCCAATCCAACCAATTCCGATTTAAAGAAATCTCTCAGGTAACAATTGTTCCCTCTATGGAAAGTGCAAGATTGATTACAAATCAAACTCACTCATTGCTTTTGAGCATTCAAAGAGGCTCTTATACATCACTCCCAGAGGTTCTAGTAATGTTTGTACATTTTAAAGATTGCTGTTAAAACATACAATATGAATTTCTCATCAGGGTTGATTTCTTTACGGAAATTTACTTCAGGAAGTAATGGGTACTTTAAAAGCTTTAGTACCTTTAAAGTGGTTGCTTTCTAATAAGAGCTGGAATCACAGTCATATTATATAAAAACTTTTTGGTGATGCTTGATGAATATTCATAGCAAGTTAAATAACCCGCCTTCTTGTTCTTATAATGTAGATGTATATAATAATTCTTCTTAAGCTTTGCCATCTTATGCAATCAAAACAAATTTTAATTGCAAACTATACCATTTCGATTAGCAAACTGCTATCATAAACTGTTACAAATGTTATCTACATTTTTCATGAAATTTTAGAGAATATAACTATAAAATAAGTAGTTAAAATAATGATATATGAAAATGATATGCAGCATATATGAAAAGAACCTATTATACCAAAACGACAAACAAAAAATTGGTTAAAATCTATCTTAGTCATGTCTGCCTGTCTCCTCGTGATGGGATTAAGGCTCCAATCCAAATAAATTCCCATTTGAAGAAAATCCTCCCCCCCCCCCCCTCCCTTCACTATCCCTTACCTTGAAATTTGTCCTGTTTGTTTGCAAACTTTGACAAAGTATATTTATTTCATCTTGACAATATCAACAGATCATACTTCTTATGTGAACAATGGAATCAGAGCAGATTGATGACACAAAATACCTTCAATGTGTATTCAGGGGAGAAAAATGTCGAGTTCACTTTTGCTTGCCTGTCAGCAAAACGAATGCTTTCTTAAACTTCAGTTTCTAATGGTGTGTTATATATAGAAGTAACAAAATTTGCTTTCTCTCCCTCTCATATGAACATTGAAGTTAACTCATGAAATTGATTCTTCACTCAAAAATCATCCTCTGAATGAAATTGAGACCCAACTTTTCTGCTGAGTGCTCTTGTAAATGTTCAAAATCAATAAATGTTGTTTTCAAAGTAACCACATGAACAATGCAAAAGCTAGTTGTGACTGAATTTTGGTTATAAAATCTTCAATTGTAAAGGGCTATGGACAGCTACAGCACTTTTGTGCTTCATTTCCCATCATAGTTGTAGGAGGCAGGGGGTGCATAGAGGAGGCAGGGGGTGCATAGAGGAGGCAGGGGGTGCATAGAGGAGGCAAGGGGTGCATAGAGGAGGCAGGGTGTGCATAGAGGAGGCAGGAGGTGCATAGAGGAGCAGTTGCCCCCTCCAATGTTGTATGTTTGGGCCCACTTACCATCACAATTTGGGCAATGTAACACTGAGCACATTGTCAGTGATGTCATATTTTGCAGCAATTTTCATTGCCCCCTCCCCCCTTCCCAACATTTGACTCCTATGCTTATTTTCTCCAATCAAAAGAGCTTAAAATCCTGAGAAGGGGAATGTTTAAGTTTAGCATGTTTAGTTTTCAAGCAATGGCAGATCAGAGTTTCTGATGTAAGAAGAATTTGTGATGTATGAAAATAGATTGCTTCAATTTTTAAAACATTTTTTTCTTCGCTTCATTAAAGGAGCACTTGACCGAAAACTGAGGGCGCTCGTTTTTGCGAATTTCACAGATATATTATTCACACAGATCGATTAACTTTATGCTTCCATAGCCCACAGACAACGTGAGGGCAAAGGTCATGTGAATATTCATATTAACCATGAAATTACTACATGGTTGCATGCCAGATGAGCATCTGATTTTTAGGGACCCCTAAAAATATGCCTTCACTTTTCAGTCTAGTGCTCCTTTAATGTCTCTCTGGAAATGTTTAGGATGTTTCTTATATTTAAAATGTTTGATCAATAAGAAAAAAAGGTTTTGTCAGAAACAATTAAGTTGTAGCAAATAAAAAAACAAACAATGGATTTACATTGGATGAAAGAGAAGTCTACTTGTTCATACACAAATTTGCATAACACATTGTATATTGACTTTTCACACCACTGTAAAAAGGAGGACTTAACAAAAAGATTTTCATCATCTCTATTGGTTTCTGATGTAACCCTTTTGGCTAGCTGCCTGTACTTGTCTCTGATTGCTTGTACTTGTCTCTAGCTTCCTGCACTTGTCTCTAGCTGCCTGTACTTGTCTCTAGCTGCCTGTACTTGTCTCTAGCTGCCTGTACTTGTCTCTAGCTGCCTGTACTTGTCTCTAGCTGCCTGTACTTGTCTTTAGCTGCCTGTACTTGTCTCTAGCTGCCTGTACTTGTCTCTAGCTGTCAGCACTTGTCTCTAGCTGCCTGTACTTGTCTCTAGCTGCCTGTACTTGTCTCTAGCTGCCTGTACTTGTCTCTAGCTGTCAGTACTTGTCTCTAGCTGCCTGTACTTGTCCCTAGCTGCCTGTACTTGTCTCTAGCTGCCTGTACTTGTCCCTAGCTGCCTGTACTTGTCTCTGGCTGCCAGTACTTGTCTCTGGCTGCCTGTACTTGTCTCTGGCTGCCAGTACTTGTCTCTAGCTGCCTGTACTTGTCTCTAGCTGCCTGTACTTGTCTCTAGCTGCCAGTACTTGTCTCTAGCTGCCTGCACTTGTCTCTAGCTGCCTGTACTTGTCTCTAGCTGCCTGTACTTGTCTCTAGCTGCCTATACTTGTCTCTACCAGCCAGTACTTGTCTCTAGCTGCCTGTGCTTGTCTCTAGCTGCCTGTACTTGTCTCTAGCTGCCAGTACTTGTCTCTAGCTGCCTGTACTTGTCTCTATAGCTCCCTGTACTTGTCTCTAGCTGCCAGTACTTGTCTCTAGCTGCCTGTACTTGTCTCTATAGCTGCCAGTACTTGTCTCTAGCTGCCTGTGCTTGTCTCTAGCTGCCTGTACTTGTCTCTAGCTGCCAGTGCTTGTCTCTAGCTGCCTGTACTTGTCTCTATAGCTGCCTGTACTTGTCTCTAGCTGCCTGTACTTGTCTCTAGCTGCCTGTACTTGTCTCCAGCTGCCAGTACTTGTCTCTAGCTGCCTGTAAGTGTCTCTATAGCTGCCAGTACTTGTCTCTAGCTGCCTGCACTTGTCTCTAGCTGCCTGTACTTGTATCTAGCTGCCTGTACTTGTCTATAGCTGCCTGTACTTGTCTCTAGCTGCCAGTACTTGTCTCTAGCTGCCTGTACTTGTCTCTAGCTGCCTGTACTTGTCTCTAGCTGCCAGTACTTGTCTCTAGCTGCCTGTACTTGTCTCCAGCTGCCAGTACTTGTCTCTAGCTTCGTGCACTTATCTCTAGCTGCCTGTACTTGTCTCTAGCTGCCTGTACTTGTCCCTAGCTGCCTGTACTTGTCTCTAGCTGCCAGTACTTGTCTCTAGCTGCCTGTACTTGTCTCTAGCTGTTTGCACTTGTCTTTAGCTGCCTGCACTTGTCTCTAGCTGCCAATACTTGTCTATATACCTTGAACAGTCCTTCTTCTTACTAGTATTTTGAACATATTATCAGCAATATTTGCTGAAAAACTCACAATACAAATCAATTTTTCTTACAAATTCAAAACGTCTCATGAACGGAATGAACAAGCTGTTATTTGTCCCCATCGTGAATCGTCGTCCACACCAAGATAATTACAACCGGCTTCTTGTATATCTTTTCATGGATATTTATGTATACCAACTTTCAGCAATGCATCTGTAACTAACTCGTATAGGAAGCATTGATATGTCAGAGTTCTTATAAAGAAAACCATTCAGGTTCTGGTAGGCCAAACGCTTTAGCTAACAAAGTTAACGCTTAAAGGTCTATAGCCTGGTAACAAAGTTAACACTTAAAGGTCTATGGCCTGGTAACAAAGTTAATACTTAATGGTCTATGGCCTGGTAACAAAGTTAACGCTTAAAGGTCTATGGCTTGGTAACAAAGCTAACGCTTAAAAGTCTATGGCTTGGTAACAAAGTTAATGCTTATAGGTCTATGGCCTGGTAACAAAGTTAAAGCTTATAGGTCTATGGCCTGGTAACAAAGTTGACACTTATAGGTCTATGGCCTGGTAACAAAGTTAATGCTTATAGGTCTATGGCCTGGTAACAAAGTTAACGCTTAAAGGTCTATGGCCTGATAACAAAGTTAACATTTAAAGGTCTATGGTCTGGTAACAAAGTTAATGCTTAAAGGTCTATGGCCTAGTAACAAAGTTAACGCTTAAATGTCCATGGCCTGGTAACAAAGTTAACGCTTAAAGGTCTAGACCTGATAACAAAGTTAACGCTTATAGGTCTATGGCCTGGTAACAAAGTTAACGCTTAAAGGTATATGGCCTGGTGATAAAGTTAACGCTTAAAGGTCTATGGCCTGCCTGGTAACAAAGTTAATACTTAAAGGTCTATGGCCTGGTAACAAAGTTAACGCTTATAGGTCTATGGCCTGGTAACAAAGTTAACGCTTAAAGGTCTATGGCCTGGTAACAAAGTTAACGCTTAAAGGTCTATGGCCTGGTAAAGGCCATATTAACAACATATTTGTAAACATATTGGAAACAATAAAAAATTTAGTGAAACAAAACAATCAGTTACAACTTGGCCATAGTACAGCTGTGCTTGTGATATACATACGACTGGCAGTGGCAGCGCCAAGATTTTGGTCATAGGAGGGGGGGGGGAGGGAAGGGGAGCGCAGTAGCGGTGCTATTGAAGTCATTTGCCCTCATGAGATCGCTTTGCCCCCTGCCATCACTTGCCACCCAGAAACTTTGGGAAGTGAGTTGGTGAGCTTCAATGCCTTCAAAATACTGCTGCATGTCTCATATTCTTATTTTCAAAATCTCATCACATCACTCCAATCTTTAGAGAACTTCACTGGCTTTCTGTTCAATTTGTATCTACAAAATCTTGCTTCTTACTTATCAATCGATTAATGGTCTGTCTCCTGCTTATCTTAATGAACTTGTGCATCCGTATCAACCCCGACGTTCACTCTGCTCTTCAAGCAAATCGCTGCTTTTTGTGACTATCAACCCTGTCTCTAAGTATTATGGTAAAAGAACTGTCAAGCATTCTGCTCCTTTCTTATGAAACCAACCCCTGTCCACATTGAACAGGCAAAAACTCTTGAACAACTTTAGACCCTTGCGTAAAACTCATCTCTTCTCAACTGCTTTGAACCTTGATTTCTGTTGTTTACTTGTTATTCATATGTTATTTCTTTTGCTCAAGTTATGTGTTTTATGCGCATAGAGGCCTGTGCATTATGTGCTTTATAAATGGCTATGATTATTATCATTATTATTACTATTACTATTAGTATTTTTATTACTATTACTATTATTATTATCATTATTATTAATATTATAATATTTTGTCCGTTTATAGGCTTTGGCCCCCATGAAACAAAATTGTTCCTCTCTCTTTGGCGGGCACAAGCCTATAAATCAGAAAGTGAGAAAGTGGGAGAGTGGAGGGGCAAAGCTTGGACAGCGATCTCGTGGGAAGCAAATACCCCCATATGACGACTGATCCAACCTCTAATATGACAACTGATCCCAACTCTACTTAAATCCATTGCATTTTGATCTACCATAAAGCATTATCCCAATCAACATGTATGTGCAGAAGATATATTCTCATCAAATTCAATGGCTGAAATTTTATGACAGAAATTTTCATTGTAATTATTACATGCAGATTTTGCACTATCTTTCTGTTCTTGCATTGCAAATTTTCAATTTATCAGATTATCTTTAAAATTTTGTGAACTATCTTTTAAAAATTGAAATTTATCTTTTAAATTTAGATACTGAATTGTAAGCTTATTTTAATTGAACAGAAGATCCAGATGACTGTAACTTGCTCTAAAAAGGGTAACAGTTACAATTCTAGTTATGTTACTAAACTCTCCATAGTCCTCCTAAACCAAATACATACAAATACAAACTACAATGTGATATGTTTAATACTCAGTTTGTAAACCTATTTGATATACACATATACTACATATAACTTCAATGTTCTCACCATGATATTTACATCTTCTCATAAACTTTATATCACTCAATCTACATAAACTCAATAGAATAACCCGATAAGAACCGGTTACCCGTGTCACGATCGATTTGGGTGCCCCATCTTTAACTCCGCCTCCCAAGCCTGTTTTCAAGAAAGCGCTGACGGTTCTTTACAGGTTAATGAACCCACGGAAAGTATGCCAACTCAAAAATACATGCAGCATCATCCCGGTGGGTGGCTCACGGAAGTGGAACATGCCCGACTATGCTGCTTGGAAAACAAGAAGACCCTTCAGTAATCAGCCTGTGCTTAACCTCTTTAGGACCAGTCCCCCGGGTCACGACTGATTTGGGTGTCCCATCTTTTGACTCCGCCTCCCAAGTCTGTTTTCAAAAAAAGCGCCGGTCCTTTACGGGTTAATGAACCTGCAGAAAGTGTGCCAACTGAAAAGTATATGCAGGATCATCCCTGTGGGTAGTCCACAGCAAGCCCAACTATGCTGTTCGGAAAGCAAGAGTACCCTTCAATAATCAGCCTGTCCTTAATCCATCAAAGACAGGTCCCCATGTCACAACCGATTTGGGTGCCCCATCTTTGACTCCGCCTCCTAAGCCTATTTTCAAAAAAGCGCCAGTCATGCAACTTTCAAAATCATGCAAAATTAAAATCATACAACTTTCCTTAAACCTTCCATTCTTAAAACTATGCAAAGCATTTAGAGCTTAGTGCCATTAAGTCTGTACATCCTCCAACGGTACTTTTGTCATCCCTTTGAAGATGTGGATAACCTATCATACAAAGTTTGAAAATACCTTCAAGTTGATAAAATAAACAGACATTTTTTTCTTGTAAATCACAAGAAATAAACAACTTACACATAGAATTAGTTCATCGTCCCATTTGAAAATGATGCCAACAAAAGTTGAAAACTTCGCAAACATACAACTCCTCTTATATATGATCAGAATACTAAAAAAAAAAAAAAAAATAATATGGCCAAAAGCTTTTTTTCATGAAAAAATAGTGAATTTTAACAAAATAAAGAGTTGCAATGCATAACCCAGGGGCTCGCTGTCAGCCCGCATGAGCTTTTAGAATAAAGCATAATTAAAATGTAAAAATCTTGAAGTGTGAGAAAGACTTTATAAAAAAAAAAAAAACATGCTTATTTTGCAAAGTAATGGTCTCTGGTTTCATTCCAAATGTTGATACCAGAAGGTGACAAACAATATTTTTTTGAAGTTGTATCAGCAATCTCCACAAAGAGGAGTTTTCCATTCCATATTTCAAGAGTTACTTGAAGGATTAGTTCAATGGCCCAGCAAGTTTATCTTAAATGAAAGAGAAAGAATCCATTCAAAACTCTTATTCCATTAAAGAGATATTTAAATTCAAAGTTATGCATCATTTGTGTATAAAACGACTGAAATCAAGACTAGTTGTGATATCTTTATGTATTATATCATATAATATCCTGCAATTTTGTGGCTTAAAAACCATTGGATATGCCAGAAAAGTAGTATAATAGAATTTAGTGAGCGTAATTATAATTAACCAACTGAAGAAACTTTGAGGGAACACAATTCAAATTTTTCTTTAGAATGCATTTTAACAATTGTGAGGATTAAGGCACCAGCCAACCTTTCATTGTAGACTTACTAAACCAATCATTTTTACACAAATAAGAAAGAAGTTAAACTTTAATATCTCATTAACGGAATAAGATATTGGGGTAGTTTTTACACAAATAATTTGTTTCTATTAAATTCCTTTTCATATGAACTTGCTTGACCCCTAAACTAATCCTTTAAGATATACAAGTGTAAGACCTAGCTGTAACCAGGGACAACACAAACTGGCCACACATGAAGGGAAATTAAAGATTATATTGCAAGGGATATAATTAGAATTGATAACCAATTAGCAGGACTGTTTGTATATGTTGTTATAGACTATAAAGCACACTATTCCAATAATCTACTACATGCTGAAAAGTTTCTCTTTAAGCCTACCCGCACCCGGCACCTCGGTTACTCCAGAAAACTCGGGTATGACAGTTACCAACAGGACTTCCTGTTCAGTGTATTGTGTTTCCATTTCAAACAATGATTGTTTATCTGCCATTCCCATGCATACCACAGCCAAGAAACCCAAGGCTATTTGTGTGTATAAGATTACAGAAGCCAGTGAAGAGTAATCAGGGCACTTTTGTGATTGAAACCATTTATCTGTCTTAAGTGTCTTAGTGGGAAGATTTTTTTGCAAACTGGTAATAAAAAAAGTTGTGCGTGAGGTGATGTGTGCAATAAGTGTGAATGATTGACGGACCATTTCTCCTAAGGAAGGATATTGCTTCATGTGTATATTCCCTAATAATCACCCCTATGTATTAAAGGCCCCCATTATGTTTTTTTTGCAGTGAAAATCGTGAATTCACACATAAACTGATTGGTAATATTGTAATATTAAATACACAGTATGATTTAATACTAGGCTTCAGTCAAAACTTGTTTAAAAACTGTAAAACTTCCAGAAAATACAGTCCAAAGAGTTGAACTTGCTGTGCACACAAGCACTGATTAAAAAATTACTTGTTGTTACTTCCACAATTTATTTTTAATTTTACCCTAGGTTCTGTAAGTACATTTGAAATTTAACCTCAAATAAACGCGCCCCAACCCCCCTTTGAAAATGTATGTTCCCAAGGCGTTTATTAGGGTATATACAATAGATGTCAATGAATAAATGCTGGCACTAATCTTCATATACTATGTGAAAACCACATCCTAATATTTCCTATTATACAACTCATTTACAAAGTCTTTCTAAAGCAGCAAAATAATAACTTCTACAAACACCTTATATCAGAAAAATCTTATAATTTCAAAACAGTTAAAAGCATAGTTGTATAATGTCTTTGATGTACAGTTACAGTTAATGACTCAAAACATGTTAAAGCATAATGACTAAGGCCTACAGATGTATAATGACTAAGGCCTACATACTGATGTATAGTTACAGTATAATGACTAAGGCCTACATACTGATGTATAGTTACAGCATAATGCAAATAAAAGATTAATTTACATACTGATGTATAGTTACAGAAATGACAAGGCCTGAACAGTATTATTTACAGAAGTGAAGCATGAACAGTAAATCTTACATGGGCAAGTACATTTAGACAAAAAACGGGATCCAGGGGTCATACCCATCACCACCCTTTAAATTTTGAATTTCTTTTTAGTTTGCTATACCTCAGCCTAACAAGGGGGGGGGAGGGAGGGACTGCTGCATACACCAGCCAAAACAGTCACAGGTCTATTCTCTGTTTTCACAACGTTTTGAAGCATCGTGTTGAAAGATAATTTAAGTGAGTTAAGCAACCCTATCAACTAACCCTTAACACCACCCAGCCAGAGGCGTAGGAATCTGGGATGGCAGGGAAAGCAAACTTCCCGTTTCCTAATTGGGAAATCAAATTTGGAAATTGTTGGATATAATGGTAAAATTTCTGGAATAATGGCCAAAATTTCCTCCAAACTGGCCAGAATTTCACAAACACTTGTCACAATTCCTCCAAACCTGACCAAAATTTCCTGAAAATTGGCCAAAACTTTTCTGGAAATGAAGGAAATTCCCAGAAATTGAGAAAAAAATGAAGGGGATTTCCCGATTAGCAGCATCTTTTTTTTTTATTTATGAAAACTTAATTTACTTTACCAGTTCCATTTTCCACTTATAAACATAATTGTTTTAGGGGTTTTGCCTCCCCCTTTCCTGCAAGAGAAATGACCCTTCCTACAACCCTGCACCCAGGCTAAGAACAAAAACCTAGAATTCTAATATCCCTCTTATTTCTACATGTGGCTATTTGGTTTTGCTAGTAAACTCATGCAACCGGTTTTCTGAAGATTTCCAATCCTCTTTGAATAAAGGTGATAGCTTATATTATAACCCAATTTCTCATTCCTTTCCGTTGCCATCTTTAGCCTAGATCATTGTGCAATGCAAATGCTAAACAATATCTTGTTCAAATGTTGCAGAAGGCATTTTAATTTACCCAAGGAATATATTATACAAGAAGCTGATATGTTTCAGCCATTTTATATAAACATTGGCCTTGAATTAGGTGCCTTACATTTTGAATTCTTGGCTTTTCAAGTTTGATATTTCTGGTAGTGAAATCCTTTGCCTTTTCAAGTTTGATATTTCTGGTTGTGAAATCCTCTGCCTTTTCAAGTTTGATATTTCTGGTAGTGAAATCCTCTGCCTTTTTCAAGTTTAATATTTCTGGTAGTGAAATTCTTTGCCTTTCTAAGTTTGATATTTCTGGTAGTGAAATCCTCTGCCTTTTTCAAGTTTGATATTTCTGGTAGTGAAATCCTTTGCCTTTTTCAAGTTTGATATTTCTGGTAGTGAAATCCTCTGCCTTTTTCAAGTTTGATATTTCTGGTAGTGAAATCCTTTGCCTTTTCAAGTTTGATATTTCTGGTAGTGAAATCCTTTGCCTTTTCAAGTTTAATATTTCTGGTAGTGAAATCCTTTGCCTTTTCAAGTTTGATATTTCTGCCTTTTCAAGTTTAATATTTCTGGTAGTGAAATCCTTTGCCTTTTCAAGTTTGATATTTTCAAAAATCCTTTGTTTGTTTAATATTTCTGGTAGTGAAATCCTTTGCCTTTTCAAGTTTGATTTTTCTGGTAGTAAAATCCTTTGCCTTTTCAAGTTTGATATTTCTGGTAGTAAAATCCTTTGCCTTTTCAAGTTTAATATTTCTGGTAGTGAAATCCTTTGCCTTTCTAACTTTGATTTTTCTGGTAGTGAAATCCTTTGCTTGTGGAGCACAATGCATACAAGGCAAATCTCTGATCAGAGAATCACTCATAACCTTTAACCTTTCCATATATGAAATAACACAAAGGAAGTCCTCATTCAGGAACAACCCGGATGACACCACTTCATGAAGGGGAAAAGAAAAGAAATTGCTTTCCACTTCCTCTCAGAGTTCAATACTATTTATACCTGCACACTGAATGGTCCTGTCCACTCATCATACTGTGTCATCTGTGGTGGAGAAAATAGGACACAGTAAGCGATAATAATCAGAATAATCCAATATCAGTATACATATTTTTGCAAAACAAAACTTATTCCCAAATAAAGTTGTCTCCTAATAAGCATTCATACCAACAATTCCATTCATTGTCTTTTACAATATACTAACGTCGTCTTGGTTCATAATAAACAAAAATCAAATATTAGTTCTCACAAATCATGTGCGGAGGAAATTGCCAGTTCAGTTTAAAATACAAAAATTGATGCACAAGTGTGCAACTGTGATCCTGTTTTCTGATGCTGAAAAATATTCCAACATTCAAATAAAAGTTTCAAAATTTAATCATTAATTTACCACTTTACTTTAGAGAATATCATCTAAAGCAAAAAAACCTTCAGTTTTTAAACAAGTTCAAATAATTTTTACAAAGCTATCCCAAAATAACAATGTTTTAAAACTTGCTTAAGGATGCGGGCATTAAAGGATTAGTTTAGTGATCAAGCAAGTTTATCTTAAATGAAAGAAGACTTTAAAAGAGATATTCAAGTTTAAAGTTCTGTTGTATCTGTGTAGGAATGACTGGTGTAGTATGTCTACCATGGAAGGTTGGTGCCTTCATCCTCACATTCTTAACAATTGTTAATGCATTTTTAGTAAGTTTATTTCATTTTTTTACTATTTAAATTATTTTTCCTCGAACTTTCTTCAGGTGGTATATTATAATTACCCTTTAAATTACTAGATTCTGTTTTACTACTTTCCTAACATATTGAATTGTTTTTAAGCCACAAAAACGCAAGACAGAATACATCAAAACTTTGAAAAATTTGAGGCTGTGACATCATACCTAGTCTGATTAAAGTCGTTTCTTTACTACAAAAAACAATGATTATCAAATATTCGGCGGGGGTGGGGAGGGAAATCACTCCTTTGCCCCTATGATAAGCCGCCAATGCTTTTATTTCAAATAGATATACAATAATTTACTTTAATCTTACATTTTGAATGGCATTTGTGCTTGATTCTTGACTCTTAATCAACTTCACAAATGATTCTTGTAGGTTTTCCTTGATTTCACTCCCAATTACAGCTGAAAATAACAGCTGAAATTAACAGCTGAAAATAATAGCTGAAAATAACAGCTGAAACTTTCTAAAAATTAGAAAGACTGCTGTATTTCTAATTTTCAATAGGGTCAACATGATAAATGGTTAATAAAGCTCGTCAGTTTCTATCTTCTCTGGCTTGCAAGACAGACATCCAATGTCTTGTTAGATCTCGACTTGATTACTGCAGTTCTTTTAATCGCAAACACAAATTTCTTCAGCTTATGCAAAACAAAGCAGCGCGAGTTGTATCAAGGTGCATGCACGTTCATCACACTAACTTACGTTGGCTACCTTCTCATCAAAGAGTACACTTTTGCCTTCTGATCTATTTCGTCAAATGTTTTCACAAGCTTACACCGTCTTATCTTTAGGACATATTCACAATATAACATCCCAACGGACCTTTGAGCCTCAACTGACAAACTCACACTAGTTATATTTCCCTCCAAAAAGAAAGTGGAAATCAAGTCTTGCATCATGCTGGCCCACCACTGAGGAATGATCTATCTACATGTACAGTATCAAATAAGAAAGAGTACCTCCACTGAAGTGTTAAAAAACAAAACAAAAAAACTGTAGGCTTTTCTCTTTCAGAAACACTTCTTGCATGCATAGCCCTAGTTTTGTGTTCAATCTATTGGATTATGTGTGTGTGGAGTTTCCTTTTGTTATGTAAAGTGCAGAAAACCTTGGGATTCTGCACTATATAAGCACCGGAGAATGATAACAATAATAAACACAAAATAAAAATGAGCCTTTAAAATCTAATATAAATTGTAAATAATGTTATTCAAACAACCTGGTTTTTCTCAGAAAGTTGTCTTAATTCAAAGACATATTATATCGTCCAATCAATGCATTTCTGTTGCTATGCAATTTGACCACTTTCTCATGACTGGCCAGGTCAGCTGCAAAATATGCAGTGTTAAGTGCATTTCAATTGATCTACAAACTTTAAGGGGAACTGTAGTTTTCACAGCTTTGAGCTTGTGGGCACGATTTACAAGGCACTGAGTGTGTATACATCAATAACTTCACAATTGAGCACCCTGCTTGAAGAAATGCTTTCTGTTGTACTCACTGACCTTAAAAAGAATATATGGATACTTGACAGTTTAATGAAATGGATCTACAAAACTTCAATATAATTTATATATAGGACTTTAATTGTCTTCTAAATGCAAAATATGAACAAGAGTGAAGGACGAGTGAGTGATGCGTACATCTAGACATAACACAAATTAACTTAAGCCTCAAGGAGTTTTTCATGAAACTCTCAAGGAGTTTTTTTTATGAAACTCAAGCTTTTTTTTTTTCATTTTTTTATGAAACTAACTATAACAAATAGTAACCAGAAGAACAAAATGTTTAGTGGTTCCCATGCATTCTTAATTCATTGTTGGTTGATTTTCAAGTTTTATGTTAACTGGCATTGCATACCATGATATATTCTAAATAACAATTTATAAGCCATGCCCGCCATGCATATAAATAAAATAGAACCTGTTGACAACACTTGTATGATGCATACCATGTAAACGGTTGCACACTTAACACTGTTTGACAACATTTGTATGATGCAAACCATGTAAACGGTTGCACACTTAACACTGTTTTTAGAATTTTACATAAAGCCCCACCTACATGACATCACTACCAAACCAATAGATCACATATACGGACCATAACTCATCTGTGTGCCACACATGACATGTGTGCAAAGTGTTAACAAGTTTTTTGGAGCATTTTCACAATAAGGCAGCATATTAGAGATAGAACATTTTTATAACATAGGCATGTACACAATAACCGACAAATAACATGCAAGTATGATGCAAGCAGACATATGGTTGCTATAAATTTATCACTTTTTTACTAAGCAATATGTATATAACATAGCTACCAAAAACAATAGGGCACACAAACAGACAATGGGTTTCTGTGTACCACATAAGCCTTGTGCTGTATCCATTGTATTGTCCTTGAGTTACTGTGTTTACAAGCTCTTTTCAGCAGCAAGATATTTTAGCCCCACCCATTATGTATATTAATAATATTTAACAATTTTATACCATGAATATATACAGTAGCTAACAACATAAATATACCAAGTATGAATCAAAACAGACAGGTAGTTGTTAAAATTTGATTATTTCAAGATTCTCACATTAAGCCCCGCCTACTCAATAATATGCATGACATCATCAACAAAAGCAATAGGGCATACAGTATCTGCAGACCATGGGCTATCAGTGTTCGAAATATGACATTAATGTAGTTTATCGTTCTTGAGATACATGTATCGTGTCAACAAGCTCTTTTCAGTAAAATCATATTAAGCCCCACCCACTATGCATCTTAATAAAATTCAACGTTTTTTTTAATACCATGAGCATGTACACGCCAGCTAGCATCATAATCAAACCAAATATGAAATAGACCAGACATGTGGTTGTTAAAATATGAGCATTTCAAGATTTTTACATTAAGCCCCACCTACTCATTAATATGCATGACATCACCACCAAAAATATTAGGGCAATCTAGACCATGGGCTGTCAGTGTACCAAATATGACATGAATGTAGTTTATCATTCTTGAGATATCGCGTTAACAGGCTCTTTTCAGTGTTATCATATTAAGCCCCGCCCACTACGCATGTTAACGAAATTAAACATTTTTATACCACGAGCATGTACACACAGCTAACATAATAATCAAACCAAATATAAAACAAACCAACACGTGGTTAATAAAATATAAGCATTTTAAGGTTTTTACATTACATGGGCTATTAGTGTACCAAAAAAACAAAACCTGAATACAGTGTATTATTCTTGAGATATCGTGTTAACAAGCTCTTTTCAGCTAAATCATAATAAGCCCCACCCACTATGCATTTTAATGAAATTCAACGTTTTTTATGCCGTGAGCATGTTCCCACCAGCTAACATCATAACTAAACCAAATATGAAACAAACCAGACATGCGATTATTAAAATATGAGCATTTCAAGATTTTTACATTAAGCCCCACCTACTCATTATTATGCAAGACATTACCAGCAAAAACCATAGGGCACATCCACAGATCATGGGCTATCTGTGTACTACATATGACCTGAATCCAGTGTATCATTCTTCAGATATCGTGTTAACAAGTTTGCTGTCACAGACACACACACACACACATATACAGCACATACACACACATGCCATCATGACTGCATATGTTCCTTATGTTATTATGTGAGAACATGTAGCATATGTGCTTGATGTTAATTTATTAGAATCAAAAGAAACAACAATGTTATTCAAAATTTCTTTATTCCAAAAGATTTCAAATCTGGAAATCAAACTTTGTTAAATTAAGAGAGGTTTATGTACTTGTTTCCATGGCTTCAAACAGCAACATAAATTACTATATGTATACACTGCCCACAAAAGGACATGACTTGTCCTTCTCCTTAAATTTTTGTTCCAGCAAATCATAACCACAAACTAAATGTAGCAAATAATGAAACCACTTATCTTAATTAAAATAACCACTCAACCACACAATAAGGACTTCATCCAGTGCTAATTTGATACTCAACACCAACTTCCACAGCAACCAGGACCAAATGGAGAACTAGTACAATGGAGCTATTGATAAAGGAAATTTGATCCTAATGACTTGTGGTTTTCAGAATAAAGAAAATAAAGAGGAAAAGTCTGACCCGACCTGCTTATATATCAGGTCGGGTTTGACTGTTTGAAACTTTAAGGAGCAGAACAACTAATGAATAATTATGCACTTCTGATAAAATATATTCTTCAAGAAAATTGCAAGCAAAAGCTCTATCACAGTAGATTTTTCAACTCTAATTCCAGTGCTGGATTGCTAATATTATTAAGTTTGTACAGTAGTTGATTGTGATATACAGTTTTGAGAATGTACCTTAAAATATTTTTTTATTTATCAGATTACAGATAATTTATAGAAAAACTAGTCCAAATGAAATACCTCTACTTTACAATGATTAAAGGCAGGAAACAGGTCACTTCCCTGATCCAGACAAACTTATTTCACTTTTTTTTAATGACAAAACGAACCAACACACTGAATCCTAAATGTGTTACTGTGACACGGTAATAACTATACTAACAACCAACACACTGAATCCTACAGGTGTTACTGTGACAGGGTAATAAGTATACTAACAAAGCACTTTAAAGAAAACACATTTTCAATTCAATTCAACAATATTCCCCAAACTATAAAATATTAAAATGTAATATTGTTAACCAATCAAACAAGATCAATAAATGGATCTGACAAGAGACTCCCCAAGCTTATACAAATAACAAAATTCAGCCATAATATTGAGATATGAGCAATTTCTATTTGTCATTTTATGCCACAAAGCAGATTTTCACTTAGCCATTCTTTAAACACTTTAGCAAACATTGGGGTGCCAGCAGGTTTCAGTGATTATACCCGAGGTCAAAATAACTCTAGATGTTTCATTTCATCTAACAATTGCAGGCTTTTGACTTAATCAATATCTGCCTTGTCAGATGACGCCCCTCACAATTCTGCATATAGATGTAAAACCTAAAGTTGCTTTTACCTCCTGAGAATATTGTCAAGTTCATTCAGAAGCTTTTGGGTATTCTATAAATGTTGCACTACAATGAAACATGTCATAGTGATGAAAGTCAATGATTCAGTATATGACATTTGATAAGACTACCATCTTGTCAAACTGAAAGAGGTTTCCATACATGATGTAACAGTTCAGCAAACACTTCATGTAAACATGTGATCTTCCGTCTTATATGGAAGAGGACAAGAACCAGAGGGGTGCAAAATCTTATGGTCTTCCATCTTATATGGAAGAGAACAAGGACCAAAGGGGTGCAGAATCTTATGGTCTTCCGTCTTATATGGAAGGGAACAAGGACCAAAGGGGTGCAGAATCTTATGGTCTTCCATCTTATATGGAAGGGAACAAGGACCCAAGAGGCACAGAATCTTATGGTCTTCCGTCTTATATGGAAGGGAACAAGGACCAAAGGGGTGCAGAATCTTATGGTCTTCCATCTTATATAGAAGAGGACAAGAACCAAAGGGGTGCAAAATCTTATGGTCTTCCGTCTTATATGGAAGGGAACAAGGACCAAAGGGGTGCAGAATCTTATGGTCTTCCATCTTATATGATAGAGGACAAGGACCGAAGGGGTGCAGAATCTTATGGTCTTCCATCTTATATGGAAGAGAACAAGGACCAAAGGGGTGCAGAATCTTATGGTCTTCCATCTTATATGGAAGAGAACAAGGACCCAATGGGTGCAAAATCTTATGGTCTTCCATCTTATATGGAAGAGAACAAGGACCCAAAGGGGGCAGAATCTTATGGTCTTCCATCTTATATGGAAGAGAACAAGGACCAAAGGGGTGCAGAATCTTATGGTCTTCTATCTTATATGGAAGAGGACAAGAACCAAAGTGGCACAGAATCTTATGGTCTTCCATCTTATATGGAAGAGAACAAGGACCCAAAGGGGACAGAATCTTATGGTCTTCCATCTTATAAGGAAGAGAACAAGGACCAAAGGGGTGCAGAATCTTATGGTCTTCCATCTTATACGGAAGAGAACAAGGACGTAAGGGGTGCAGAATCTTATGGTCTTCCATCTTATATGGAAGAGAACAAGGACCAAAGGGGTGCAGAATCTTATGGTCTTCAATCTTATATGGAAGAGAACAAGGACCCAAAGGGGGCAGAATCTTATGGTCTTCCATCTTATATGGAAGAGGACAAGGACCCAAGGGGTGCAGAATCTTATGGTATTCCATCTTATATGGAAGAGGACAAGGACCCAATGGGTGCAAAATCTTCTGGTCTTCCATCTTATATGGAAGAGGACAAGGTCCCAAGGGGTGCAGAATTTGATGGTCTTCCATCTTATATGGAAGAGGACAAGGACCCAATGGGTGCAAAATCTTATGGTCTTCCATCTTATATGGAAGAGGACAAGGAACCAAGGGGTGCATAATCTTATGGTATTCCATCTTATATAAAAAAAAGACAAGGACCAATGGGGCACAGAATTTTATGGTCTTCTATCTTATATGGAAGAGGACAAGGACCCAAGTTATGCAGAATCTTATGGTCTTCCATCTTATATGGAAGAGGACAACAACCAAAGGGGTGCAGAATCTTATGGTCTTCCATCTTATATGGAAGAGGACAAGGACCCATGGAAGAGGACAAGGATCAAAGTGGTGCAGAATCTTATGGTCTTTCATCTTATATGGAAGAGGACAAGGACCCAAGAGGCGCAGAATCTTATGGTCTTCCATCTTATATGAAAGAGGACAAGAACCAAAGGGGTGCAGAATCTTATGGTCTTCCATCTTGTATGGAAGAGGGCAAGGACCCAAGGGGCGCAGAATATTATGGTCTTCCATTTTAGATGGAAAAGGACAAGGACCCAAGGGGCGCCGAATCTTATGGTCTTCCATCTTGTATGGAAGAGGACAAGGATCAAAGTGGTGCAGAATCTTATGGTCTTCCATCTTATATGGAAGAGGACAAGGACCCAAGAGGCGCAGAATCTTATGGTCTTCCATCTTATATGAAAGAGGACAAGAACCAAAGGGGTGCAGAATCTTATGGTCTTCCATCTTGTATGGAAGAGGGCAAGGACCAAAGGGGTGCAGAATCTTATGATCTTCCATCTTATATGGAAGAGGACAAGGACTCAATGAGGTGCAAAATCTTATGGTCTTCCATCTTATATGAAGAGGACAAGAACCAAAGGGGTGCATAATCTTATGGTCTTCCATCTTATGGAAGAAGACAAGGACCAATGGGGCAGAATATTATGGTCTTCCATTTTAGATGGAAGAGGACAAGGACCCAAGTTATGCAGAATCTTATGGTCTTCCATCTTATATGGAAGAGGACAACAACCAAAGGGGTGCAGAATCTTATGGTCTTCCATCTTATATGGAAGAGGACAAGGACCCAAGAGGCGCAGAATCTTATGGTCTTCCATCTTATATGGAAGAGGACAAGGACCCAAGAGGTGCAGAATCTTATGGTCTTCCATCTTATATGAAAGAGGACAAGAACCAAAGGGGTGCAGAATCTTATGGTCTTCCATCTTATATGGAAGAGGACAAGGACCCAAGAGGGCGCAGAATATTATGGTCTTCCATCTTATATGGAAGAGGACAAGGACCCAAGAGGCGCAGAATCTTATGGTCTTCCATCTTGTATGGAAGAGGACAAGGATCAAATTGGTGCAGAATCTTATGATCTTCCATCTTATATGGAAGGAAAGGACAAATTGGACTTATGGTCTTCCATCTTATATGGAAGAGGACAAGGACAAGAGGCGCAATCTTATGGTCTTCCATCTTATATGGAAGAGGACAAGGACCGAAGGGGTGCAGAATCTTATGGTCTTTCATCTTATATGGAAGTGGACAAGGACCCAAGGGGTGCAGAATCTTATGATCTTCTATCTTATATGGAAGAGAACAAGGACTCAAGGGGTGCAGAATCTTATGGTCTTCCGTCTTATATGGAAGAGGACAAGGACCGAAGGGGTGCAGAATCTTATGGTCTTCCATCTTGTATGGAAGAGGACAAGAACCAAAGTGGCGCAGAATCTTATGGTCTTTCATCTTATATGAAAGAGGGCAAGGACCCAAGGGGCGCAGAATCTTATGGTCTTCCATCTTATATGGAAGAGGACATGAACCAAAGGGGTGCAGAATCTTATTCCGTTAAGGAGAGGTTTGATGGTATATGGACATGTAGAGGCAACATATTAGTTAACTTGCTTTCACATCTATTATAAACAACAATATTAGCAAAAAATATTATCAAAATTGATTAAGCATTGACCATTATACAACACTTTAAAATCTGTCATCAATTTACATATTTTGTGCAAGTTTTGTGACGTATTACAGAGAGACCTTGGTATTCCTCTTGCAAATCCTTTGTTTCTTAAATGTCTATTATAATTCTTTGAAGCAGGTGTAGCAAATTCTGACCACAAAGTTTTAAGCCATTGAAATCTTCCACTTAGTGAGTCATAAATCTGTGTCTTGTGGTGAAGAAACATCCACATACAAAATAATTGCTTGACCGATTTATAGCTCCATGTGCTTTTTCAGGGACAGCCCTAAATTATTCGAGATTTTCCTAATGAAAGTGTGATTGAGTTGGCAAATAACTCCCTCTTTGTACTGATCTTTACGCATCTGCTAATATGGTCCTTGTTTTCCTCACTGCAGTAAACTTAAGATAGGAAAAAGTGATCATTTATTACACCCACAAAAGTCTGTCCTCATTCTCCACATTCCATTCGCTAGTGCATGCATCATATTTCTGAATAAGTTATTATTTCAGTCAGAGATGTTCAGATTTGGAGAATAAGTTATTATTTTGGTCAGAGATGTTCAGATTTGGTTTCATGCACTTTGCTTTAGCTCTCGGAAAGAAAAACAAACCATGTGCATGGTTCAAGTAATACTATACTAGAGGCAAGTTAATGGGTGTTGCCACCATGACCCAGTTGATTACCAACATTTTGTGAGGGCAAAGGGCAATTTCACCACAGCATATTGTGTACAAATACATTTTTTAAATGAATAAATATTTAAATTAACAATTTATAATACAATTAATAAAATTTCTCAAACTGGTGAGCACATACTTAAGGCCTACTTTATTATTTTACAGCAAACAAGGGGATGTTCTTTTGGCACACCTCTCCTACTTTCGGTGACCTACCAAAGCTTTACTTAAAAGCACCCATGGGTGCATCACATATTTTTCGAAAATGACGTACCATTCCCGAGGGTCATAGGGGGCGTCATACAATTGAATTTCTTTTGCCATGCATGTGGGCATATCCCTTCTAGATACCATCCAAATACAATCTTAATTCTAGAAAGCCTTGCTCTGCTAAAGATTGATGTGGAAATCGGCCCCAGTTTACTTTCTATCCCCTTTATTAAGAAGGATTAATCTGGCCCTGTTATTCACAACCTGAAATAAGCAATTCTTTGTTTGCTTATTGATAGTTCACTAAAAATCATCTTTATATTAATCCTTCTAATTTCGTTAGTAAAAGTAATACAACAGGACATTATCTGTACTAGTTTTACCCAACTGAATAAAAACAATGTTACATGTACCATGGTATTTTCATCTCCCTGGTTGATAAAATCACCCCAAACACATTGTTTTTATTAAGTATGTATTCTATATAAGTAACATAAGGAAAGATAGAACACATCCACTACTATTCCACTTCAGTTTTACACAGACTTTACATTCTTATCACTTCCTTGCTATCAAGCAATAACACACATTGACCTGTACAACCCAAGAGTCATACTTTTCTCTGTGTTCATCTTTTATGAAGGAGTGACAGCTCAAGAGCACATGTTGTATAACTCTGGGTGTTTGAAGAGAATTTAACAGCAGTGAATTTCATAAGAAATAGAAGATAAAAGTACAGGCTTTTTGTATGGAAGTGAAGTTTGTAGAAAAGTTTAACATATTTCTGACAAATTCACGCCTGTTACTAAAAGTGTTCATAGTGAATATGTTTTCCTATAAATTCAGTATGAATAAGGACAGAAATTTAAAGAATTACATAAAGATTTTAAGAGGTCCTGCCGGTCAGGCATCACAAATTTTGCATGAAGTTGAAACTCATCAACTTTTGATCAGTCATAAATAAAAAACTGAAACTGCTATTTTAAAAACTAAATTCCCAAACTGATCTGCTAAAATTTGAATACACTTCCAACCAATACAGAAATGCTACATGTCACCAGACCTTCAAGTTAAGTTCAAGAATTGTGTGGAAATTATAGTACTTCAGTTTGTGGGTTCAGATGCCAGCTGCATAAGGGATTGAGGCAGAGGAAAAATTTATACCTGACAATTTGACTCACAATTGAAAATAGTCCCCAGGGGCTTGAGAAATGTTAGTTTATGAGATGATTGCACAACAGTACAAGAGCTTTGAGTTCCTTTGTAAAAATCATTACGAAAGACTTGAAGTATTGATATCATTCTATGAAACTTATCCTTGAAGTAGAAATATCAATTGTTTGACCCTTACCATGGTACCACCATTTCGTCTTCTTTGGGCTTTTACTGCAAGTTCTTACATAAAATGTGTTATCTGGTGGTCTTTTCTGCAAAAAAAGAGGGAAAATGTTGTATCACTATTGTATAACATGATACAGTATATCACCATTGTATAACATGCTGTATCACCATTGTATATCAAGATGTATCACTGTTGTATAACATTATGTATCACTGTTGTATAACATGATGTACCACTGTTGTATAACATGATGTATCACTGTTTTATAACATGATGTATCACTGTTGTGTAACATGAGGTATCACTGATGTATAACATAATGTATCATGATGTATAACATAATGTATCACTGTTGTATAACATGTATAACTGTTGTACAACATGATGTATCACTGTTGTATAACATGATGTATCACTGTTGTACAACATGTATCACTGTTGTATAACATGATATATCACTGTTGTATAACATGTATCATTGTTGTAAAACATGATATATCACTCTTGTATAACATGATGTATCACTGTTGTATAACATGATGTATCACTGTTGTGTAACATGATGTATCACTGTTGTATAATATCTTGTATCACTGTAGTATAACATGATGTATCATTGTTGTCTAACATGATGTATCACTGTTGTGTAACATGATGTATCACTGTTGTATAACATAATGTAACACTGTTGTAAAACATGATATATCACTCTTGTATAACATGATGTATCACTGTTGTATAACATGATGTATCACTGTTGTGTAACATGATGTATCATTGTTGTCTAACATGATGTATCACTGTTGTGTAACATAATGTATCACTGTTGTATAACATGACTATACTTCATTATAAGTCTTTATCAAATTTCTATGGAATATTTACGTTGTCATGACCATGCATTAAATTCCTGTAATGCACGACCTTCAGATTTGGTTTAGTCCATTTTTACAACAGGTGAATTTCTTAACAAAGCGAACAAAATTATGTAAACTTTTTTCGTTCTTCATTCTTTTTTGTGGTCTTTTATGCATTTTAAACAATCTAACATGGAAATTTTACCAGAAAACCAACGGTTCTGACACAGAATATGAATTTTAAGTTAAAACTATGTATAATAAATGTTATTACACAATGGGCTCAACGTTACATTGACAATCAAGTAACTTACAGCTCTCACAAGAATGAAATTTCACAATTGAATTAAATTCAACCATTATTATCCCATTAACATGCACACACTAACAACACAATTATTTCAAATATGAAAAAATACAGACATGCGGTTGTTAAAATATGAGCAATTTAAGATTTTAACATTAAGTCTTGTCTACTCATTAATATGCATGACATCACCACCAAAAACAATAGGGACATTTGCAGACCATGAGCTATTTGTGTATTACGTATGAACTGAACTGTGTTTACAAGCTCTTTTCAACAAAATCATGTTAAGCCCCGCCCACAATGCATATTAATGAAATTCAACATTTTTGTACCATGAACATGTAGACAATAGCCAAACACATAATTACATGACATATAAAACAAAACAGATATGCGGTTGTCAGAATATGAGCATTTAAGGATTTTAACACAAAACCCTGCCTTTACTCATCAATATGCATAACATCACCACCAAAAACAATAAAGCATATCTGCAAAACGAGGGCTATTTGTGTACCACATATTAACTGGATCCCATGAAGAGTTCTTGAGATACTATGTTTACAAGCTATTTTTAACAAAATCATGTTAAGCCCCACCCACAATGCATATTAATGAAAGTTAACATTTTTGTACCATGAACATGTAGACACTAGCTAACAACATAATCACACTAAATATGAAAAAAACCAGACATGTAGCTTTTTAAATATAAACATTTTAAAATGTTAACATTAAGCCCCGCCTACTCATTTATATGAACAACATTAATACCAAAAGAAAAATGGCACATTTACGGACCATGGGCTATCAATGTATTAAATATGACATAAATCCGGTGTATGGTTCTTGAGATATCATGTTTATGAGCTAGCATAACACACATACATACAGTACACACACATACAAACACACATACGCCATCATGACCACATATCTTCCTGATGCTGATCCCATCAACAATTAATGTTTGGTATCATGTTTATATGCATATTTAATGCGGTTTAAAGGATTTTGCACTCGTGAATGACCCTCCTAAAGTCGGTTCATTTTACTCGGGCCAAAATCCTTTGCCTCATGCATTAAATACCATACAAACACTCAGCCTGATCATTAATCTTTAATTATAGTTTCTTATACTTCCTTACAGTTCCTTAATCTTTAATTATAGTAATTCTTTATACTTCCTTACAGTTCCATATAATTCTTAACTCACATTGTTGTGATACAAAGTAGTCTGTACAACTCTAGTTTGAAGATTTCCTAAAGGAATTACTTTCCTCATTGCTACAATAAAGAATCCTATAAAAATAATTACTAACTACACATTGCAGCAAAACATGTTATTTCACTTCTAAACCAAAGAATACAGAACATAATTCCAGTTATTACAATTTGCTACTTATTCAATATTGATATCAAAATAAAAAATATCATATTCCCACATGAATTTGTTACATGGTTCAACAGCTGCAATGATTATAATTACATACATGAAATAAGTTCCTACAATGGTATTCCAAATTTAAAATACAATGGAGCAGAAGATCAAAGCCCACAAGGATACACATTAATCACAACAAGCACAACAATGCTCAACAAATTAAATCAAATCTATGGACAGAATAATTATCATTTGGCTCCATAAAGTAGATCAGAATTTCAAATTTCCTGAGTGTGTTGAATACGGCATAGACATGTGGAGCTTATTTCAGCATGAAATGGTAATTAATGGAAAGTATTTTTCCAATGGATTATTCAATTTGTCAAGCAGGTCCAGATTATACAAAAGAGGACTTTAACAAGTATGTCCAGCTTACATAAAAGAGGACATCAACAAGTATGTCCAGCTTATATAAAAGAGGACATCAACAAGTATGTCCAGCTTATATAAAAGAGGACTTCCACAAGTATGTCCAGCTTATATAAAAGAGGACTTCAACAAGTATGTCTATCTTATATAAAGGAGGACTTCAACAAGTATGTTTATCTTATATAAAAGAAGACTTCAACAAGTATGTCCATCTTATATAAAAAAGGACTTCAACAAGTATGTCCAGCTTATATAAAAGAGGACTTCAACAAGTATGTCCAGCTGATATAAAAGAGGACTTCAACAAGTATGTCCAGCTTATATAAAAAAGGACTTCAACAAGTATGTCCAGCTGATATAAAAGAGGACTTCAACAAGTATGTCCAGCTTATATAAAAAAGGACTCTCATACAAAGAGGACTTCAACAATCTTATATAAAAGAAGACTTCAACAAGTATGTCCAGCTTATATACAAAAGGACTTCAACAAGTATGTTCATCTTATATAAAAGAGGACTTCAACAAGTATGTCCATCTAATATAAAAAAGGACTTCAAAAGTATGTTTATCTTATATAAGAGAGGACTTCAACAAGTATGTCTATCTTATATAAAAGAGACTTTAACAAGTATGTCCATCTTATATAAAAGAGGATAAAAGAGGACTTCAACAAGTATGTCTATCTTATATAAAAGAGGACTTCAACAAGTATGTCCGGCTTATATAAAAGAGGACTTCAACAAGTATGTCCATCTTATATAAAAGAGGACTTCAACAAGTATGTTTATCTTATATAAAAGAAGACTTCAACAAGTATGTCCATCTTATATAAAAGAGGACTTCAAAAAGTATGTTTATCTTATATAAAAAAGACTTCAACAAGTATGTCCATCTTATATAAAAGAGGACCTCAACAAGTATGTCTATCTTATATAAAAGAAGACTTCAACAAGTATGTCCATCTTATATAAAAGAGGACTTCAAAAAGTATGTTTATCTTATATAAAAGAAGACTTCAACAAGTATGTCCATCTTATATAAAAGAGGACTTCAACAAGTATGTCCAGCTTATATAAAAAAAGACTTCAACAAGTATGTCCATCTTATATAAAAGAGGACTTTAAAAAGTATGTCTATCTTATAAAAAGAAGATTTCAACAAGTATGTCCATCTTATATAAAAGAGGACTTCAACAAGTATGTTTATCTTATATAAAAGAGGACTTTAACAAGTATGTCCATCTTATATAAAAGAGGACTTCAAAAAGTATGTTTATCTTATATAAAAGAAGACTTCAACAAGTATGTCCATCTTATATAAAAGAGGACTTCAACAAGTATGTCTATCTTATATAAAAGAAGACTTCAACAAATATGTTCATCTTATATAAAAGAGGACTTCAACAAGTATGTCCAGCTTATATAAAAGAGGACTTCAACAAGTATGTCCATCTTATATAAAAGAGGACTTCAACAAGTGTGTCCAGCTTATATAAAAGAGGACTTCAACAAGTATGTCCATCTTATATAAAAGAGGACTTCAACAAGTATGTCCAGCTTATATAAAAGAGGACTTCAACAAGTATGTCCAGCTTATATAAAAGAGGACTTCAACAAGTATGTCCATCTTTTATAAAAGAGGACTTCAACAAGTATGTCCATCTTATATAAAAGAGGACTTCAACAAGTATGTCCAGCTTAAATAAAAAAGGACTTCAAGAGAAACAGAATGGGGAAGAAAGCATTCAAATATCTGATTCCATTAAGAAGAAATTAAAATTATAAGTCACAATTGTGTGGAAGTGACCGTGCAGACAATGTGTGATTAGTCCAAAAGTGAAACACATTTTCAAGCATTACTAATTGTTACGAAAGTGATGATGAGTGTGCCAACCTTCTACATAGGCATTCAACACCAGTCGTTTCCTCCCATATGAGATTGAAACTTTACACTTGAATATCTCCTTAACGAAATAAGATATTAGAGTGGTGTATTCATTATTTTGTGCCTCATCATGTTGTGTCTTTTAGAATCCTCTTTCATATTGAATGAAGTTGCTTCTCCAGTAAACTAATCCTTTAAGTTTTGCTGAATCAGAAATCTTACATTTATACTTAGTATAATAACATGTGTATGTTCAAAAGGTGCAGCAATTCAGTATACGGAATGATTATTCTTCGAAACCTGTTTCAAAGAACTAGTTTTCCTAATTGAAAATCTCACATAAATACATAATTCATTATATAAATAACTTGTACATATATATTGCAGTGAGCTTCAATTGGTGTTTCATTGCTGTAACTGATCATATGCTGTTTATTTTTAGTAATGAATTCATTCAACCAGAACAAAAATGACAGGGAGATTGCTATACAATAAAAAAAAAAGAATAATGATAGATACATAATTTGAAAGAAATTGATTGATAGGATTTATGGAAAGGTTACAAGAAAGCAGGCATATGTGGCTTCCATTCTTTTTCTTTAATCTTTTTTTTTTTATCACAGAAGCACAGAAACAATTTATTTTTGGCAGTTACAGTAGTACAGTGTTTGTTACAGTATTTCTATATTTTACAGCTTGAAAACTGTAGGAAATTTATCCAAAAAATAAAACAAGACAACACCTTATCACTTAACAGATCAACCTCAAGTTTGAACCCTATATATAGCACAGTTTAAGTACAACAAATATTCATGAATTTTAATCAATTTGACATCTGCCCATCAGCATTTATTTAACTGACATGTCCCATATTTTGAACAACGAAACTGTATATCACCCCTTATCAATCCACCTACTACTACCTAGTAGCACTTAGAGGCTAAGAATTTACAATTGACACACAATTGACCATTTTAAATCACTAACTTGACCTCTGACTTTTGACCTAGAAGTAAAATGCCCCATTATGTGCATGGCACAATTTTGTATTATTACTCCTCATTAACCCACCAAGTAACAACCCAATCGCATCTACAGTTTTCCAAGAAGTGTGCAATCAATGAAACATTTGCCATTTTAAATTGATAATTTGACCCTTGACTTTTGATCTTTAAGGTACCGTACATCTTATTATGTGTGAGACACAAGTCTGCATCACCCCAGGGTATAATTTTCATTTTGAAACTTACCTGGCATTGCCTAGCAATAATAATGAACATCTTCAACAATTTGGACATTTTATATTGCAATGTCAAAACAAATATAGTGCAGCATTTATATGCTATATGCAGTAAACCTGCTTTTATAAATAAACTCAAAGTTTAACACAAAGTTTAACATACAATTTTGTTTCCTGCATGTAAACCTATGTGTACATTTATTCCCAGGAAACACATATTTTATCAACATTAACCATTAATGTTCATTTAAGATATACACTACCAGCAACAGTAGTAGAAATTTCAATTATTGTAAAATTCAATGAAGCAAAGTAAAGTGTATTTGCATACTTGAAGTAATCATTAAGCAGGTCATTCTTGTTAATATTTTGTGCATTCCTTCAAAATTGAATTTCTTTTCTTTTTTCTGTGAGGGTTCCATTTGAGTTTAATGTTTGGTTCTTATCGATCTGCACGTCGCTGCACTATGGAATTTTTTTTTAAATGGATACTGGTGCACAATAAGTTTTCAATACCATTCATTATAAAATTTCTAAATAGGTCCCGCACGGACTGACTCACTTTATTTTTATTTAATTTTTTTTTTTGGGGTTTTAAATCACAATACGTGATATATTTCATTGTAAGGTTTTTATGGTAATGATATACTGTTTCAATTAATAATGTATTGTTTATAAAATTCAGTATTTAAAATAGAATTTATATGTTGTCAATGATATTTTGATTTAATGTTTTTTGCTGTTTGATTTTGCTCACCCAAGTTTTGTAAATGGACCATTCCTTTCATATAAATTATTCAAAAGATTTGTTCATTATATCTAGCTGGGCTTGTTTTTCGAAAGTTTTGAAAATAAAGGTGCTTAATTTCAATTAAAAACTAGATATCTAAATTTTGTTTGTTGAGGAGTTTTAGAGAAAAAGTGATTGATGTTTTTATAAAGAAATTAATGATCTGACATCGTGTTTATATTTTCCTATGGTAAAAGGACTTTGCCCTCAGAATAACCCTCCTAAAGTCGGGTCATTCCACTCGGGCCAAATTCCTTTGACCAGAGCATTATAGGAGAAACACGATGCCAAAACATTAATCTTTAATTATTAGGGATTATTACAGGACTGTGAAAGGGATTGAACAAAAGATGGATATTAAATCAAATTTTGAAAATTAAAATAATTTGAACTCAAAGGATGTTAACAACACTACAAGAGAACTAAGTGCAAGGATGTAAATGACATTTAAGCACACCCAAGCTCAATAGGATTTTTATTGTTTCTATACTGTTGTTGTGTTGTACAGTAGGTGTGCTTATACCCGTGGCAAAGATACAAGGTATCCTTTTTATATATTACAACAACAAAAAATAAGCCTCAAAATTTTGAATATCCAGACACATTTTCAACTTTATGCAATGCAGTTATACTTTAAAGATATTGGTTGTAAAAATGGTTTATCAATGTTAAGTTAATAAATGTAATGTTACCAAAATGTTTTCTTATTGAAGGTTCCCACACCCTTGACACTATTTTTATGCCCATTAGAAAAAACGTTTTAAATTCTACCTTTGACACTTTTTAGTTAGTCATAGCTGAGTTACTTAAATCCCATTAAGCTTCCAGGGCTTCAAGCCTAGTTGAATCCCATTAAGCTTCCAGGGCTTCAAGCCTAGTTGAATCCCATCAAGCTTCCAAGGCTTCAAGCCTAGCTGAATCCCATCAAGCTTCCAGGGCTTCAAGCCTAGTTGAATCCCATCAAGCTTCCAGGGCTTCAAGCCTAGTTGAATCCCATCAAGCTTCCAGGGCTTCAAGCCTAGTTGAATCCCATCAAGCTTCCAGGGCTTCAAGCCTAGCTAAATCCCATCAAGCTTCCAGGGCTTCAAGCCTAGTTGAATCCCATCAAGCTTCCAAGGCTTCAAGCCTAGTTGAATCCCATCAAGCTTCCAAGGCTTCAAGCCTAGCTGAATCCCATCAAGCTTCCAGGGCTTCAAGCCTTGTTGAATCCCATCAAGCTTCCAGGGCTTCAAGCCTAGTTGAATCCCATCAAGCTTCCAGGGCTTCAAGCCTAGCTGAATCCCATCAAGCTTCCAAGGCTTCAAGCCTAGCTGAATCCCATCAAGCTTCCAAGGCTTCAAGCCTAGCTGAATCCCATCAAGCTTCCAGGGCTTCATGCCTTGTTGAATTCCATCAAGCTTCCAAGGCTTCAAGCCTAATTAAATCCCATCAAGCTTCCAGGGCTTTAAGTGGTTATCAAAGGCCGTGGACATTGACTTGGTTGTCGATGTTATGTTTGTCCATACGTCGTACCTGTGTTTTCGTCCGGGTCGTATTAAACATTTTGTGATAGCATTCTTACACTATCATAACCAAATACGCAGGCAACGACCCCGTCATTGTAATTGTGTGTTCACTCGTCGTCGTCGAGAGCTTCAAGCCGGTGCTTACACCCAGTTTTCATGGTGCTAAGTGGATGAGAGTACTCAACTACTCTGGATGGGACACCAGTCCATCGCAGCTTAACTCCCCAGTCAAAACTGGTACTCATTTCATAGTTGAGTGAACTGCAGCAATGTGTGAAAGTGTCTTGCTCAAGGACACAGCCTAGCACCCCAGTACTATCCCAGTACATTTTGAGTATCAACACCCTAGGTGGGCTACTGCACTCCTATGTTTGTCACTATTGTGCTTACCTTGTATTTACAGTACTATGAACTTTTGTATTTACTTTTGGTTAAAATTTTTCCCACAGGAAGGAGAAAGAGTCTCAAGACACATACATTATTAACTACATAGGTATAAAGTCTACTGGTGCACTGTATTCTAACCAATGCCTGATCATGGTTTAATTCATCAGAAAAGTCATCTTAATTAATTACAGCTAATATAAAAGAAATACGCATAGACAATACATTTGAAAATATTACTAAATTTGCCATACCTTTTCTGTGCAACTACTAAGCATGCTCAGTATACTTAGACATACTGACTGGACAGAAAGCGCTGGTGACCAATCCTCTGTGAGAATAGATAAACAGATGTGGCCATTGCTGTAAATGTGAGGATGGACAGGTATGTTGGAGCCTGTGAACACCACCTGCAAGAAAGCACATATTCCAGCTTCAAGATTGGTCTAAATATATAATAATGTACCATAGCGTTTCCCTGCAGGGCACTGTATGTTGGGGTGCATAGGTGTCGGAAGCAGGGCAGCTACGAGGAGGGGGAGGGGGTGGAATGGTCTCCCCACTGTTGACAATTTGGCACTGGGCCCCAATAATTTTCAGTCAAAATTACACAAGGCATATGACAGCCATTTTGTTTTGGCTACCCAACTTTGAAAACATTTTGGCACCCCTGCCAGTGAGGTGGGAAAATGCCCTGGTGCAACCACAACAGCAAAACAAGTGACTGACCACATGAAATTAAACTCGCTGTCCTCTAAATGTTGAGTGCCAGATAAGGAAGCAACATGTGCCATCTTTAAAGTCTCTGGTATGACCTGACCCAGAATCGAGCCCCCAGCATTCCAACTCAAAACAGAAGGCGGATGCTCTATTACAGAGCCAACCAAATCATCTGTTACCAAAAGGGGAGGAGACAGGGGAGGGGATAGAAAATGAAAACAAGATCATCTATTAGTATTACCAAAAGGGGAGGGAATGGGTAGCAACAAAATTCAATATAGAATCAATAATACTAACTTATTTCTGTCCAAGAATGCTTTAAACCAACTTGTTTGAATGAAAATATAAACAAATGTACATGTTAACCCTTATATCAGTCCATGACTAAATACAAATTTCCTTTTATTGCACATGTATCCAAATTGTAACAAACCTGAAATTTTGAGATGTCAAAATTGCTAAGTCTGAGTAAGTCTTCAAAATTCAATGATCTACAGATATAAACCCATACAGACAGAAACACATATACATGTAGCGTTGATTTATCATGTGCTATATTACCCTTATTTAATTTTTATGAAATCTTTTTTTGAAGATCATAAAGGAAAGATCGCAGGCTCACGAAATAAATGTCGCACTCACCTAGGGCAAACTCTGAATGGAAGCCCCTTGGGAGGAAATAAGCAGAAAATGTCATTCTAATCTAATTATTTCTGGCATTTTTCAAATCAATTTTGAAATTAAGTATACCAAACTTCACGGAACTTCTCTAAATTAATATTTCAGATTTTGAATCCCCTAAGTACAGCCCATGGCCCCAACAATATCAATATTAGCTCCCTGAATCTGCTCTATTGTACTCTCACAATCTGTTTGTAATGAAGTGCAAACGTTAGTTACTTTTGTTTCTTCCTGAAACAGCAGTCAAGCAAACACTGCTCAAATTATCAGACACTTAAAAAAAACATTTAATGAGGGAATCTTGTCTCAGTAAAATTTGAAAAATTGCAGTGATCATAACTTTCACGTCACATCTGGTTGTAAATTGTTTTTAGTTTAGTACGTACTGTACAGTAATCATATCTTTCACGTCACATCTGGTTGTGGATCATTTCTAGTTTAGTAGGTACTGTACGGTGATCATACCGTTCACGTCACATCTGGTTGTGGATCGTTTTTAGTTTAGTACGTACTGTACGGTGATCATACCGTTCACGTCACATCTGGTTGTAGATCATTTCTAGTTTAGTACGTACTGTACAGTAATCATACCTTTCACATCACATCTGGTTGTGGATCGTTTCTAGTTTGGAACGTACTGTACGGTGATCATACCTTTCACGTCACATCTGGTTGTGGATCGTTTTTAGTTTAGTACGTACTGTACGGTGATCATACCGTTCACGTCACATCTGGTTGTGGATCGTTTCTAGTTAAGTTCGTACTGTACAGTGATCATACCTTTCACGTCACATCTGGTTGTGGCTCGTTTCTAGTTTAGCACGTACTGTACAGTGATCATACCGTTCACGTCACATCTGGTTCTGGATCGTTTCTAGTTTAGAACGTAGTGTACGGTGATCATACCTTTCACTTCACATCTGGTTGTGGATCGTTTCTGGTTAAGTACGTATTGTACGGTGATCATACCTTTTACATCACATCTGGTTGTGGATCGTTTCTAGTTTAGTACGTACTGTACGGTGATCATACCGTTCACGTCACATCTGGTTGTGGATCGTTTTTAGTTTAGTACGTACTGTACGGTGATCATATCTTTCACGTCACATCTGGTTGTGGATCATTTCTACCTTAGTACGTACTGTACAGTGATCATACCTTCACGTCACATCTGGTTGTGGATCGTTTCTATTTTAGTACGTACTGTACAATGATCATACCTTTCACGTCACATCTGGTTGTGGATCGTTTCTAGTTTAGTACGTACTGTACGGTGATCATACCTTTCACATCACATCTGGTTGTGAATCGTTTCTAGTTTAGTACGTACTGTACGGTGATCATACCTTTCACGTCACATCTGGTTGTGAATCATTTCTACTTTAGTACGTACTGTACAGTGATCATACCTTTCACGTCACATCTGGTTGTGGATCGTTTCTAGTTTAGTACATACTGTACAGTGATCATACCTTTCACGTCACATCTGGTTGTGGATCGTTTCTAGTTTATTACGTACTGTACATTGATCATACCTTTTACGTCACATCTGGTTGTGAATCGTTTCTAGTTTAGTACATACTGTACTGTGATCATACCTTTCACGTCACATCTGGTTGTGGATCGTTTCTAGTTTAGTACGTACTGTATGGTGATCCTACCTTTTACGTCACATCTGGTTGTGAATCCTTTCTAGTTTACTACGTACTGTACATTGATCATACCTTTTACGTCACATCTGGTTGTGAATCGTTTCTGGTTAAGTACGTACTGTACAGTGATCATACCTTTCACGTCACATCTGGTTGTGGATCGTTTCTAGTTTAGTACATACTGTACGGTGATCATACCGTTCACGTCACATCTGGTTGTGGATCGTTTTTAGTTTAGTACGTACTGTACGGTGATCATACCTTTCACGTCACATCTGGTTGTGGCTCGTTTCTAGTTTAGCACGTACTGTACAGTGATCATACCGTTCACGTCACATCTGGTTGTGGATCGTTTCTAGTTTAGAACGTAGTGTACGGTGATCATACCTTTCACTTCACATCTGGTTGTGGATCGTTTCTGGTTAAGTACGTATTGTACGGTGATCATACCTTTTACATCACATCTGGTTGTGGATCGTTTCTAGTTTAGTACGTACTGTACGGTGATCATACCGTTCCATCACATCTGGTTGTGGATCGTTTTTAGTTTAGTACGTACTGTACGGTGATCATATCTTTCACGTCACATCTGGTTGTGGATCATTTCTACCTTAGTACGTACTGTACAGTGATCATACCTTCACGTCACATCTGGTTGTGGATCGTTTCTATTTTAGTACGTACTGTACAATGATCATACCTTTCACGTCACATCTGGTTGTGGATCGTTTCTAGTTTAGTAAGTACTGTACGGTGATCATACCTTTCACATCACATCTGGTTGTGAATTGTTTCTAGTTTAGTACGTACTGTACGGTGATCATACCTTTCACGTCACATCTGGTTGTGAATCATTTCTACTTTAGTACGTACTGTACAGTGATCATACCTTTCACGTCACATCTGGTTGTGGATCGTTTCTAGTTTAGTACATACTGTACAGTGATCATACCTTTCACGCCACATCTGGTTGTGGATCGTTTCTAGTTTATTACGTGCTGTACATTGATCATACCTTTTTACGTCACATCTGGTTGTGAATCGCTTCTAGTTTAGTACATACTGTACTGTGATCATACCTTTCACGCCACATCTGGTTGTGGATCGTTTCTAGTTTAGTACGTACTGTACGGTGATCATACCTTTTACGTCACATCTGGTTGTGAATCCTTTCTAGTTTACTACGTGTACATTGATCATACCTTTTACGTCATCTGGTTGTGAATCGCTTTCTGGTTAGATTACAGTGATCATACCTTTCACGTACATCTGGTTGTGGATCGTTTCTAGTTTAGTACATACTGTACGGTGATCATACCGTTCACGTCACATCTGGTTGTGGATCGTTTTTAGCTTAGTACGTACTGTACGGTGATCATACCTTTCACGTCACATCTGGTTGTGGATCGTTTCTAGTTTAGTACGACCTGTACGGTGATCATATCTTTCACGTCACATCTGGTTGTGGATCGTTTCTAGTTTGGTACCTACTGTACACAATTTAACACTGTATGCGCACAGTGTGCTAGTCACTTCCACATGGGTTATCGATTGGCTGCCGGTATTTGTAGATGACCAATCAGAAATGTTGAGTTTATTGAATATTGCCGTCCTTGTTAACACCATGTCTGGCCTTTACAATATTTTGTTGATATCCTTTCTTTCAACATTGCACGATCTCAGTATTAGAGCATGCATGTGCACGGTTCTCAGTATTAGAGCATGCATGTGCAGGGTTCTCAGTATTAGAGCATACATGTGCACGGTTCTCAGTATAAGAGCACGCATGTGCACGGTTCTCTGCATTAGAGCATACATGTGCACGGTTCTCAGTATTAGAGCATCCATGTGCACGGTTCTCAGCATTAGAGCATACATGTGCACAGTTCTCAGCATTAGAGCATACATGTGCACAGTTCTCAGTATTAGAGCATACATGTGCACGGTTCTCAGCATTAGAGCATACATGTGCACGGTTCTCAGTATTAGAGCATACATGTGCACGGTTCTCAGTGCTAGAGCATGCATGTGCACGGTTCTCAGCATTAGAGCATACATGTGCACAGTTCTCAGCATTAGAGCATACATGTGCACGGTTCTCAGCATTAGAACATACATGTGCACAGTTCTCAGCATTAGAGCATACATGTGCACAGTTCTCAGCATTAGAGCATACATGTGCACAGTTCTCAGTATTAGAGCATACATGTGCACGGTTCTCAGCATTAGAGCATACATGTGCACGGTTCTCAGTGCTAGAGCATGCATGTGCACGGTTCTCAGTATGAGAGCATACATGTGCACGGTTCTCAGCATTAGAGCATACATGTGCACGGTTCTCAGTGCTAGAGCATACATGTGCACGGTTCTCAGCATTAGAGCATACATGTGCACGGTTCTCAGTATTAGAGCATGCATGTGCACGGTTCTCAGCATTAGAGCATACATGTGAACGGTTCTCAGCATTAGAGCATACATGTGCACGGTTCTCAGTATGAGAGCATGTATGTGCACGCTTCTCAGCATTAGAGCATACATGTGCACGGTTCTCAGTATTAGAGCATGCATGTGCACGGTTCTCAGTATGAGAGCATGCATGTGCACGGTTCTCAGTATGAGAGCATGCATGTGCACGGTTCTCAGCATTAGAGCATACATGTGCACGGTTCTCAGCATTAGAGCATACATGTGTACGGTTCTCAGTATTAGAGCATACATGTGCACGGTTCTCAGTATGAGAGCATGCATGTGCACGGTTCTCAGTATTAGAGCATACATGTGCACGGTTCTCAGTATAGAGCATGCATGTGCACGGTTCTCAGCATTAGAGAATACATGTGCACGGTTCTCAGCATTAGAGCATACATGTGCACATTTATTCTGTTTTGATGTCAGCGATACATTCTGGTTTTTTCCATTGTATGAATATTATTGGGTATCCTTGACAGGTAGCAAAAATTTGAAACCTTGAAAATAAATAACAAAAGGTTTCATTAAGATAGGTTAAAAGTGGGCCATTTTACAGCATTTTGAATTTAAAGGCCTGCATAGATTATTTGGTGATATCACAATGCCTATAACATATTTTCTGCTTCAATCCTCCACCAGCATTATTTGAATGGGAGCAGTTGAATATAACACAGAGGTTTTGAATCTCCACCATGCCCTCTGTCAAACTTTAGCAGAAATAAAAACAAGATTTTCAGTGACTGAAATTTAGGACAGAAATTTCAAGAAATACATTCATGAATTTGAGCCGTCCACCCTCTGGCTGCTCATAACTTTTGCATTCATAGACTTATTCAAACTGTAATTAGCCATAAATCGGATTTACAGTTATTTTTGACTGGTGAATTTCTGGCACATATAAAATCTCTACATCTTATCAATAGAACTAAAAAGAGATATGCAAACAAAATGATACATAAAACTGCCATAGTATCAACATACTACTAAATGCTAAAATTCTACCAATGGGATAACCATCATCTTTCATCCATGAAGAAGAAAACCATATGCTCTTCGTAAACATCAACTTTATCAAACTTGCATTTGATTGAAAGTTATGAACAACTAATCAAAATACACATATGTGATGAGGCATGGATGACTAGTGTTACAATAGACCAATATACACAGAAAATTTGTCTTCTATCAAATAAACCACAATTTTGAACAATAAAAGAAAATGGCTTTTAGCTTAACTTCAAAGGAACATTTTAAGGAAGTTGAATCTTACTAGGAGTAATTTCAACTGTTAAATCATAACTGTCTTCCATTTCAAAATGTAGCACTTGTAACCAGAACCAACAGGTTTTGTGGTTCCGATGCTTTTTTTCATAAGCTGATTGATTTGCAAAATTTGTACTTACTGTCATGTCATTGCATATCATGAAATATTTGTTCCAGGACATATTTTAATAAACCACACCCACCATGCAGACCAACAAAAATGTTGACAACATTAGCAATTTGCGCAATATTTAACAACATTATCATAGAAAGTATGATGCAAAAACGATTGCTCATTTATCCTATTGCAAGAATTTGTCAGTAAGCCCCGCCGACTCATTTATATTCACTACCACAACATTAGAACATATGTACAGATCACGACCCATCTGTGTACCTGATATAGCATAAATCTGATGTATTGTTCATAGGGTACAGTATGGTGTTTACATCATTTAGCACTTTCACATAAAGCCACACCCACCATGCATATTAATGACATTTGTTGATGACATAAGCATGTACACAATAACCAACAAAATTATCATGCCCAATATGGTGCAAAACTGACATACAGTTGCTCATTGATCACTTGTTAAAATTTTCACTTTTAGCCCCCTCCCACTTATTAATATGCATGATATCACCACCAAAAACAGGGCACATCTACAGACCATGGGCTATCTGTGTACCAAATATGACATAAATCCAGTTTACCATTCTTGAGATAGTGTTTTCAAGCTAGCCCTTTTCAGCAAAATCTTATTGAGCCCTGCCCACTACGCATATTAATGAAATTCAACATTTTTACATTATGAACATGAACACATCAGCTAACATCATAATTTCCCTAAATATGAAACAAAACAGACATGCGGATATTAAAATATGAGCATTTCAAGATTTTTACTTTAAGCCCCACCAACTCATTAAAATTCATGATATCAACACTAAAAACATCAAGGTATATCTACAGAACATGGGCTATCTGTGTACCACATATGATATGAATCTCATAGTTCTTGAGATACTGTGTTTACAAGCCCTTTCCAACAATATCATTTTAAGCCCCGCCCATTATGCATATTAATGAAATTCAATAATTTTACATCATAAACATCTACACACCAGCTAAAATCATAATTATCCCAAATATGAAACAATACAGACATGCAGTTAAAATATGAACATTCCAAGATTTTTACATTAATCCCTGCCTACTCATTAATATACATGATATCCTTACCCAAAACAATAGGGCACATCTACATACCATGGGCTATCTGTGTACCACGTATGACAATAATCCAGTGTACTGTTCTTGAGATATTGCGTTTATGAGCTGGCCATCACATACACAGACACGCATATCACGCCATCATGATGATGCCTGATGCTATATCGCATCAGAACCAAAAACCTGGGATTGCTTTAACCATGCTGTTAGTCAGGGCTATAATTTTCATTCTGTTTTAGGCAAATTCGCTGCGAGCTTGGAGCAAACTGGCTGCATGCTTGGAGCAAACTAGCTGTGAGCTTGAAGCAAACTAGCTGTGAGCTTGGAGCAAACTATAGCTGCAAGTTTGAAGCAAACTCACTGTGTGTTTGCAGCAAACTCGCTGCATGCTTGGGGCAAACTCTCTGCGAGCTTGGGGCAAACTGGCTGTGTGCTTAAGGCAAACTGGCTGCTTGCTTGGGGCAAACTCGCTGTGAGCTTGCAACAAAATGGCTGCATGCTTTGGGCAAATTGGCTATGAGATTGAGGCAAACTCAATGCGTGCTTGGGGCAAACTCATTGCGTGCTTGGGGCAAACTCGCTGCTGCTTGGGGAAAACTCGCTGTGTGCTTGCAGCAAACTTGCTGCGTGTTTGGGGCAAATTCGCTGTGAGCTTGGAGCAAACTAGCTATGAGCTTTGGACAAACTGGCTGCATGCTTTGGACAAATTGGCAGCAAGTTTGTAGCAAACATGCTGCGGGTTTGGGGCAAACTTGAGAGTAAATTCGCTGCGAGTCTGGAGCAAACTCACAGAGAGCTTAAAAGGAGGGGGTCATTTCTATGGCCACCAATATTCATTTTGGGTTAACATCCTGATTGACAGCTGAGGTAAAGGCCAGTGAGGTAGAAACTTAGATCATAAGGCAACAGATAGCTAGTGCACAGGGAAAGATAAATTGAACCATTAATCTTATATAGCTTGTAATTAATACCACTGTTCTGAATTGTTATATTGCAACTTTGACACACCTGGAATTGTTTTGCTTGACCAAAGGTCTGAGCAAGCAGAAAGAAAATCACTAGTGAAAATATGGAATACGTCAAGTGGGAAATAAATTACTTATAGAAGATGAAAAATTCTAGTGGTGCCCACATTTTTGTTAAATATTGTTGTTGTTGCTGCAAGCCAGTATTTGGAACAAATACTAGCTTGTAAGCTTGCGCAATCTAACATTACCTTGCGCAAGCTAGCATAAACTACCTGTTAGCTTGCAGAAAGATTTTGCTAGCTTATGCGAGCTAGCAGTTCCAAATACTAGCTTGCAGCAAGCTTCGGCGAGCTTTCAGCACACTTGCGCAAGCTAACAGATAGTTATGCTTGTTACAAGCAGGCTGCAAGCTTCTAAAGAAACTTCTCTTTTGTGTCATTAATTACACTGAAATAGAGCTACCTACATAGAGCAAGTACTTTAGCTTATGAATAAACATAAAGAGCTACCTACATAGAGCAAGTACTTTAGCTTATGAATAAACACAAGGAGCTACCTACATAGAGCAAGTACTTTAGCTTATGAATAAACATAAGGAGCTACCTATACATAGAGCAAGTACTTTAACTTATGAATAAACATAAGGAGCTACAGTACCTACATAGAGCAAGTACTTTAACTTATGAATAAACATAAGGAGCTACCTACATAGAGCAAGTACTTTAGTTTATAAATAAACATAAGGAGCTACCTACATAGAGCAAGTACTTTAGCTTATGAATAATCATAAGCCAATTTTATTAATTTATTTATTAATCTTTGATACCACATGCAGTAACCAGGGTAACAAGGCTCGTTCTTATTCATTTTTAAGTCATGTTGTTCTCTCATTGATCATCTCTTTATAACTCTGCAGTGCTACTTTAAACTTGAGGTGCTCTGTACCATAACCAGTCCTAATTTGTTAAAATTAATATCAATTTATCAACAATGAGAACCAAACGAAGCTTGTTACATATCTTATTGAGATTGGTACAGTACATGTACATGTAATTTCCATGTAAATTTCTTAAAGTTGCCAATCTAATGGTATTCGGCAATAAACAAAATACACCATCAATTGCATATTCAATATTGTTATTGCATATTTTGTAGTTAGTATAAGTTATCAAATTTTCAACTTATACTGTACACTGTCTGTTTTCAAAATCTTGATATATTTCTTAAATGAAAAATGGCAGACTTAATTTTTTGGACTGAAATTGAGTGGAGTGCAGCTTCCCTTTTCGGGCATGGCCCAACAATAAGGGTTAAGGCAGTACAGAATATGACAGAAAACTTTCAAGATAGTGGCATGTACTCAACCCACTGTACAGTGACAACTTGTTTCTACCCCACATCATGCTAATACTTGCACCTGCACCCCCCCCCCCCCCAACCTTCTCTTCCCCTTCAGTTTATGCATTAATTGGACACTCCATATAATGAATTCTTTACCTCAAGAATGTTATTATGTGCATCATAAGCATTATTCAGTTACTGGGTACCAGAAAGATCTAGTACCAGTGCTTCATTTTATTGTCAACTTTAAACATCCACGGAAACCGCTGCAATAAAATTTATTTATTAACTAAAAGGAGTATAAAGTTTCCAGAAGAACAGTACGTGAATCTATGCATTGTCCAGAAGAACAGTTTTTTTTTTGATGATGGCTTAACGGCACCACAACAACTAAGGTCAAATTGTACCTGAGAGGTCAGATCATTCTAGAGGTAGAAAGTAAAGGAAGCAGGGGGAGAATGAGAGAAATTTAAGGACAAAAGGTCGGAAAGCTGTGATCATAAGGGGAGGTGCATGGTTGAAACAAAAACAAAATAGAGAGGGGGTAAAAGAGGAGAATTAAATATGGTCGTAGAGGGAGGCATGATGAGGGAAGGAGATAATTTTATCCGGAGGATTTTTCTGGAAGAACTCAGCAATTGAGTTGTAGGGAGCGAGGGAAGCTCTGGGAAGGTTGTACAGGGGGCAAGCAAGGAGAACGTGATGGATTGTGAGGGTGCAATGGCAATTGTTGCAGAGGGGTTGGGGGGAGCCAATAAGGAGGTGGGAGTGGGTGAGATGAGTGTGACCAAATCTAAGACTGGTAATATGAACGTTGTCAATACGAGAGAGGTTGTTGATGGTGGCTTTGATCGGAATTGTGGGCTGGATGACATGGAGTTTGTTATCAATTTGAGACTTCCATGAGGTTTGCCAGCGGTCCCGAACAAGGGAAGCGATAAGCGGTTTGATGTCAGAGAGGGTTTTGGGAAAATGGGCAGGGAGGAGGGTGAGGGCAAGCTTAGTGGCTGCATCAGCCCTGTCATTACCCGAGATGCCAACATGGCTGGGTATCCAGAAGAAAACAATACTTTTCCTGCAGAGGGTGGGAGAAAGGAGTTTGCGGAGGAGGAGGTGGCATGTGAGGTTATCCCATTTAAGGTTGAGTAAAGAAGTAAGAGCAGCCTTAGAGTCGGAGAAAATAACAAAGTGGCTGAGCAGGGAGTACTCAATAAAGTTGAGGGCAAGGAGAATGGCCTTAGCCTCAGCTGAAAAGATGGATGAGTAGTCGGGAAGTCTGCTACTGAGGGTGATGTCTTGGATGACCGCAGCAGCAGCTGTCATCAGTATAGATGGAGGTGTAATTTGAGAGTTGGTCTTTGACTTGGTTGTGGAGATTGATGAAGAGGTTAGGATGGGTTTGAGCTTTGTGATGAGTGGAGAGACCCAGGTGGACAGAAGGGAGGGGGGTGGCCCAAGGAGGAAAAGTGGGCAAGGAGAAGGTGCTGAGAGTGGTGGGCTTGATGCCGAGATGGAAGAGGTCTGATTTAATGCATAAGCTGGAGGGAGGGGATAGGGTTTTAGTCCTATCAAAGAGGGTGGAGAAATTAGGGTACATGAGGTTGTAAACAGGGTTCTGGGTGTTGGTGAGGACCCTAAAAGCATAGGATAGGCTAAGCTTTCTACATCTAAGTAGAAAGGGGGGTTCGTTGGCTTCAACATGAAGGCTGGTGGTTGGGGAGGTCCTGTAAGCACCTATACAAAGCCTGAGGGCTTCATTTTGGATGGTGTTGATGTGGTTGAGGTATGAGTTGTAAGCGACACAGTAGACAATATTGCTGTAGTCAAGCTTGGCACGAATGGTGAGCCTGAAAATTTTGAGGAGAGCAAAGCGGTTCGCACCCCAAGTGGTGTTGGAGAGGAGTCTGAGGATGTTAAGGGAGCTGCTGCATTTCAGTTTCAGGTTGGTGATGTGTTGCTTGTAGGTAAGCTTAGGGTCTAGAGTTAGACCCAGAAACTTTGTGTTTTCAACTTTTGGGATGCGATTACCATTGAGCACAAAGTTCTGGTTGGAGTGGAGGTTGTTGAAATGACAAAAGTGCATGCAGACTGTCTTGTCTTTGGAGAATTTAAAACCGTTTTTGTTGCTCCAGTCTTGCAGCAGGTCGAGGCTGGTTTGGAGCCTACTTCCAACAATAGGAAAGCTAAGGGAGGAGTAGAAGATGGTGAAGTCATCCACATATAAGGTACGTTTGATGTTGGGGCCAAGGTTATCCACGATGTCATTGATGCTCAGGTTGAAGAGAGTGGGAGAGAGGATGCTGCCTTGGGGGACGCCCTCTTCTTGGGGGTACGGGTTGGAGAGGGTGTGGCCAATACGAACTTGGAACCGCCTGGATAAGAGGAAGTTTTGAATAAAGATGGGAAGATGGCCTCTAAGGCCGATGGTGTGAAGTTTGCGGGTAATGCCGTATTTCCAAGTAGTGTCGAAAGCTTTCTCAAGGTCAAAAAACATGGCAATGAGGTGTTCCTTTTTTGCAAAGGATTCCTGGATAGCGGTGTCGAGCGTAATTAATTGGTCTAGGGTATTGCGACGTTTTCAGAAGCCGCTGTGGTCAGGGGAGAGGATTCTGTTGGTCTCAAGAAACCTGTTTAGTCTCTGATTAATGATCTTTCCATAATTTTACAGAGACAGCAAGTTAGGGCGATGGGGCGGTAGCTGGAGGGGTCGGTACCGTCTTTCCCCGGTTTAAGGACAGGAATGACAATAGCTGTCCCCTATATAGGGGGAAAAGAGTGTGAGGTCCAAATGTTGTTGAAGATTGTCAGTAGGGTAGTGGTGGCCTTGATAGGGAGGTGTTTCAGGAACTGGTAGGGGATGTTATCTGGGCCCTTGGAGATACAGCCAGCATCGTGGATGGCTAGGTTTATTTCAGAAAGGGTGAGAGGGGCGTTGTATCTTTCGGAGTTGTCGGAAGGAAAAGTAATTATCCGGGCTTCATCGGAAGCTTTTTTGGTTTTAAAGGCGTTGGAGTAGTTGGTGGAGGATGAGATGTCGCTAAAATTGGCGGCTAGGTGGTTAACGATATCCTTTTTTGCGGTGAGAAGGTCACCATTCTGAGAGAGATGGGAGATGGGAGATTTGCCCACTCTGCCGTAGAAGCTGTTAACCATTCTCCAAATCTTCTTTGTGGGGGTGTTGGTGGTTAGAGAAGAGATGAAGTTGTTCCAAGAGTTAGTTTTACTGTCCTTGATAGTGCGTTTGGCCTTGGCACGACTGATGCGAAAGAGGTTGAGGTTATGGGTGGTCGGGTTAGTTTTGAAGTTCCTGAGGGCTCTTTTCCTGTTCTTAATGGCGGTTTTGCAGTCATCAGAGAACCAGGGGTTGGGAGGATAATTTGGGGGTTTGAAGGTTTTGGGAATTAAGCAGGTGGCAATGTTAATAAGAATATTACTGAAGTTTGACATGGGTTCCTCATCCTCAAGGAAATGGGGAGAGAGGTGTGAGTCACAGAGGGTTTCGAAAAGGGGCCAGTCAGCCTTATCAAGGTTCCAATTTGGGGTGTGGTCAGTGGGGTTTGAAGGTTGGAGTGTATAAGAAGAGGGTAATGATCACTACCACAGAGGTCAGCAGTGACTCTCCAGCTAAAATCAGGGAGGTTGGGGGAACAGATAGACAGGTCAATACAGGTAAGGGAACCTGTGGCAGGGTGAAGGTAGGTCGGGGAGTTAGTGTTGAGCAAGGAGAGGCTGTGCTGACGAAGAGCATTTTCGATGAGCTTGCCTCTGGGGGTGGTGGTAACAGAGCCCACAGAGGGTTGTGAGCGTTGAAGTCACAAAGAAGGATGAAGGGGGAGGGGAGCTGAGAGATGAGGTTGTTAAGGCTGGTTGGCTGAATGTTGGTGTCGGGGGGAGATAGATATTGCAAAGAGTGAAAGTTTTGTGGAGGGAGATAGATATACAGATGGCCTGAAGGTCGGTGTGCACTTGAACAGGGCTGTGCGGTATATCGTGTCTTACGAGAATGGAGACGCCACCACAGGCCTGTCGGCGTCCACTTGATGTTTGTGATAGCAAGCGAAGTTGTTGAGAAAGTAATGGTCGGTGGTTTTCAAGAAAGTTTCTTGTAGGCAGAAGACGACCGGGTTAAAGGTGGTGACCAGAAGGTCAATTTCTTCAGAATTGGCCTTAAGGCTCCTTATGTTCCATTGTATGATGTTGAGAATGTTATTTTGATCGTTTATGTTGCACGCCATAAGAAGGCAAAGGGTTATCTTGAGGAGGATCTGTTCGGTCTGAGTTGGTTAATTTTCTCTTTGGATTTGTCCCTATTTCTTTGGGAACGGTCATTTTTAAAAGTTGGACAAGAAGTATGTTCGGTAACCGAACAATCCATGTTCTCTTCCGTGTCATTAATGTGGCTTTGGAAGGTGGACTGTTTGTTTATTGGTTGTTTCTTGGTTTGTTGCTTGTTGATTGGGTGACTGTTACTGTTAGCCCATTGGCTTAAGTTTGTTGTTTGTTGGCATTAGATGTGTTGACGTAGGGGATGGCGGAAGTCTTCGAGGAGGAAGGAAGGTTAGGGGAGAAGTGGCGGTGGTGGAGGTGGAGGTCGTTTGGGTAGGAGGTGTGGATTGTTTGTTGTTAATGGTGATGGGCTTAGGACTTGGTGAGAAGAGCCAGGTGAGGTCTGTTTGGGTATACGAGTCAGTTTTTTTTGTGTTAGGGGGCATTATTGGTGTTGGAGGAGACTACGCTCGAGTAAGATGGTTTAGTGTGCAGTGAAGCAAGCAATTGCTTCCTGGCCTCTGGGTATGTGATGTTGGGTTTAAGGGATTTTAGTTTGGTTATTTGTTTCTCTTGGAGCCAGGTGGGGAAGTCTTTAGAGAAGGAGGTATGGTTTGCTGGATGGGTACCACTGCAATTCGAGCAGTGTGGGGTGCTAATGCAGGAGGTGCTGTCATGGTCTAGGGCTCCACAGTTGCCACAGCACGCTTGGCTGCGGCAGGACTTTTTCCCGTGGCTAAACCTCTGGCACTTATGGCAACGGAGGGGGTTTGGGATGCAAGGGGTGATTGGGATCCTTAAGTAGCCTGTTGAAGAACAGTATGTGAATCTATGCATTGTCCAGCCTGAGGAACAGTATGTGAATCTATGCATTGTCCAGATGAACAGTATGTGAATCTATGCATTTAAAAAAAAAAGCTTGTAGTTTTCAAGTTTTTTGACAAAGTCAAGAGTCGGGGATTGTTTGAAAGAAATGAAATATGTAGTGAAGACAGTTCAACCACTGTTATAACTTCTTAAAATTTCTACAACTTTGGTCATTGAAAGTGAAGAGAAAGTCTGTTCAGGGATATCTTATTTTAGCAGATCCATGAAAAATTCCTTAAAATTCTTGATCATATCAGCTGCTTTTCTTCAAAGGATTTTAACCAAAGATATAAAACAAATTTAATTCACATAAAGATGATAGAGAGAGGTCAACCCGACCATATACTGTACATTTACAAAGTAGTACAAAACTTCATCAAAATAAATTTTTCAAATGGTTTAAACAGCTGGTTTTGCATGGAACTAGCATGATCTTTCATGATTTTTGATAATTTTACAACAATTGGCGAATGTTGTCTTTCATTGTCCATGGACTATTCAACAAGTCATGTTTATAATGTTGTCTCTCATTGTCCATGGACTATTCAACAAGTCATGTTTATAATGTTGTCTCTCATTGTCCATGGACTATTTGACAAGTCATATTTATAATGTTGTCTCTCATTGTCCATAGACTATTCGACAAGTCATGTTTATAATGTTCTCTCATTGTCCATGGACTATTCGACAAGTCATGTTTATTTGTCTGAATGCAAACGGCGAATGTTGTCTCTCATTGTCCATGCAATTGGCTAATGTTGTCTCTCGTTGTCAATCGGCAAATGTTGTCTCTCGTTGTCCATGGACTATTCAACAAGTCATGTTTATTTGTCTGAATGTTTGTTTATTTGTTTTTGTATCTAACAATTAACGTCATGTGAGAACAAAGGTCGATTACGAATGGTTATTGTTTGGTGCTTGGAGGGAGTGCAGATGTTTTTTCATTGAGGTTATAACAATGGTAAGCAAATCATAAACAAAAATCTAGGCTTTGATGTCCTTCAACATCCAGTACCTACCTTTATGTATTTTAAATCTAGGCTTTGATGTCCTTCAACATCCAGTACGTACCTTTATGTATCTTAAATCTAGGCTTTGATGTCCTTCAACATCCAGTACATACCTTTATGTATTTTAAATCTAGGCTTTGATGTCCTTCAACATCCAGTATGTACCTTTATGTATCTTAAATCTAGGCTTTGATGTCCTTCAACATCCAGTACATTTTAAATCATACCTTTTATGTATTTTAAATCTTTATGTATTTTAAATCTAGGCTTTGATGTCCTTCAACATCCAGTATGTACCTTTATGTATCTTAAATCTTAAATCTAGGCTTTGATGTCCTTCAACATCCAGTACGTACCTTTATGTATTTTAAATCTAGGCTTTGATGTCCTTCAACATCCAGTATGTACCTTTATGTATCTTAAATCTAGGCTTTGATGTCCTTCAACATCCAGTACGTACCTTTATGTATTTTAAATCTAGGCTTTGATGTCCTTCAACATCCAGTATGTACCTTTATGTATCTTAAATCTAAATCTAGGCTTTGATGTCCTTCAACATCCAGTACATACCTTTATGTATTTTAAATCTAGGCTTTGATGTCCTTTATGTATTTTAAATCTAGGCTTTGATGTCCTTCAACATCCAGTATGTACCTTTATGTATCTTAAATCTAGGCTTTGATGTCCTTCAACATCCAGTACGTACCTTTATGTATTTTAAATCTAGGCTTTGATGTCCTTCAACATCCAGTATGTACCTTTATGTATCTTAAATCTAGGCTTTGATGTCCTTCAACATCCAGTACCTTAAATCTAGGCTTTGACCTTTATGTATTTTGAATCTAGGCTTTGATGTCCTTCAACATCCAGTACATACCTTTATGTATTTTAAATCTAGGCTTTGATGTCCTTCAACATCCAGTACCTACCTTTATGTATTTTGAATCTAGGCTTTGATGTCCTTCGACATCCAGTACATACCTTTATGTATTTTAAATCTAGGCTTTGATGTCCTTCAACATCCAGTACATACCTTTATGTATTTTTCAAACATCAAATTCTATAAGAACAGCTTGGAGTCCAACAGTATATTTTTAAAATCGTAGCTCTCTGCCAAAATATGAGGGTGTATTATCATTGAGTCGAGAATATTTTAACATACATTTCATGCATGTCATGGTACTGATAACCTTTAACATGAATGTTCACACATATTATTTCAAAGACAAAAGTATCAAAAATTAGACCTGTGCTAATTATTTAAACATTCCTACAATTTAGCAAGAAAAACACCCTCGCTTTCAGCTAAGAGCTCATTTTTAACAAACTTTAAAAATGAAAATATTTGTATTCATAATATACCTATTGATAAAGAAACAGCTTAAATATGACAGCAATAATCAATTCTGTTCAGATATTGAAGGAATGCCTGCAGGTTCAGTTATATGTTCTTTAATATAATTTCATGAATGCTATGCCTATAACAACTACAACCTCACTAAGCTTCAAAGATTGCTATTTTGCTTGAGGAATAATTACACTGCTTGAATGGTTTAAGCATTGCTACCATTCAAGTGTACATAAATGAATGAATTTTAAATTAGTATATGGTGAGGGCACAATCAATTCTAGCTGAATTTACTGCTATTAAACACAAAATTGTCCGTTACCACAACACATTGTCTTTCTATCATGTGTACAGCACTGTAACACTAAAATGAATTCACACCCATTGCCAATTAACATCAGAAAATGTTGAAAGTGATATGGGAAGAATATCCCTTGAAGGAATATTCCCATGGGTTTTTGTCAAATTGTATTTGAAAGAGCGCCACTTTTAGAGCCAATTTGGTACAAAAATTAGGTTGATATCATATTCAATTCAGGAGATATGGAGTTGTAAAATTTCCCAAGTGCATTTTAAAGTTTTTGTACAGTATGATGAATTCGTGTTTGATGATGTCATAGAGGCAATTTCATTGCAAATGCTTATGTATTTCTTTGAACGTTAATTGGTAGTTTCTGTATGATTAGAAACAATTTTCCAAAAAGTTTTAAAGTAGGGTATATTTGGCAATGTATATAAATACCTAACTTTCATCAATTTATTTCTCTAACAGGTTTCACTAATAAAAAAGGATGATAGATATTAATGAAATACAATGACTTTGTGGGAGAATGTGTTGCTGTGATGTCATACTGAGCCTTCTTATTTGTTTATTGGCATTTTTTGTGATCCTTAAGATTTGATTATCTCCTGCTAGGAATAACATAAAAACATGATTTTTGTCACTAAATTGTTTCTAATTTTTTTTTTACTTTCTTATAAAAGGCTACGAAAAAACATGGTAATATTCCTTTAATAGCAAAGGGTTTTTAAGATATTTCTATTTTATTAGATCATAATTCTAATAAACTATGTAGCTGCATGACAACAGAATCTTGTGCACCTATTATCTTTGAAGTAGATATGTATGTAGTAAGATACAGGGTTGTAATTCCTGGGGGACAGGGGACTTGCCCCTCGCACACTTTTCGGTATATTTAATAAATACATAAGGTTGTGAAGAACACTTGTGGAGAAAAAGTATGGCCCCATGTGAACACCCAGCACAGGTATTAAAGAGATACAACTTGAAGCAAGGAATGCTTATTGTCCAGCAGCAGACATCTGAATTTAGAATCTTATGGAGACTTAATTGTCCCCCTTCCCTTACCCCACGTTTTGGCATAATATAAAAAAAATGTGTAAGGTTGTGAAAACACTGTTGAGGCAAAGCATGGCCCCATGTGAAGGCCCAACCCAGGTATTAAGGGCCCCATGTGAACGCCCAGCCCAGGTATCAAGGGCCCCATGTGAACGCCCAACCCAGGTATCAAGGGCCCCATGTGAACGCCCAACCCAGGTATCAAGGGCCCCATGTGAAGGCCCAACCCAGGTATCAAGGGCCCCATGTGAAGGCCCAGCCCAGGTATCAAGGGCCCCATGTGAAGGCCCAGCCCAGGTATCAAGGGCCCCATGTGAAGGCCCAGCCCAGGTATTAAGGTCATAATCCTTTTTCTACAAACAACTAAATCAATCATATTGTCCAGGAGCAGACAACAAAATCAATCATATTGTCCAGGAGCAGACAACAAAATCAATCATATTGTCCAGGAGCAGACAACAAAATCAATCATATTGTCCAGGAGCAGACAACAAAACCAATCATATTGTCCAGGAGCAGACAACAAAATCAATCATATTGTCCAGGAGCAGACAACAAAATCAATCATATTGTCCAGGAGCAGACAACAAAATCAATCATATTGTCCAGGAGCAGACAACTAAATCAATCATATTGTCCAGGAGCAGACAACAAAATCAATCATATTGTCCAGGAGCAGACAACAAAATCAATCATATTGTCCAGGAGCAGACAACAAAATCAATCATATTGTCCAGGAGCAGACAACTAAATTTTGAATCTTCTGTATGGTTTCAACATAAAACATTCATTCAAAAATATACTGTACTTTCTTGTCTTGAATTAAAACCTGCGGTATTCGACGTACCGGATCATCACGCACCAGTTGCTGACAAAAACAAATTAGAAGTGGTTATGGTACAGAGCACTTCATCTTTAAAGCAGCACTGTGGGAAGTATTGCTGACATCATCAATTGTTAGAAATTGTAAATAAGTAAACATTTCTTACAAACAAGTCAAACAAGCACATAAGTCAACCACTTGTCTATTGCCTTTGTCTATTGTAGATTTATGTAAGCTGGGAAACTTGACTTTTTTTTCTTAACAAAGCAATTATTTAATTATGCACAAAAGCTTCAATAGGTTCAAAGATAAAGGTTAACAAAGTTAATTGGAAGGAGCTTCAAATCTTTAACAAAGAGCTTCAAATCTTTAACAAAGAGCTTTGAATCTTCCACAAAGAGCTTTAAATTTTTAACAAAGACCTGCAAATCTTTAACAAAGAGCTTCAAATCTTTAACAAAGAGCTTCAAATCTTCAACAAAGAGTTTCAAATCTTTAACAAAGACCTGCAAATCTTTAACAAAGGGCTTCAAATCTTTAACAAAGAGCTTCAAATCTTTAACAAAGAGCTTCAAATCTTTAACAAAGATCTTCAACTCTTTAAACAAAGAAGCTTTAAATCTTTAACAAAAAGCTTCAAATCTTTAACAAAGAGCTTCAAATCTTTAACAAATGACAATTGGATTTGTAATCTATACACAAATCAGAAAATTTAGCGACTTGACTCGGCATTGACTTTGAGCCTGGAGTTTGTGACTTAAGATGTACTTACCACTATTGGGCTTTGTTTAATAATCAACGACTTATTATGAAAAACATTGATTCACTCAATAAACAGTTGATATCACAAAGTTTAGCTCGATGCTATGCCTCATACCATTGGTCAACCAAGTTTAGCTCGATGCTATGCCTCATACCATTGGTCAACTATTCCTTAAACAGTGAGTGAATGCTGATAAATATGGCAGTTTCACTGGTATGTTCTACGTTATGCCTACTAATTCATTTATAGTATTTGTAGTTTGTAATTTATATGGATTTCAAAGTTCAGATAGTTTTGCTAAGCCAATGGAAGATACAGTTTGCCAATCATATGACACAAAATCATATCTTTTTCAATCTCTTCTGAAGATGTTGAAAACACAGGAATCAGAGAGAACAGTTCATTTCCTCTAACATAGCCCACATTCAGGGGTATAGGAAGCTTTCAAAAGGTGTGTGTGTGTGGTCGGTGGGGATGGGTGCATGACCACTTAGGTGGAACTTCCTAAGTCATATACACATGTCCCCCCAGTCTGTAGACAGAATTAGTGTATCCAAAACAACAAAGAGGGGGCCCTTCATTTTAACAGGGGCACTTTTGTAACATTTCTTGCACCTTTGACAGTAATTGAAGGGCACTTTTCATTTTCAATAGGGACACTTTTGTCATTTTGGGGGGATGTGCTCGCCTCCCCCCCTTCCCCCCCCTCATTCCTACACCTATGCCCACATCCCATCACTCCTGAAGGGTACCTATAATTTTTCCGGAGTGTCGATAAACTTTCAATGATTTCCTTAGATGACACAAGTCCTGTACAAGTTTATCTAAGGTAACATAAATGTCAATTTAGGTGAATATAAATACTAATAAAAATTTGATATTCCTCACGGCATTATTCAAGAAATCTATGCATGGTACTACATTAAAAAGCAAGGAATAAAAATCAGATATAAAAGAGCGTTTTATTTTTGTTGCACATCACATATTTCCTTGAGAGAAAAAGACCTGAAAATTAAAATCTCTGTAAAAATGACTAATAAATTTTGATTGTAATTTTTGATATTTTGAGAATGATGAGCTCCATCCTTGAAGTAATTCCTCCTTGCAGTCATTGAGCCTCTCCCAAGCCTCATTACTTAAGCCAATGAGGCTTCTGCAGTGATGGAGAATGTTAACACAAGGTTTACAAACATGTCTGCCAAGAAAACAAAATATGCAGGAATTATATCCAGAAATAAATTGTCAACAAAAGGAAAAAATTCCTTCGAGCTTTCTAGGAACTTGTTTTTATGAGTCTTGGATTATTACAGATAGTTGTGTTGGTCATGCAAGGTGATTAGCATGGACATATATTATACATTTATTACTGTTTCCATGAGAACTGCAATATACACACTTATTATTATTCCATTTGACTGCCGGACAAGAATAAAGTCTGACATTCAATTGTCAGGTGAGGTGATATTGATCATGATTGCTTACAGAGGAAAATAGACTTAACTTAAACTAAAATGATTGTTACTGAGGTGGAATAAGCTTTTATATGAACCAATTTATTGATTGATTTCTTCTTTACTGTATTTTCACCTAAAATGTAAATAGAAAAAAACACAATTGAAAAATGAAGGAGATGATTACAACAAAAAACTTGGAAACAAAGTATTGACCAAGATTTGGCAGAAGACGGAGGCTCTTAGTGGTAGAAACCCCAAAGAGCACATTATACAATACAAATAAAATGCACTTCAGGCAAAAGAAGGATAAGTAAAAAAACCAAGAGATTGGATAGAAAATGACTTTAATTGACTTTAACAGAGACAGAAATATGCAATACAATTAAACACTTTTGATTGGCCTTTGTACATAGACTGATGAGCCAATCAATGACCACGGCGGAAGTGATGTTACGAGTATGTCGCACAATTACCGGTGGAGTGTCGCACAATTACCGGTGGGGTGTCGCACAATTACTGGTGGGGTGTCGCACAATTACCGGTGGAGTGACGCACAATTATCGGTGGGGTCTCGCACAATTACCAGTGGGGTTTTGCACAATTACCGGTGGGGTGTCCAGCAATTACCGGTGGGGTGTCCAGCAATTACCGGTGGGGTGTCCAGCAATTACCAGTGGGGTGTCCAGCAATTACCGTGGGGTGTCCAGCAATTACCGGCAGGGTGTCCAGCAATTACCAGTGGGGTGTTCAGCAATTACCGGTGGGGTGTCCAGCAATTACCGGCAGGGTGTTCAGCAATTACCAGGGGTGTCCAGCAATTACCGGTGGGGTGTCCAGCAATTTTCTTAAGACAAGGTTCCTTCTTTAAAGGAGAAAATATGAATGCATCAGGAGTTTCATCTTCTGAAGATATCGAGGAAAAAAATGATTGAAAAATAAACTTATGAGAGCGGAGTAAGGGAAATTTATTCTTAAGTTGGATCCTATAAATTGTTCTACTATTTCCAAGGCTTCTTAGAAACTGTTGGTCAATGGTAGGTACATTTTAGTCCCTTAATTTGTAAAATTGTCTACAAAATTTTGAACTTGAAAATAAACAAGTGTAGCTTTGAATTAGTGTATACCTTAAACTTAATCATTGGTTATAATACAAGGTTTCTTTAGTAAGTTAAAACATTTTACTCTTGAAACCCCAATATGACTGCATTTTAGTGAAGTGCATCCCCCCTTTTTTTTTTCCCACTAAGGCTGCAATTCAAATTAAAGGAGCACTAGGTTGAAAAGTGAGGAAATATTTTTCTAGAGTCTCTAGTGCAATCAAAAACATAGCACAAAATGCAAGTGAAAGCCTCCTTACATGAATATTTAATCTTTGACCCTTAATAACCAATGTTTATTCCTGAATACTTAAACATATTAGGCAGGTGATTGTGCTTAATGACCAATGCTTATACCTGAATATTTAAATATATTAGGCAGGTGATTGTGCTTAATGACCAATGCTCATACCTGAATATTTAAATATATTAGGCAGCTGATTGTGCTTAAAGACCAATGCTTATACCTGAATATTTAAATATATCAGGCAGATGATTGTGCTTAATGACCAATGCTTATACCTGAATATTTAAACATATTAGGCAGGTGATTGTGCTTAATGACCAATGCTTAAACCTGAATATTTGAATATATTAGGCAGATGATTGTGCTTAATGACCAATGCTTACACCTGAATATTTGAATATATTAGGCAGATGATTGTGCTTACAGTGTGACACGTGTGTGAGCAAGTAGACAGCACCTAAAGTTTGCTCTCTCTGGAAAAATGGAATAAATTTATGTGCAATCACGTCTGCTGCAGACTGGAAAATGGTGAGCCATAAAGCATTACATATATAAGATCTTTTAAACTATTTTCTGTTCTTTTTCTTTGTGGAAATTTGACCTTCGGCTATTTTTGCCTTCCACTTCCACGCTATTTTGTTTGAAGTAACATTAGGCTCACTAGCCTAACATACAAACATCAAAGATGTCCAAAGATAAGTCAGGTTCCACACCGGCAGCCAGACTCAATAAACAAACACTTGAAATCGCATCCCATGTTACCAGTGATCTACTACAAAGCGAACTATTTAAAGAACTCATAGAAAAAAGTGTAGGAAAAGCCATAGTAGGGAAGCTAGAACAATTAAAAGAAGAAGTCAAGAAACTTGAATGGAGGCTTTTTGACCTTGAGGTCAAAATGGACGCAAAGGAAACTGAATTGAATCTGTTCGATCTAAAGTTAAGTTTCTTGAAGAAAACTCGGGAGAAAGAATCAAATTACGTAAACGATCTCGAACAGTATACGAGAAGGAACAGCATCAGGATTTTGGAACTTTAGAGTCACCAGCAGAAAACACAAATGATCTGGTAAAAAATCTCTTAGAAACTAAACTTCAAATTCCAACTGAATACAGAGACATGGATCGTTTCCACAGAGTGGGTAAAACGATTGATAACAAGAAGCCACGAGCAATCATAGCTAAATTTTCTGGTTACTATACCAAAAGAAGTGTAATGGTAGCAAAAAGAAATCTTAAAGGTTCAAACATTGTTGCTAAAGAAGATCTAGAAGAAAAACTTACAACTTTCCAACATAACCTATAAGAATCAATATGTCCAACGTTCGTGGACCAGTGACGGCAAAGTTTTTGCATTAATTCGTAATTCAGATGGCCAGGAAAAGATCAAGCACATTCAATCAGAGAATGACCTGCCAACAGTTACTTTCTAAACATGATCCCATGCAGCAGCACGTTGATGTGTATCAACTTTACTTTCATCTGACCATCCAGGATGAAATATTTATCTCCTTACCAACTAACCTTTTCCTTATCTCCTTGTGGAATATGCCTTCAAATTAAGATTTTCCAACCACGTCAATGTATCACTACTTTATATTTTCATATCGTTGAGCTTCAATTTACTTTGGATTTGATGTGCCATTTTTTTTTCTTCGTATGCAATAATTTAAATTACGAGGGACCCCAGGCTGTTGCAATGTTGACTATAAATACCTAACTGAAGAGAAGTTCGTACTCCACACTGATGATCACAGAAATTATTTTTTAATTATTTATGTTAATTCCAGGAGTTTAGTAAAAAATTTGACTCTTTACACCATTCTAGGATATTCTTTGATCAATTCACCTAGAGACAATGGAAAAGGTGGCGGTATTGGATTGTATATTCAAGATGATATCTCATTTTCCGCCAGAAAGGATTTGAATGTGGAAGAGAGAGAATCACTTTTTATTGAACTTAATCACTGCTCAAAGAATATCATAATTGCTGTGATATATAGGCTGCTGGATACAAATTGTGTCTTTTATTGCAAATCTTGATTTAATCTTAGATACCATAAATAGAGAAAATAAGTATTGTTTTTTAGCAGGTGATTTTAATATAAATCTGCGAAATATTGATGCTAAAATTGATCATCTGTCTGATATCCTAATATCTCACTCTTTTTATTGTACTATAAATATACCTACCCGTGTTACAGCTTCATCTGCATCGATTATTGATGATATTTGTACAAATGTTTATGATAAATCTTTATTTAGTGGTGTTCTTATTGCTGAACGTTTCAGATCATTATCCGATATTTATATCCTGTAAGTTTAATGTAGAAGTATTCAATGTTAATCATTCACTTATAAATGACCTTCGACCAACTAATTTAGAAAACCTACGTATTGATTTATCCCACACAGATTGGTCGACTGTACTTCGAGATACAGACGCAGTCTGCTTATAGTAAGTTTATAAACATCTTTAACAACCTTTTTATTAAAAATTGCCCGTTACGTAGAAATAAACAAGGTGTAAACAAATTAAAGTCCCCTTGGTTAACTTCAGGTATAATGAAATCGATTCGACGTAAAAATAAACTTTACCATACGTATAAAAACAATCGTTCTTTACAAAGCGAAACAAAATATAAAGTTTATAAAAATAAACTTCAGAGTATCATAAAGTTAGCTAAACAGTCAAATTATTCCACACTTTTTAGCTCTGACTTAGGTCACAAGAATGTATGGAAAAATATTAGTAAAATTCTAAACAAAATTGGTGGTAATAAAAGTAAAACTAATTCTTTTCAGCATGATGGTAATGCAGTTAATGATGATGATACAATTGCTAATACGTTTAATATTTATTTCTCAACAGTAGCTGAAAATCTTGCCAAAGAAATTCCTAAAGGTACAAACCAGTTAAGCAATTACCTTGATAACAGTTTATAAAATTATTTTTTCATAAGTTCTACTTCCGTTTTCGAAATTATTGATGAAATTCTAAGTTTTAAAAACAAGAGTTCTTCAGGTTGGGATAACATTTCTAACATGATTCTTAAAGAAACTATTTATTGTATTGCAAATCCATTGGCTCATGTGATAAATCTATCTTTTAGTAACGGAATTATTTATCTGAATTAAAAATAGCCAAGATAGTACCAATCTTCAAGTCAGGCGATGCAGATTCTTTTTCAAACTACCCACCTATTTCATTGCTACCAACATTATCCAAATTATTCGAAAAATTAGTTCATAAGAGATAAACAAAATTTATCAATAAGCATGACTTATTATTTAGCAGTCAGTTTGGTTTTAGAGAACAATATTCAACGTATATGGCATCCTTATTAGTTACTGATGATATTGCAAGATCTCTTGATAAGAAATTTAATACTGTTGGCCTTTTTATCGACCTTTCAAAAGCTTTTGACACCATTGAACATAGAATACTACTTGATAAACTTAAATATTACAGTGTGCACGGAATTTTACCTAATTGGTTTCAAAGTTATTTATCAGATCGCAAACAGTTTGTTATATACAATAATGCAAAATCCAATGTTAGTACTACCAATATAGGTGTGCCACAAGGCTCCATATTAGGCCCATTATCATTTTTACTTTATATTAACGACATATACAAATGCTCTTCTATATCAAATTTATATTCTTTTTGCCGATGACACCACAATTTACCTTCATGATGTAAATATTGATAATGCTCTGCGGCAACTTTCATCCGAGTTTTACCGAGTGTCTGAATAGTTCAAAGCTAATCGCTTATCTCTTAATGTGTCTAAAACTAAGCTCATTGTATTCAGTAACAATGACAGTCACTCAAGTGGTCAACCTCTAGAAGCAAGGATCGAAAATAACATTATCCAGGCAGCTCCGTATACTTAATTCCTAGGTCTCTTAATTGATAGTAAGTTGAATTGGAAAGAACACGTTTCATCGATTTGTAAAATAGTAGCCCGTAACACGGGTATTTTGAATAGACTAAGGCATTTCATTCCATCTCACATACTTCTTTTGCTTTACAATTCACTTATTCTCCCCCACCTTTCTTATGGTATTCTTCTATAGGGAAATATGCACAATTCAATTTTGCAATACTTATGCATCCTCCAAAAACAAGCTGTTAGGACTATTGGTAATGCCTTACCTAGATCCCCATCCATGCCTTTGTTCAGACACCTGAAGCTGTTAACTGTTTACAATCTTTACAATTACAATCTATGCATATTCATGCATAAAGTCACCAACAGATTGATGCCTGAGTCCTTTCTGTCATTCTTTAAGAATAACAACTGCTTTCATTCTTACGATACTCATAATTCTCATCACTTAATGCAACCCTTTGTTTGTACACATAAAGCCAAGCCTCAAGTATGTTGTGCTGGTGTGACCCTCTGAAATTCCCTCAGTAATGATTTGAAATCATCGAAATCCCTAAATAACTTTAAGTCTAAGCTCAAGAATTATCTATTGGCCCTGTATAACTACCCATCATTTTTCTAACTTTTCTTTCTCTGTCTTCTTTGTTTTCTATGTATGTCGGTGAGAGGGGGTGGGTGTGAGGGGAGGGGAGTGGAGGGACGGGGATAGGTGGGATGGGAGGAGAAGGGCAGGGTGGGAGGAGGAGGGACGTGGTGGGGTGAGTGTGTAGTTTGGGTGAGTGTAGGCTACAGGGTCTCAGTGATAACAGGTCGCTGGTTGGGTAGGTGATTGGGTTAGGGGCAGGCCTATCTAATTATTTTTTGTATTGTATTCTCCTTTGTTGATGGCGAGCTGGCTAGCAAAAGTTTTACACTTCCTCCAGTTTACCATTCACTCCATACTATTCTGTTTATTGCATTATATGTTTATTGTTTTTGTTTCTAATGTTATTTTGTAATTACCAATTTTCCATTGTATGTAACTAAATGGAGTGATAAATAAATAAATAAATAAATAAATAAATAAATAAAATAAATTATGCTTAATGACCAATGCTTATACCTGAATATTTGAATATATTAGGCAGATGATTGTGCTTAATAACCAATGCTTATACCTAAATATTTGAATATATTAGGCAGGTGATTGTGCTTAATGATACCTGAATATTTGAATATATTAGGCAGATGATTGTGCTTAATGACCAATGTTTATACCTGAATATTTGAATATATTAGGCAGGTGATTGTGCTTAATGACCAATGCTTATACCTGAATATCTAAATATATTAGGCAGGTGATTGTGCTTACTGACCAATGCTTATACCTGAATATTTGATTACATTAGGCAGATGATTGTACTTAATGCCCAATGCTTATACCTGAATATTTGAATATATTAGGCAGATGATTGTACTTAATGCCCAATGCTTATACCTGAATATTTGAATATATTAGGCAGATGATTGTGCTTAATGACCAATGCTTACACCTGAATATCTAAATATATTAGGCAGATCATTGTGCTTAATGACCAATGCTTATACCTGAATATTTGAATATATTAGGCAGATGATTGTGCTTAATGACCAATGCTTATACCTGAATATTTGAATATATTAGGCAGATGATTGTGCTTAATGACCAATGCTCATACCTGAATATTTGAATATAGTAGGCAGATGATTGTGCTTAATGACCAATGCTTATACCTGAATATTTGAATATATTAGGCAGCTGATTGTGTAATGACCAATGCTTATACCTGAATATTTGAATATATTAGGCAGATGATTGTGCTTAATGACCAATGCTTATACCTGAATATTTGAACATATTAGGCAGCTGATTGTGCTTACTGACCAATGCTTATACCTGAATATTTAAATATATTAGGCTGGTGATTGTGCTTAATGATACCTGAATATCTAAATATATTAGGCAGCTGATTGTGCTTACTGACCAATGCTTATACCTGAATATTTGATTACATTAGGCAGATGATTGTACTTAATGCCCAATGCTTATACCTGAATATTTGAATATATTAGGCAGATGATTGTGCTTAATGACCAATGCTTATACCTGAATATTTGAATATATTAGGCAGATGATTGTGCTTAATGACCAATGCTTACACCTGAATATCTAAATATATTAGGCAGATCATTGTGCTTAATGACCAATGCTTATACCTGAATATTTGAATATATTAGGCAGATGATTGTGCTTAATGACCAATGCTTATACCTGAATATTTGAATATATTAGGCAGATGATTGTGCTTAATGACCAATGCTCATACCTGAATATTTGAATATAGTAGGCAGATGATTGTGCTTAATGACCAGTGCTTATACCTGAATATTTGAATATATTAGGCAGCTGATTGTGCTTAATGACCAATGCTTATACCTGAATATTTGAATATATTAGGCAGATGATTGTGCTTAATGACCAATGCTTATACCTGAATATTTGAATATATTAGGCAGGTGATTGTGCTTAATGACCAATGCTTATACCTGAATATCTAAATATATTAGGCAGGTGATTGTGCTTACTGACCAATGCTTATACCTGAATATTTGATTACATTAGGCAGATGATTGTACTTAATGCCCAATGCTTATACCTGAATATTTGAATATATTAGGCAGATGATTGTGTAATGACCAATGCTTATACCTGAATATTTGAATATATTAGGCAGATGATTGTGCTTAATGACCAATGCTTACACCTGAATATCTAAATATATTAGGCAGATCATTGTGCTTAATGACCAATGCTTATACCTGAATATTTGAATATATTAGGCAGATGATTGTGCTTAATGACCAATGCTTATACCTGAATATTTGAATATATTAGGCAGATGATTGTGCTTAATGACCAATGCTCATACCTGAATATTTGAATATAGTAGGCAGATGATTGTGCTTAATGACCAGTGCTTATACCTGAATATTTGAATATATTAGGCAGGTGATTGTGCTTAATGACCAATGCTTATACCTGAATATCTAAATATATTAGGCAGGTGATTGTGCTTACTGACCAATGCTTATACCTGAATATTTGATTACATTAGGCAGATGATTGTACTTAATGCCCAATGCTTATACCTGAATATTTGAATATATTAGGCAGATGATTGTGCTTAATGACCAATGCTTATACCTGAATATTTGAATATATTAGGCAGATGATTGTGCTTAATGACCAATGCTTACACCTGAATATCTAAATATATTAGGCAGATCATTGTGCTTAATGACCAATGCTTATACCTGAATATTTGAATATATTAGGCAGATGATTGTGCTTAATGACCAATTATACCTGAATATTTGAATATATTAGGCAGATGATTGTGCTAATGACCAATGCTCATACCTGAATATTTGAATATAGTAGGCAGATGATTGTGCTTAATGACCAGTGCTTATACCTGAATATTTGAATATATTAGGCAGCTGATTGTGCTTAATGACCAATGCTTATACCTGAATATTTGAATATATTAGGCAGATGATTGTGCTTAATGACCAATGCTTATACCTGAATATTTGAATATATTAGGCAGATGATTGTGCTTAATGACCAATGCTTATACCTGAATATTTGAATATATTAGGCAGATGATTGTGCTTAATGACCAATGCTTATACCTGAATATTTAATATATTAGGCAGATGATTGTGCTTAATGACCAATGCTTATATTTGAATATGATTAGGTAGGTGATTGTGCTTAATGACCAATGCTTATACCTGAATATGATTAGGTAGGTGATTATGCCTATACAAAACAATTTAATATGTCCAGTGCAAGATGTGATTACTTTTAATGAAAAGTTGCACAAATTTACAATGTAGAACAGCCTCCCTTTTTGACTCTGTTCTTCTTTAACTTAATGAAGTGAGATGCATCCTCATGTGACTGATCTCTAAATACAAAAACAGTCCCCTGTCATCTTTAATATGGTAGAGAAAGGCAAGCTGTCTCCTTTATGAATAAATTATATCTTTTCAGCCAAACAGCTTCACCACTTGATGCCCTCACTCAATCACATTCATTTCTACTTTGATGATCATTTTTGCATTGCTGTTTGTTCTCATCAAACATTTGTTAATACCAGAACTTCTATCTCATACACAATTCCTAACTGAGTAATTGGGCCATATACTGTAGTTACTGTTTTTCTTTCTCGTGCACCCAAGACTGTACCAGTTAATGGTACTTCATCAAATTCCTTTTATTCATAAATGTTTTCGCCACAAAAAGTGCCCTCCTCGTGAATTATCTCCCTCCCCAGCCCTTTCCACATGCATACATCCCTGTACACATGCATGCATCCCTGTACACATGCATGCATCCCTGTACACATGCATGCATCCCTGTACACATGCATGCATCCCTGTACACATCTCACAAATAAACAAAAACAATGAAAAAGCCAAATCAATGACACTTAGTAAAAATGTAAACAAAATAGTTTCTTTAAAATATGAAAATTTAACCAAACAAAAACTTTTATAACCTAAATGACAATAATAAATCAACACTTTAATTTGCCAACATTAATTGCCACTTTTAATTATTTCCAGAAATTGAAAATATCCTTCCCTGTCTTTCAAAGATTAATTGTGCTATTGGTTTTGTTTCTTATATTCATTCGTTATTCTTTTACCATTTCTGTACAATCCTAAACAAAACTGACACTTTAGAATTATTTGGCACATTTTACACTAATAAATTATTTTCCTCCATTCCCAAGGTAAAAAATATTCATTTTTTTTTTTTTAAAACAGGCCAATAAAATCATGAGAGCAATCATAAACCGGGAAACTTTCTCTTGTGACAAAGCATAAGGTGATGAACTTCTCCCTAATAAGAATTTGAAGAAAATTTAGTCATACAGCAGTTTTCCGTCTGAACAAATATTGCATCCAGTATAAGATCCAATATATTTAAGAAGCTGCAGATCACAAGAGCATGCAAAAAAGACTTTAACTCCATAGTTTTATCATAGATTCACATTTTGAGTTGCTAATCATATCCAATGTGAAATGAAAGTATTATTCTTATAATCTGAAGTGCGGGGAGAACTTTCAAATGTCAAGGTTTCTTACCTTGCCAAATAGATAGATATATCCTATAAAACGTTCGAGCTTGCTCAAAGCTTGTTAAACTTACAGCAAGGTTGTTACTTTGAAAAAATTAAAATTACCTTAAACATTTATGGAATAAAAACAACCTTTATTTGAAACACTTGTTTAAAGGAGCGCTAGACTGAAAAAAGAGGGCACTCGTTTTTGTGATTTCACAAATACTATTATCCACAAAAGATTGATAAACTTCATGTTTCCATAGCCCACAGACAACGTGAGAGCAAAGGTTACTTGAATATTCATATCAACCTGAAAATTGTTATACCGTTGCGTGCTAGAGCATTTGAACTTTTGGGGACCTCCTAAAAATCTGCCCTCACTTTTCGGTTTAGAGCTCCTTTAAGTTAATTGTAAGCATGTTATTAAAGTGGGAAGAAGTAGCTCATATCAGCTTACAGTAGCTTACAACAAGCTTTACAATACAGTAGGCTCACATTTGTGTATAGGTAGGGAACTTTTCCAACCCTACATTTCTTTAGATGTAACCAGCTATTTTAGAAATGGGGCTAGTAGGGGATGGGGGAAGGGAAGAGTTCTGAAAGGAAAATAAAAAAGACATTGCCACAACCAAAGGGTTATCTTATAATTATTTCTCCAAAGTTTGCATTTTCTTCTATTAGTTAACAAATTAAATGGTTTTAAACATTTTCTTTAAATTCAGCCCTCATCCTCCTCCTCAGTGCCAGAGTAACTTGGAATTTTGTAAACCCACGAATCCAAGAAGGGTCTTCAATAGAAGAAACTGTCACCTGCATGAAAATGTTGCAGACCAGGCCAGACCAAAATATTTTGCTCAATAATTTACAGCAGTTGAAGAATGAAAGTATCATTAGACATCCAAGAGGTCGTCTATCTCATCATTTTTATATTAAGTCTCCAACACATGCACCCAGCCAAGGATAAATATATATATAAATGTACATATTTAAATAAATATATATATATATATATATATTTATATATATATATATATATATATATATATATATATATATATATATATATATATATATATGTATATTTATGTATATATATACATACATATATATAAATATTTAAATATATATATATATATTTATATTTAAATAAATATATATATATATATATATATATATATATATATATATATATATATATGTATGTATATATGTAAGTATGTATGTATGTATATACATATATATATATATATATATATATATATATATATATATATATACATATATATATATATATATATATATATATATATATATATATATATATATATATATATATATATATATATATATATATATATATATATATATATATATATATATATATATATATATATATATATATATATATATATATATATATATATATATATATATATATATATATATATATATATATATATATATATATATATATATATACTGTACTTCCTTCTTAACAGAGCATCATCGTATTTGAAAGATAAAATAATATAATGAACTGAATGGAGAAGAAACTGCTTAAAGGGTTAGTTCAGTGGTAAATTAATTATATGAAAGAGGACTTTAAAATAAACAAAATGGTTCAGAAAGCAATCAAAATATTATTCCCCATGGGAGATATTTATTTAAGTTTAAAGTCTGGCATCATTTGTGTAAAAATGATTGAAATCAGACTGACGTTACAGCCTCAGATTCCCCAAAGTCTTTACGTATTCTATCATATTTTGTCTTGCACTTTTGGGGCTTAACAACCATTGGATATGTCAGGAACTAATACAGAATCAAAGGGTAATTTTATAATTAACCAAATTTTCTTTGAATACTCATATATCAATTGTTAAGAATGTGTGGATAAAGGGGGTCAACCTTCCAGAGTAGACTTACTACACCAGTCGTTTCTACACACATAAGACAGCTTTAAACTTGAATATCTCCTTAACGGAATACTATTTTTGAATGCTTTTTTGACCTCTAAACTAATCCTTTAACATTCCTCAAAAACTAGAATTTATTAAAAGGTTTTCTGACATACTAAGACTTACAACCTTTATATATCATCAGGGCCATAATTCTCATCTGGAAAGTGGGACATGGCCTCTTATCCCAAGAGTAGAAGGACAAGAGGCAAATTTTCCCCAAAATGTCTGAAAAGTAGGCAGACATGTCCCCCACTGTCACCCCATGAACTACAGCCATGTATATCATCATGATTTAAGTTCTGACAAACTTCTAAGAAAAACTCCCCTTAGTAAAAAAAAAAGGTAATTTAATTTTTAATAACAAATAGGCATTTAAAGTGAGGAGAGCTTGTAGGCAATGTCAAGCAAGTGGAAAAAGTAAAAGTAAAATAATTGGGGCTAAAATTAAACATATTATGAGTGTTTTTGACACAATATGCTTTAACCTAAATGTGTCTCGCCCCAAATGTCACATCATCACTTTCTACAGTATAATTTCTACAAGAGACATTTTAATACATACTTATAAAACCTTCAAACTCAATATATCCTAAACCACAAAAAGACATTGAAGAAGTTTCTTCACAGTAATGTTTGCTGTTAAACTAGTCCTCTACGGAGGGTAGAATCCAGATGGGCAGAAAGATGAGCAGGGAAATGGGAGCTTTAAGAAATATTCATAAGATTTCCAAAGTCCAGATAGCATTCTCCGAGAGGAGGTAAAAAGATGAATCACAAGTCAAGAATACCATCTGCGGGTCACTGCTCAGGCTCTGCGAGGGGGCTGGGTAGGATTTATAATCTCTATGAATAATACTAAGTAGGAAAGAAAACTACTTTTGTCTTGGGGCCCCATTCTGGCTGATGACAGGCCTGGTGTTGAGTCTGTCACAGAGTACTAGAGGAAGGCAAAATGACTCGTATATGATGAGAAAATACACAAGTCAGGTTTTCCTGTAAAATTTTAACTTGAACCCAGCAATAAAGCCAGTGGCACAACAATAGGGTGGGAAGGGTGGATAAATCCCATGGGCCCTAAGCACAAATCGAGATTTGGGGGGCCCTGAGCAATGACCCCAACGCTTAATTTCCCACAGGCTCCCAGACCTGTAATAACGTCACTAAAAATAGTGGTTACCCAAATCTAATAGATACATCACAGACTGAAAATGATCTTTGGAAGTCATCTCTCTCAGATCAATGATTCAAAAGTATATGGACAGGTAGAGGCAACATTAGCTAAATTGATCTTACAGGTATATGGACAGGTAGAGGCAACATCAGCTAAATTGATCTTGAAGGTATATGGACAGGTAGAGGCAACATGAGCTAAATTGATCTTAAAGGTATATGGACAGGTAGAGGCAACATTAGCTAAATTGATCTTAAAGGTATATGGACAGGTAGAGGCAACATCAGCTAAATTGATTTTAAAGGTATATGGACAGGTGGAGGCAACATTAGCTAAATTGATCTTGATGGTATATGGACAGGTAGAGGCAACATTAGCTAAATTGATCTTAAAGGTAAATGGACAGGTGGAGGCAACATTAGCTAAATTGATCTTGAAGGTATATGGACAGGTAAAGGCAACATTAGCTAAATTGATCTTAAAGGTAAATGGACAGGTAGAGGCAACATTAGCTAAAATGATCTTAAAGGTATATGGACAGGTAGAGGCAACATTAGCCAAATTGATCTTAAAGGTATATGTACAGGTAGAGGCTACATTAGCTAAATTGATCTTAAAGGTATATGGACAGGTAAAGGCAACATTAGCTAAATTGATCTTAAAGGTATATGGACAGGTAGAGGCAACATTAGCTAAATTGATCTTAAAGGTATATGGACAGGTAAAGGCAACATTAGCTAAATTGATCTTGAAGGTATATGGACAGGTAAAGGCAACTTTAGCCAAATTGATTTAAAATCCACTAAAAAACACAAAGAAATAATGTATCAAAATCAGATAAAAATTGGCTATTCTACAGCTTTTTGGGCAAATATGCAAATTTGTGTGTTACTCTTGTGATGTATGGATGGGACATTGTAAATCCATTGTTTTTTAACCCTTTGCTAGTTCTCTTTGATAAAGTGAAGATAATCTCAATGAAGAGGATTTGATCTTTATCATACCCCCAACATACCTCAAGCTGGATAAGGCATTTTGAACATATTCAAGGCCTGAATTTAAGGGAAGAAACATAAAGATAAGCAAAAGCCTTTTGAGGTGTTTTCCGTTCATTCATCACATTTTTTTACTACATTAAAAAATTCATACTTTGATCACTCATAACTTGAGAACTACACAATGTTATTTTCAAAATTTAAAGATTGTTAAACTCAGAATTTAATGCTCCATTAATTTTGGTCATTGGAATTATGGAATAACAGAACACTTTTGTACTTGTCCATATACCTTTAAATATGGCAAGAACATCCACGAGATATAAAACAAGACCTCTGTGGTGTAGTGGTTAGTGCTTTGTCCTCTCACCCGCACGTCCCGGGTTCCTATCCCAGTGGGTCTGCAACCAGTGAGTTCATAACTGATTATCAACGGCCGTGGCCGTCTTGATATAATGTCCAGCACTAAATGCTTTTGCGAGGTTAAACCTTGCTATGCTATTCTATGCTATGCTATATAAAATCAACAAGTAGTCATGTTTATCAACATGATGATTCCTAATGGTGGGGCTAGTACTTTACCTTTAAGTGATACTAGACACTGTGCACTGAGCATGTCTTAGAAAAAGATACTGTATGCACTGTGGCCATAGCTTTAGCTTCTGGCTGTAAAGTTTATCAATGAGCCCATTTCTTTTACCAACCAGTTGGACTGTGCAACACCCCCCTCTCCCCAGATACGCTCTTAAAAGGCCTTCATGTGCTGACATCCTCCCTCCCCAGATACGCTCAGAATAAAGCCTTCATGTGCTACACCCCCCTCTCCCCAGACACGCTCCTAATAAAGCCTTCATGTGCTGTAATTAAGTTACTACTACATTATATGCAGAGTCAAATTAAAGGTTAAACTATGATTTTCAACGGTTAATTCAGAGGATTAATCATAGAATGGGCGATGTATGAGGGCGTAGCCTGAGTGCGTCCAACGTTAGCATTTACCCGCTCAATGGTTAATCAGCTGAATTAATCCTAGAAAATTATAGTTTAACCTTGTTCATGTAAACCTATTACAATTTGTATCCAACATTTCCATCTTAGGGGAAAAATTAATGATTTGAGGAAATGCTTGAAAAGTAATATCATTTGTAACCAATTTTCATATGAATTCTCTTCCCCTGAAATAGCTATATCAACGCTCTCTGTAATCACAAAGCTCTCGCTCTGATCACTTATAATAGCTATATCCTATATCAACGCTCTCTGTAATCACAAAGCTCTCGCTCTGATCACTTAGAATAGCTATATCAACGCTCTCTGTAATCACAAAGCTCTTGCTCTGATCACTTATAATAGCTATATCAACGCTCTCTGTAATCACAAAGCTCTCGCTCTGATCACTTAGAATAGCTATATCAACGCTCTCTGTAATCACAAAGCTCTCGCTCTGATCATTTATAATAGCTATATCAACGCTCTCTGTAATCACAAAGCTCTCGCTCTGATCACTTAGAATAGCTATATCAACGCTCTCTGTAATCACAAAGCTCTCGCTCTGATCACTTATAATAGCTATATCAACGCTCTCTGTAATCACAAAGCTCTCGCTCTGATCACTTAGAATAGCTATATCAACGCTCTCTGTAATCACAAAGCTCTCGCTCTGATCACTTATAATAGCTATATCAACGCTCTCTGTAATCACAAAGCTCTCGCTCTGATCACTTATAATAGCTATATCAACGCTCTCTGTAATCACAAAGCTCTCGCTCTGATCACTTATAATAGCTATATCAACGCTCTCTGTAATCACAAAGCTTTCGCTCTGATCACTTATAATAGCTATATCAACACTCTCTGTAATCACAAAGCTCTCTCTCTGATCACTTATAATAGCTATATCAACGCTCTCTGTAATCACAAAGCTCTCTCTCTGATCACTTATAATAGCTATATCAACGCTCTCTGTAATCACAAAGCTCTCTCTCTGATCACTTATAAAAGCTATATCAACCCTCTCTATAATCAGAAAACTTTCTCTCTGATCACTAATCAACAAATAGAACAATGCATTAAAGAAATGTAATGCTGTTAAAAGATAACATTCATTTTCACAAGAAATGATATTAAAATGCCTAAATCACATAAAAGCAACTGCTAATTATTATGAAACACGGTATTTGAACCCCACTTCCATAGGGGGAATATTGAACACATAAAACCATAAAAACAACCAGTTGAATGACCTTTCATGGTGGCATGATTGTGTTACTACGAATGCACGTTAACTGTGTTGTGTACACCGAGAGCCAATGCTCACCAATTTAAATGCTCATGTCTGGATATTACTGTCAATTATTCTTCAAATAAATTGATGGGATTTAAAGACCACATTCATGGCGCAAGAAGTAACATGTCTCAAATTCGTTGCGGACTGTGAAACTGGAATAAGATTAACATTTGTACAGTAATCAGGTTATTCTATGTTAAGGGCCTAAGCTGTATAGGATGCGTGATACGCGTTGTTGATTTACACCGGATTTGATTGCATGGTCCTGCCGGTGGTTTGATTGCATGGTCCTGCCGGTGGTTTAATTGCATGGTTCTGCCGGTGGCATCTGCAGAATTATGGTAAGATTCTCAGCGTGCTCAGACTGTGTTGCATAGAAAGAACAGCTGACTATAGGCCTACGCCTTTAATATGCAATGCATCATACATGATTAGGCTGACTTTAGGCCTACGCCTTTGATATGCAATGCATCATACATGATCAAGCTGACTATAAGCCTATGCCTTTACTATGCAATGCATCATACATGATCAAGCTGACTATAAGCCTACGCCTTTACTATGCAATGCATCATACATGATCAGGCTGACTATAGGCCTACTCCTTTAATATGCAATGCATCATACATGATAAAGCTGACTATAGGCCTACTCCTTTAATATGCAACGCATCATACATGATGAAGCTGACTATAAGCCTACGCCTTTGATATGCAATGCATCATACATGATCAAGCTGACTATAAGCCTACGCCTTTGATATGCAATGCATCATACATGATCAAGCTGACTATAAGCCTACGCCTTTACTATGCAATGCATCATACATGATCAAGCTGACTATAGGCCTACGCCTTTACTATGCAATGCATCATACATGATAAAGCTGACTATAGGCCTACGCCTTTACTATGCAATGCATCATACATGATCAGGCTGACTATAGGCCTACGCCTTTGACATGCAATGCATCATACATGATCAGGCTGACTATAGGCCTACGCCTTTGACATGCAATGCATCATACATGATAAAGCTGACTATAGGCCTACGCCTTTAATATGCAATGCATCATACATGATAAAGCTGACTATAGGCCTACGCCTTTAATATGCAATGCATCATACATGATCAAGCTGACTATAGGCCTACGCCTTTAATATGCAATGCATCATACATGATGAAGCTGACTATAAGCCTATGCCTTTGATATGCAATGCATCATACATGATCAAGCTGACTATAAGCCTACGCCTTTGATATGCAATGCATCATACATGATCAAGCTGACTATAAGCCTACGCCTTTACTATGCAATGCATCATACATGATCAAGCTGACTATAGGCCTACGCCTTTACTATGCAATGCATCATACATGATAAAGCTGCCTATAGGCCTACGCCTTTACTATGCAATGCATCATACATGATCAAGCTGACTATAGGCCTACGCCTTTACTATGCAATGCATCATACATGATAAAGCTGACTATAGGCCTACGCCTTTAATATGCAATGCATCATACATGATCAGGCTGACTATAGGCCTACACCTTTGATATGCAATGCATCATACATGATAAAGCTGACTATAGGCCTACGCCTTTAATATGCAATGCATCATACATGATCAAGCTGACTATAAGCCTACGCCTTTACTATGCAATGCATCATACATGATTAAGCTGACTATAGGCATACACCTTTACTATGCAATGCATCATACATAATAAATTTTACTTTTTATCTTTTAAGAAATTTTCAAAATTTCAAGGTCTTTAAAAATTTAATTTATCTTGACCTATCTATCGGCAATGTAAGAGCTGTGCATTTGGGTATGGTAACTCGTTGTATGCCTAGACCTTCTTGAAGCCTAGTTATTCATCATATACTATTCATCATATACCCACTAGATACTTTTCAACATACTGGGGCTGCATGAGGCCACAAGCTGATTGGTAAACAACAATCACAGCCTGCGTCAGCATACAAAAGAATAGAAAACAGCTCATCAATGACCTTTACCAGGATTTACCAGGAGCGCCACATCCACTCATTTCTGGGCTTCTGTGGCCACGGGTAAGGAAGCCCTCCAGCCAACATTATACCCTTAATGATCCTTGTTGGTGCTGTAAGAGTCGTATTTCATTTTAAACTGCAAGAGAGATTTTGCGTCCACTACATAATCAGGTGGAGCATTTCAATTATTAACAACTCACTGGCTGAAGAAATGTTTGTGTATGTCCAAACAGGTGTGCTCTTTGTCAATTTTGAATTTATGTCCTCTGGTGATAGAACTTGGTTGAAGCTTGACAAATTTGCAACAAAAGTCCACTTGATCCAAACCTTGAAAGTACCTGTATCATATGACCTCTCAACCTCCTCTCCTCTAAAGTTGACAGATTAAATAACCTGAGGTACTCGTGGTAACTTAAAGAAAGTAATCCCCAAATCAGTTTTGTTGCTCTCCTTTGAACACCTTTTAATAAATGAATATCCCTTTTCAAATATGGATTCCAGAATTGAACACGATATTCCAAATGAGGACTAACCAAGGATTTGTACAATTTAGGGACAATGTCTTGAGATAGATGCGAAAAATTTATCTTGATCATCCCCAAGACAGAACTAGCTTTTATGTGGATGTCTTCTCGTCGATGACAATACAGCAACAAATATCTCACAACAAGATGGATATTCAATTTTTGAATATCATATACTGTATGCTATCTTTAATATTCAAAGACATTTTTCTCATAATATTAACCATTTTGTTAGTTAATAAAATACAAAATCCTCTCTTGTTGTTCATAAAGCTCTAATCAAATTTAATCTTACCTCTGGTGAATCAAATGGATATTTGTTGGAAAATTTAAATTGCAGCTGAAACTTTTCTCCTTCGTACAAGGAACATGGTGCTCCATCAACATTTATTATCCACCTGAAAACAATGAAAAAACATCTTGAAAGGTGTATGAACATGTAGAAGCAATATTAACTCAATTTACTTCACTTACTTTTACGCCTTCAGGTTCCACCTGTTGGCTTCTCACCTTCCACACTGGTTCCTTCAGGTTCCACGTGTTGGCTTCTTGCCTTCCACACTGGTTCCTTCAGGTTCCACGTGTTAGCTTCTCACCTTCCACACTGGTTCCTTCAGGTTCCACGTGTTGGCTTCTCACCTTCCACACTGGTTCCATCAGGTTCCACGTGTTGGCTTCTCACCTTCCACACTGGTTCCATCAGGTTCCACGTGTTGGCTTCTCACCTTCCATACTGGTTCCTTCAGGTTCCACCTGTTGGCTTCTCACCTTCCACGCTGGTTCCTTCAGGTTCCACATGTTGGCTTCTCACCTTCCACACTGGTTCCTTCAGGTTCCACCTGTTGGCTTCTCACCTTGCACACTAGTTCCTTCAGGTTCCACATGTTGGCTTCTCACCTTCCACACTGGTTCCTTCAGGTTCCACATGTTGGCTTCTCACCTTCCACGCTGGTTCCTTCAGGTTCCACCTGTTGGCTTCTCGCCTTCCACACTAGTTCCTTCAGGTTCCACATGTTGGCTTCTCACCTTCCACACTGGTTCCTTCAGGTTCCACATGTTGGCTTCTCACCTTCCACACTGGTTCCTTCAGGTTCCACGTGTTGGCTTCTTGCCTTCCACACTAGTTCCTTCAGGTTCTACTTGTTGGCTTCTCGCCTTCCACACTGGTTCCTTCAGGTTCCACGTGTTGGCTTCTCGCCTTCCACACTAGTTCCTTCAGGCTCCACGTGTTGGCTTCTTACCTTCCACACTGGTTCCTTCAGGCTCAACGTGTTGGCTTCTTACCTTCCACACTGGTTCCTTCAGGCTCCACCTGTTGGCTTCTTACCTTCCACACTGGTTCCTTCAAGTTCTACGTGTTGGCTTCTCGCCTTCCACACTGGTTCCTTCAGGTTCCACGTGTTGGCTTCTCGCCTTCCATACTGGTTCCTTCAGGTTCCACGTGTTGGCTTCTCGCCTTCCACACTAATTCCTTCAGGCTCCACGTGTCGGCTTCTTACCTTCCACACTGGTTCCTTCAGGTTCCACGTCTTGGCTTCTCGCCTTCCACACTGGTTCCTTCAGGTTCCACGTGTTGGCTTCTTGCCTTCCACACTGGTTCCTTCAGGTACCACGTGTTGGCTTCTCGCCTTCCACACTGGTTCCTTCAGGTTCCACGTGTTGGCTTCTCGCCTTCCACACTAGTTCCTTCAGGTTCCACCTGTTGGCTTCTCCATAATTAGTTTCCTCCAATTTTCCCTGTCTTGGGTCAGTCTATCTGCTGCCACCAAGGAGTTGATGCCACGAGATTGCATGTCCTCCTTAATACAGTCTGCCCATCTTGTTGGTGGTCTACCTATAGGTCTGGTGCCTGTATCTGGCCTTCGAGTGTAAGTATTGGGTAACGAGCCTGCTTTCAAAGTGATGAATTTACGAAGCCTGCTTTCCAAGTGATGAATTTACCAAGCCTGCTTTCAAAGTGATGAATTAACAAAGCCTGCTTTCAAAGTGATGAATTTACCAAGCCTGCTTTCAAAGTGATGAATTTACCAAGCCTGCTTTCCAAGTGATAAATTTACCAAGCCTGCTTTCCAAGTGATAAATTTACCAAGCTTGCTTTCCAAGTGATAAATTTATGAAGCCTGCTTTCAAGTGATTATCTCAATCACACTCTTTATCAGGTATAGGTAGAATTTTGGTTTGCTTGTTTCAATCTGGCTTTTCACAAAATTTCAAATTTGTCACATAAATGTCACAAATATTCCATGTTTGGCACCTTTTGCACAGAATGTCACATCAGTTTTGCTTTTGTCACATGTGATTGGCATAGATTCACACATCATGACTAGTGATACTCATAGAAAGGATTATTTGGTTATGCCTGTTTCATGAAATATGGAATCGACCACTAAAATGCAACATCAAATTACCAATGATTGTGAGTGAAGGAGTAAAACATGTCACAAAATGTCTGACAAATCTTAATTTTCATTCTGTCACATAATTTTCAAAATGTTACAAATTTTTAGACAATGAAATTTTGTCACAAAATGTCACCATGTCACGGACGCTCCATTCTCTGATACAGTAATAAGCTCTACAGTATTTATATCTCTACAGTACCTTTTCTGACCATGTTCTCACTTGAGTGCAAGCTTAAGATCACATCAACTGCAGGCAATCAGATCTACCAAAAGTTTCATTGTGAGAACACACACTGGTTCTGATCGCAGTCGGAGCAGATCTCTTGATCAAGTTAGTTATGCAATATCCTGATATGTTTGTTTTTCCCAGTCATCATGTGACCTGTGATCAGATCGCCTGCAGCGGGTCTGATCGCAATGCAGCTTGCACTCAAGTGAGGACACATGAAAATGTTTCTTTTTTACTTCATCATGCAAGGTCATCGTTGTGGCAGAGGCGAGCAGATTTCATCTTTAAGATTGCTTGCTTTCTGCCCGGTTAGGAGGTGAAATTAGAAAATCATTACCATAATAATTAAAAAAATGTGGTAAAATGTTTTGGATATTTTGGTAAAATTTCCCAAAAATTCCTGAAAACTGGCCAAAATTTCCAAAAAACTAGCCAAAATTTTCTGAAAATTAAAAATTTTCTGAAAATTAAAAATTTTCCAAAAATTTTCCAAAAATTTCCCAAAATTAAAAATTTTATTTTAAGAAAATGATGGAAACTTTAAGAAACTGAAGAGAATCTCCCGGAAATTGAAGGGGATTTCCTGAATAGCAGCAACTTTTGATGGAAATTCAATTTACTAGCACAATTTTCCATCTGTCACCGGGAAAATATTTTGGTTTTTGTACCCGTTCCCCCCTACCCCCCTTGAAATGTGACCCTTCCTACACTCCTACGTCATGAGATCATGATCAGGATAAAAGTGAGAACACATCCTATGTCAAAATTGCCTGCTGGAGGGTGCACTTCAAACAGTTGACATCATGTGCAAATTTCAATTCTCTTTAGCAAGAAATGAGTAAATACTTCATCCAAGTCTTTTCTCCTTTCAGGCAAAGCACTTAGCTTTGTACATCCTGTTTCTGACTTAAAAGGAAAATATTACTTTCATGCATCACGTTGGTATTGTTGATACTTATGTTGTAAGAGCAGAGGACAGGAAACTGGCATCATGTTAGGATTGTTGATATTTACATTGTAATAGCAGAGGACAGGAAACTGGCATCATGTTAGGATTGTTGATATTTACATTGTAATAGCAGAGGACAGGAAACTGGCATCATGTTAGGATTGTTGATACTTATGTTGTAAGAGCAGAGGACAGGAAACTGGCATCATGTTAGGATTGTTGATATTTACATTGTAATAGCAGAGCACACGGAACTGGCATTATGTTAGGATTGTTGATATTTACATTGTAAGAGCAGAGGACAGGAAACTGGCATCATGTTAGGATTGTTGATATTTACATTGTAATAGCAGAGCACACGGAACTGGCATTATGTTAGGATTGTTGATATTTACATTGTAAGAGCAGAGGACAGGAAACTGGCATCATGTCAGGATTGTTGATATTTACATTGTAATAGCAGAGGACATGGAACTGGCATCATGTTAGGATTGTTGATATTTACATTGTAAGAGCAGAGGACAGGGAACTGGCATCATGTTAGGATTGTTGATATTTACATTGTAAGAGCAGAGGACAGGGAACTGGCATTATGTTAGGATTGTTGATACTTATGTTGTAATAGCAGAGGACAGGAAACTGGCATCATGTTAGGATTGTTGATATTTACATTGTAAGAGCAGAGGACATGAAACTGGCATTATGTTAGGATTGTTGATATTTACATTGTAAGAGCAGAGGACAGGGAACTGGCATCATGTTAGGATTGTTGATATTTACATTGTAAGAGCAGAGGACAGGAAACTGGCATCATGTTAGGATTGTTGATATTTACATTGTAATAGCAGAGGACATGGAACTGGCATCATGTCAGGATTGTTGATACTTATGTTGTAAGAGCAGAGGACAGGAAACTGGCATTATGTTAGGATTGTTGATATTTACATTGTAATAGCAGAGGACATGGAACTGGCATCATGTTAGGATTGTTGATATCTACATTGTAATAGCAGAGGACATGGAACTGGCATCATGTTAGGATTGTTGATATTTACATTGTAAGAGCAGAGGACAGGAAACTGGCATCATGTTAGGATTGTTGATATTTACATTGTAAGAGCAGAGGACAGGGAACTGGCATCATGTTAGGATTGTTGATATTTACATTGTAAGAGCAGAGGACAGGAAACTGGCATTATGTTAGGATTGTTGATACTTATGTTGTAATAGCAGAGGACAGGGAACTGGCGTTATGTTAGGATTGTTGATATCTACATTGTAATAGCAGAGGACATGGAACTGGCATCATGTTAGGATTGTTGATATTTACATTGTAAGAGCAGAGGACAGGGAACTGGCATCATGTTAGGATTGTTGATATTTACATTGTAATAGCAGAGGACATGGAACTGGCATCATGTCAGGATTGTTGATACTTATGTTGTAAGAGCAGAGGACAGGAAACTGGCATTATGTTAGGATTGTTGATATTTACATTGTAATAGCAGAGGACATGGAACTGGCATCATGTTAGGATTGTTGATATCTACATTGTAATAGCAGAGGACATGGAACTGGCATCATGTTAGGATTGTTGATATTTACATTGTAAGAGCAGAGGACATGGAACTGGCATCATGTTTCGATTGTTGATATCTACATTGTAATAGCAGAGGACATGGAACTGGCATCATGTTAGGATTGTTGATATTTACATTGTAAGAGCAGAGGACAGGAAACTGGCATCATGTTAGGATTGTTGATATTTACATTGTAATAGCAGAGGACATGGAACTGGCATCATGTTAGGATTGTTGATATTTACATTGTAAGAGCAGAGGACAGGAAACTGGCATCATGTTAGGATTGTTGATATTTACATTGTAAGAGCAGAGGACACGGAACTGGCATCATGTTAGGATTGTTGATATTTACATTGTAATAGCAGAGGACATGAAACTGGCATTATGTTAGGATTGTTGATATTTACATTGTAAGAGCAGAGGACAGGAAACTGGCATCATGTTAGGATTGTTGATATTTACATTGTAAGAGCAGAGGACAGGAAACTGGCATCATGTTAGGATTGTTGATATTTACATTGTAAGAGCAGAGGACATGGAACTGGCATTATGTTAGGATTGTTGATATTTACATTGTAAGAGCAGAGGACATGGAACTGGCATCATGTTAGGATTGTTGATACTTATGTTGTAAGAGCAGAGGACACGGAACTGGCATTATGTTAGGATTGTTGATATTTACATTGTAAGAGCAGAGGACATGGAACTGGCATCATGTTAGGATTGTTGATATTTACATTGTAAGAGCAGAGGACATGGAACTGGCATCATGTTAGGATTGTTGATACTTATGTTGTAAGAGCAGAGGACACGGAACTGGCATTATGTTAGGATTGTTGATATTTACATTGTAAGAGCAGAGGACATGGAACTGGCATCATGTTAGGATTGTTGATATTTACATTGTAAGAGCAGAGGACAGGAAACTGGCATCATGTTAGGATTGTTGATATTTACATTGTAAGAGCAGAGGACAGGAAACTGGCATCATGTTAGGATTGTTGATATTTACATTGTAAGAGCAGAGGACATGAAACTGGCATTATGTTAGGATTGTTGATACTTATGTTGTAAGAGCAGAGGACAGGGAACTGGCGTTATGTTAGGATTGTTGATATTTACATTGTAAGAGCAGAGGACAGGAAACTGGCATCATGTCAGGATTGTTGATACTTATGTTGTAAGAGCAGAGGACAGGGAACTGGCATTATGTTAGGATTGTTGATATTTACATTGTAAGAGCAGAGGACAGGAAACTGGCATCATGTTAGGATTGTTGATATTTACATTGTAAGAGCAGAGGACATGAAACTGGCATTATGTTAGGATTGTTGATACTTATGTTGTAAGAGCAGAGGACAGGGAACTGGCGTTATGTTAGGATTGTTGATATTTACATTGTAAGAGCAGAGGACAGGAAACTGGCATCATGTTAGGATTGTTGATACTTATGTTGTAAGAGCAGAGGACAGGGAACTGGCATCATGTTAGGATTGTTGATATTTACATTGTAAGAGCAGAGGACAGGAAACTGGCATCATGTTAGGATTGTTGATATTTACATTGTAAGAGCAGAGGACAGGAAACTGGCATCATGTTAGGATTGTTGATATTTACATTGTAAGAGCAGAGGACAGGGAACTGGCATCATGTTAGGTTTGTTTGTTTGTTTGATGAGGTCTTAACGGCACCACGACAACGAAGGTCAAATTGTGCCTGAGAGGTCAGATCATTTTAGAGGTAGTAAGGAAAGAGACCAGGGGAAGAATGAGAGAAATTCAAGAACAAAAGCCAGAAAGCTGTGATCGAGAGAGGAGGTGCATGGGTAAAACTAAAAACAAAGTAGAGAGGGGGTGGAAGAGGAGGATTAAATATGGTTGTAGAGGATGCATGCTGAAGGAAGGAGACTATTTTATCTGGAGGATTTTTGGAAGAACTCAGCAATTGAGTTGTGGGGAGCGAGAGAAGCTCTGGGAAGGTTGTACAGGGGCAAGCAAGGAGAACGTGTTGGATTGTAAGGATGCAGTGGCAATTGTTACAGAGGGTTGGGGGAACCAATAAGGAGGTGGGAGTGAGTGAGGTGGGTGTGACCAATTCTAAGGCGGGTAATATGAACGTTGTCGTCCCGAGAAAGGTTGTTGATGGTGGATTTGATTGGGATTGTGGGCTGGATAACATGGAGTTTGTTATCAATTTGGAAGTTCCATAAGGTTTGCCAGCGTCACGAACAAGAGAAGCGATAAGCGGTTTGATGTCAGAGAGGGTTTTGGGAAAAGGGGAAGGGAGGAGGTTAAGGGCAAGCTTAGCGGCTGTATCAGCCCTGTCATTGCCAGGGATGCCAACATGGCTGGGTATCCAGAAGAAAAGAACACTTTTCCTGCAGAGGGTGGGAGAAAAGAGTTTCCGGAGGAGGAGGTGGCAGGTGAGGTTATCCCATTTAAGATTAAGTAATGAAGTAAGAACAGCCTTTGAGTCAGAGAAAATGGCAAAGTGACTAAGAGGAGAGTACTCAATAAAGTTGAGGGCGAGGAGAATGGCCTTAGCCTCGGCTGAAAAGATGGATGAGTGGTCAGGAAGTCTGCTACTGAGGGTGATGTCTTGGATGATGGCAGCAGCAGCTGTCTTGTTGCCTTCCTTGGAGCCATCAGTATAGATGGAGGTGTAATTTGAGAGTTGGTCTTTGATTTGGTTGTGGAGATTGATGAAGAGATTAGGGTGAGTTTGAGTTTTGTTATAAGTGGAGAGGTCTAGGTGGACAGAAGGAAGGGGGGTGGCCCAAGGCGGAAAAGTGGGCCAGGAATAGGTGCCGAGAGTGGCGGGGTTGATGCCAAGTTGAAAGAGGTCTGATTTAATGCGTAAGCTGAAGGGGGGCGATAGGGTTTTAGTCCTATCATGTTAGGATTGTTGATATTTACATTGTAATAGCAGAGGACATGAAACTGGCATTATGTTAGGATTGTTGATACTTATGTTGTAAGAGCAGAGGACAGGGAACTGGCATTATGTTAGGATTGTTGATATTTACATTGTAAGAGCAGAGGACAGGAAACTGGCATCATGTTAGGATTGTTGATATTTACATTGTAATAGCAGAGGACATGAAACTGGCATTATGTTAGGATTGTTGATACTTATGTTGTAAGAGCAGAGGACAGGGAACTGGCGTTATGTTAGGATTGTTGATATTTACATTGTAAGAGCAGAGGACAGGAAACTGGCATCATGTTAGGATTGTTGATATTTACATTGTAATAGCAGAGGACATGAAACTGGCATTATGTTAGGATTGTTGATACTTATGTTGTAAGAGCAGAGGACAGGGAACTGGCATTATGTTAGGATTGTTGATATTTACATTGTAAGAGCAGAGGACAGGAAACTGGCATCATGTTAGGATTGTTGATATTTACATTGTAATAGCAGAGGACATGAAACTGGCATTATGTTAGGATTGTTGATACTTATGTTGTAAGAGCAGAGGACAGGGAACTGGCGTTATGTTAGGATTGTTGATATTTACATTGTAAGAGCAGAGGACAGGAAACTGGCATCATGTCAGGATTGTTGATACTTATGTTGTAAGAGCAGAGGACAGGGAACTGGCATCATGTTAGGATTGTTGATATTTACATTGTAAGAGCAGAGGACAGGAAACTGGCATCATGTCAGGATTGTTGATACTTATGTTGTAATAGCAGAGGACAGGGAACTGGCATCATGTTAGGATTGTTGATATTTACATTGTAATAGCAGAGCACACGGAACTGGCATCATGTTAGGATTGTTAATACTTACGTTGTAAGAGCAGAGCACACGGAACTGGCATCTACAGACATCCCTTCTGGGGGGTCTTTCTGAAGCTGCAGCAGCTCTTTTTGGAGCCGTTTCTGGAAGAAAAAAAAAAAGCTGGAGTAAGTTCATGTTGTCAGTTCTCATATTTCCTTCACTCTAAACACTAAGAATTATCCACTTCAGAGCAATCCATTGGTCTAGAGATTAAATATCTCCGATCTGCAAAGTGGCAATATCATACAACAGGAAATACAACTGAACTGAAACATTGTTTATTTGCGAAGAGCGTATCTTATTATTGTACAATTTGAGCATATATCTGAACAAATTTTGAAGCTGCACACATACCAACTCAACGATGTTCTGATATACTAAGAGCAACTCCAACAAGAACTGTGTAAGGACAGTATGCTCGACTATTCAAAGCTCGTATAAAGAATAGGATTATTGGGGGAAGTATATACAGAAATAGGGTAGCAGGGGCAGATTATTTCAAATTACTTGAGCTTTGAAAGATGCACTTACATTTCCATTTGCACTAGAAGCTTCAAAATATTTTTGAGTTTTCCCAGATATTTTAAGCCAAAAATAAAAAAAACCTCAAGGTTACCTCACCCAGTAACTCAGAAAACATGTAAAAGCCAGCAGTCTTTACAACCATGACACTTCTTTTGGTTCTATCAATTGAATAACAAAGAAAGAAGAGGCCCTAACTTCCCAACCTGTACCCTCCCCAGCCCCCACACATTCCCAGAACTACATACTAGATTGTAATACAACTTCCAATTTAAGAAAATATGTGTTTTAAGCAAAGTCAAGCAACATGAAAAATGTACAATAACATTAAAGTGAAATTATGTGAAACAATATTGCTTAACCTATGACAAACTAGACATTTGAAATGATACAAATAGCCACACTTTCCATTACATATGACAAACTAGACATTGGAAACGATACAAATAGCCACTTTCCAAAGCCATCCAGATATATCCCCGGCAAACCAAAGTAGCAATGTATACATTTGATATCTTATTAAACCATGCAAATTTACTCGTTCTCAGAGCCAAATAATTTGCAAATGCCAGAATAAGCCAGGGAATTCTTTGTTTCAACCAGAAACAAAAAAACATGGCTAAGAAGCTACAACCTATTCCAACAAACTATTTCACTTCGCCATTTAGCCTACATAACAAACCTCTATTATGATTCAGTGTATGGAAGGTAAACCCAAATTTTATGTACCCCAGAATTTCGTTCACTAAGGTCATTCCTGCAATTCTACACACCTTAGCAAAGTTTGACAAATTTATTTTCATTTCATTTTATTTGTTTTTTCCACAACATATTTACATATAATTACAGAAGAGTTTTATTTATAAATATTATGAAATTATATTAGAATATATATGGTTGTGAAAGGAAGTGTATAAAAACTCTGGTGAGCTTAACCGAGTACAACACTCCCAAATTACAAAACAAAAACGATATCAAATATGGTAGTACAAAATGCCCCTACCCCCACACACTAACAGATACTTTTGAAGCCACAGGTCCCCAACCCCTCCCCCATCCAATCACAGGTATAGTAATGATGTAAGTAAGGATGTAAGTATCTAAAAGTAAAAGGGAATGATTAAAATAAATCAATAGTTCATGATGCATTTACGTTTAAGGGTTTTTCTAAAACAGACCAGGGATTTGCAGCTTTGTGTGTCAGTTGAGAGGGAATTCAAGAAATCAATTGTACGGTTAATTGCACGAATTAAATCTTATAATGTTGGTGCGACAGGGAACACAATGGATGTTGTTTGACTAATGGTTATCATAGTTGTGCATGTCTTTGTTTGTCTTAAGCATCTCTATAAAAAGGTGGCAGAAGATTATTGTTAAGTAGCCTGGTAAGCAGTGATGGCAAGATTGATGTTAATGAGATCTGGTAATTTAAGGAGGTTAAGAGACAAAAATAAATTACTAGTACTGTCACGATAATACGCATTGGTGATATGTTGGATGGCCTGTTTTTGTAAGATAACTAATTTATTTAAGAGTGATTTAGTAGCACTCAACCAAACACTGCAACAGTAAGATCAATGAGGTAAAATAAGTGTTTGATACAAGGACCTTAAAATTGTTCATGGAATAAAATGTTTTAATTTTGACAAAATACCAACACCTCTCGAAATCTTATTGGGGATTGAATGAATATGATCGGACTAAGATTTTTTTTAATCAATGTAGACCCCTAAGAATTTTGTGGTATCTACTTTACTAATTTTAATGCTATTACCATGCCGAAAAGTTTCTTTTTAAACCTTCCAGTACCCAAAACCTGAGTTAATCCTGAAAACTCAGGTATGACAATTACCAACTCGACTTCCTGTTCAGTGTATTTTGTTCCCACTCAAAACAATGATTGTTTATCTGCCATTCCCATGCACACTATTTGTGTGTATAAGATTACACAAAGCCTGAGCTGAATAATCAAGGCACTTTTGTGATTGAAATCACTCATCTGTGTTAGATGTCTTAGTGAGAGAACTTTGCTTTAAAACTGGTGATAAAAAGAATACCTGTGTATCATAATGCCTGAGGTAATAATGTGCATTAATTGTGAATGATTGATGGACCACTTCTCCTAAGGAAAATTATTGCTTCATGTAAGTGGATAGTGACATCCTAATTTTTACTAAGTGGTCCAAATACTACACAATTACTTTTACTAATATTAAGAGACAACTTGTTTGCAGAGAGCCATTCATAAAATTTAGATAGATCAGAACAAACAGCATTTTTTAACTCCTGTGTATCATTACCCTGACAAAAAAATAGTGTCATCTGCAAATAAAATCAGTGATGACTCTGTAGACACATTGCTTATATCATTGGTATTTATAATAAAAAGAAGTGGACCTAATATCGAACCTTGTGGAACTCCACATTTAATATTATAATTATAAAGATCAGAGCTACAATTATTACAATATACAAACTGATGCCTATTACAAAGATAACTATGAAACCACGCAGGTGTATTACCTCTTATGCCATAGAATTATTAACTTATTTAATAAGATTTGACGATCAATTGTATCGAAGGCCTTTGAAAGATCTAAAAAGAAACCAACTGCTGATTTCTTCTTATCAAGAGCTTTGTATAATTTATTAGTGGCAGAGATAAGTGCTAATTCTGTAGAATGACCACATTGCTCCTCAAAATAATACATTGTGCTTATCAAGAAAACCAAATATATGATTAAACATCAATCTTTCTATAAGTTTGGACAAACATGGTAAAACAGATATTGGGCAATAATTTTCATTAATATCAGGTTCATCCTTCTTAACTAGAATGGTAAATACCATCAAGATTCGCATGCCCATGCAAAATGACACCCATATCATATGACCCAGCCAATTATAAAAATGGCATCTCACACTAAGTCCCACATGACATCCCATGTCCCACATGGCATCCAAACCCCATGTCCCACATGACATCCACCCCATGCCCCACATGACATCCCACCATATCTTCCAAATGGCATCCCACCCCATGTCCCACATGACATCCCATCCCATCCCTTGTCCCACGTGGCATTCCACCATATATCCTTAATGGCATCCCTTCCTATGACCCACATAGTATCCCACCTTATGTCCCACCCCATGTCCCAAATGACATCCCACCCCATGTCCCACATGGCATTACACCATCTGACCCACATGGCATTACACCATCTGACCCACATGGCATCCCACCCTACATGTATGTCCCACATTAATCTAACCATATGTACCACAAGACATCCTTCCCTATGTCCCACATGGCATCCCTCCCTGTGTCCCACATAGCATCTCTTCCTATGTCCCCCATGGCATCCCACATTATGTCCGCATCAGTGGCTTTCCATCTGATGTCCCACAAGGCATCCCACTGTATGTCCCATATTGGATCCTACCATATGTTCCACATGGTATCCCTCCCAATGTCTCATGACATCCTATTTTATGTCCCACATGGCATCACATTTCATGTCCCCATGGCCTCCTACCCTATATCCCACATAGCCTCCTACCCTATATCACACATGGCATCCCAACCTATGTCACACTGTTCTACTCGTGGCATTCCACCCCATGTCCAACATGGCATTCCACCATTCCACATGGCATACCACCACATGTCCCACATGGCAACCCAACCTGTCTCACATGACATCCCATAGGCTTCTAAAGAAGTCTCATCCCAGCTATCACAGTCCCTGATTGAGCATACTATGTATAAAAGTGTCAGTTCATATAATAACTTATACACAAATGACTTGTTGAGTATGAAAAAAAGTCAGAGTTAACTAATCATGCCTGATATAGCCCTTGGTGTATACCTTAGGTATTATATCATATGGCCCCCATGCATGTCCCACATGGCATCCCTCTCTATGTCCATATACATTCACATCCTGTCACACTAAATACTAAATAAAAAAGCCTGGTCATTTCATATACAGTAATGTAGCAACTTTATGCAAATAAACACAATAAAGGCAGAGTTTAATATTATACCTGATACAGCCGTTGATGCCCAAAATTTTTGAAGGATTTTAAGGATTTTAAATTTCCAGTGCTATAAGAGAGACGCTTGATGATCTCTGAAAAATATTGGAAAATTATATCATTTTCCAGTATTATCTTCTAAGGAAATACCAAACGTTTTGTAGACTTTTGAAGGAAACTAAGTCTTCAATCTGTCTGAAGTGTCTCTAAAAAACTTTAACATTTTGTAAGAAAATTCTAACCTTCCATAAGGATATCTGAAGACACTTTTTTTTCTGAGGAACTCTGAAGAAACTTTAACATTTTCTGAGAAATTCTCATAAAAATGTAACATTTCTGAGGAATTCTCAGGAAAAACTGTGGCCGGCCAGACGGACGAAATCGCGATTACATAGGTTCACATTATGCTTTGCATGCTCATCAATAATGGGAATTACTTTAGCAATCTTAAGTTTGTGAGCAAATACACCTGTGGTAAATTATAGATTAATAATGTGGGTTAAAGGTATTACAATATGACTAATCTGATTATACCAGGCTTTAAGTTGCCAGCAGATTTATTGGGCTTAAGACATGAATTGGCTACCTTGAGTACTTCTTCCTCGACAACAGGATAAAGGAACATAGAACTTGTAATATACTTGGTTGGGTCTAAGTACTAGTTAAATAAGTTATTACTGTCGATCTTGCCTGCAAGAGTAGGACCTAATGTTAACAAAGAAGTTAGTAAAGTTATTTGCTATAGTTTAGGATAAGTGATTGAGATAGCACCATTATTGAACACAGTATTAACACTTCTATTTGCTGTGTTCTTATTTGAAAGACTGTTAATAATACTCTAGGTGCTCTTTGCATCATTTTTACAGCTTTTAAATTTGTCATGAAAGCAATTCTTTTTTGATTAGCGCATAACATGATTTAATTTATCTTATTATTTTTGACTTTTATTGACTTGAGTTTACCTGAAGTGATCCAAGGGTGCCTCTTTTTGACAATGGGCCTAATATTATTACAAATACATGGAAACAATTGCCTCAAGAATATTTGCGAATGAATCATATGCAAGGTTGGCATCATTAATTGATCAAATAGAGCTCCAATCACCTGACCCAACTGCATGAATGAACTTATTTACATTACCTTGCGAATAGTTACGTACACATGGAGTAGCACCGTATCTTATTTTACGAGTAAAAATGTTAACATGATGGAAAATTGGAAAGTGATCACTAATATCAGTAATTTAAACACCAGTAGTATGATTATCAAAGCTTGTGAGAATATTGTCAACTAAACTTACAGAATTACGAGTTACCCTAGTTGGTTTGCTTATCAATGGATAAAATCCGTATGATGATACTGTACTAAGAAAGTCTACCGAACTGTTTTTGACAATATCAATATTAAAATCACCCATGATATAATTATGTTCATGCTTATTTGAGATTCTAGAAAGAGTAGAGCCTAGGATATCATTAAATGAATTAACCGAAGACTGAGGGTGTCTATAAATAACACAAACTAAAATAGCAACCGTATTATAAATTAATTCAACATATATACTCTCTATCATCATTGTTAAAAATTGATAAATCATTTCGCATAACTGCAGGGAACTTATTATGCATAAACAAACAAACCCAGCCTCCTCTCTTGTTTTCTTTATGTTGTTCAAAAAGGTTGTAGTTATCTATATGTACACAATTAAATCATTAGTATTTGAACCAAACCGTGTTTCCAAGAAACCTTTCACTGAAAAATCTTTGTTAAGAACGGAAAGATAATCTGTTATGGTATTGAAATTATGGATAAGACTACGGCTGTTTACATGGAAAAGAGAAGAACCAGCATTCTTTGCTATGCTATTGTAACCATCTATGTCAAAATACTTACAATTACTTGGATTATAATCATCATGTGCATCACCCAACATGATATGTAATAGGAAAGATTTGCACAAACTTCAATTAACTATTACGAGACTGATACTCCTCAGCAAGTTCAAGTGTTTTGGTAAGTCCACAGAACAATAACAATTTCTATCTGTGTCAATTTCAAGTACAGATGGTTCTTAAGATCATTTGGTCCCATTATTCTTCTCTTCACTTCAGAGCCTTCTGTTGTTTTAAGAAGTGCGTAGATCAATATCTACGTGTAGATCGATATCTACACGTAGATCGATATCTATGAGCAGATCGATATCTATGCGTACATCAATATCTATGTGTAGATCGATATCTACGTGTATATCGATATCTACGCGTAAATATCGATCTACGCCATATCTACGCGTAGATTGATATCTACGCGTAGATCGATATCTACGCGTGATCGATCGATATCAATATCTATGTGTAGATCGATATCTCACGTGTATATCGATATCGCCAGTAAATATCGATCTACGCCATATCTACGATTGATATCTACGCCAGATCGATATCTCGGCGTGATCGATCGATCGATATCTGGCGTGATCGATATCTCACGCCAGATCGATATCTACGCCGTGATCGATATCATCGATATTCACGCGTAGATCGATTTTGATTATCAATTGTTAATATCTACACGTAGATCGATATCTACACATAGGTTGATATTTTGATTATCAATTGTTAATTTGACCCAATTTCTATTAATTACTGTATGCACTTAGCAACTGTCTAACACCACTTAGGACCCCGGAAAGGTGTCAAGGGTACATCATTTACATGCACAATGAAATCTTAGACACAGCCCGGGATAGTCAAAATACAGCAATGGCCACACAGAGACAGTGGGTGTGTAAAGATGCATGTAATGTGTTTAAGGATAAGAGAGAATACCAAGGTCACCTTGTAAATACATCACAAATTTGCATATTGATACCTTAGATTTTAAAACTGTAAAATGGTCAATTGTTATCAGATTTATGGTATTTAATAGACTTTAAAGCAATTTATCTGATTTTGCCTCTACACATCTATTTTGTGTTATGCATTTTGTGTTATGCACTTTGTCGCTTGTACTGTATGACTCACCCCTACTACCCCTGGCAATTTTAGTTAAAAGTGAGTCATTGACATATGAAATAGTGACTCACATGTGCTTCATTGTACCAAATTGTCAGTTACCAGAGTGACTCTGGGGTGAGTCAATTTACTCAGACCTATTCACTTTGTACAGAGGTGAGTGATTTGGTGTAAGTCATTTCAAAAGAAATGTCAGTCACCTAAGTGACTGAGGGGTGCATCAATGTACAAGTTTTGGTCACCCACTTTGGTGCAATGACTCACCTTGTCCGGGGTTGAGTCACACATTTGAAGTGCTATTTTGTACTTTTAACCATCTATCAAATCCCTGGTCCCTTGAATAGAAAGTTACAGTAAGGTTAGCTCTCTTGTTTGCAGTCCACTTTTACAGCGAGCTTTTACCTGTACACAACAAAGCTATCTCCAAAATGTTCTTTATTTTTTTATTTTTTATATCAAATGTAGATTTTTCTTGTTTAAGAAGTGGTCCATCATTAAATGATTTTGAACTGTATTAAAAACATGGAATTGTCAGTCCGAATTATGACACAGTAGTACGTCATGGAGACTTAACTGTTAAGCTAACTGTATGACATACCAATGAAGGAACATTGACTCACCATTCCCGTGTGTCATAGGGTGCATTATACAATTGCCAGGTGCATTATATTCTTCATACTATGTGCAGTTTTAGAATAATTATTTTTGGAAACTAATTCGACCAGGATTAACAATCTGCCCGACCAAATCTTTGTTAAGTTAGTAGTACTATTACAACTGCTGAGTACTTAGTCATATTTACCACACAGCAAATGAAATTAGTGTTAGTTGCAGAGTTCCGAAATCAAACCAAACTCAGCAGTCTTTTCAGCAATGGTTCGATAATGAAACTTAGAATTTTAATTAAATCATCCTCACTTTAAAAAAAGTGAAACTTAAGAAATCCTATGGGACCTTTAGGCTTTAGAAACGATCAATTTCTATTCTCCATGAAAATATTAACTTCTTGACAATAGGTCTAGGCTAGCTATTAGTCATATCCCACATGTACCCGGTATATTGTTTGAGATGATTTTAAAGGATGAAATAACAGATCACTTAGAAATAATATGTTAATAGGGAACACTCAACACAACTTTAGAAGGAAACGATCATGTGTCACAAATCTTTTAGAATATTAGAATCATTTGACAAGTAAAATTGATCAAGGGGAACCAGTTTATGTTTTTTATTTGGATATGAGTAAAGCGTTTCATACGGTGCAACATAAAAAACTTATTTTAAAGTTATTGCAAGCTTAAGGCATAAAAGGAAATATCTTGGGAGTGGATTAAGGAATGGTTAAACCATAAGAAAAGAGTGGTACTTCAAGGAGAAGAGGAGAAGAGTCAAGTTGGAAAAGTGTAGCCAGTTCATAGTGCAAGATCGGTGCTTGGACCCCATTAATCAGTTTAATAGTGCAAGGATCAGTGCTTGGACCCCATTAACCAGTTGAGTAGTGCAAGGATCAGTGCTTGGACCCATTACCCAGTTCAGTAGTGCAAGGATCAGTGCTTGGAACCCTGTTAACCAGTTTAGTACTGCAAGGATCAGTGCTTGGACCCCATTAACCAGTTCAGTAGTGCAAGGATCAATGCTTGGACCCCGTTAACCAGTTCAGTAGTGCAGGATCAGTGCTTTGACCCCATTAACCAGTTTAATAGGCAAGGATCAGTACAAACCAGGATCAAGGATCAGTGCTTGGAACTCATTCACCAAATCAGTAGTGTAAGGATCAGTGCTTGGACCCCTATAACCAGTTCAGTAGTGCAAGGATCAGTGCTTGGACCCCATCAACCAGTTCAGTAGTGCAAGGATCAGTGCTTGGACCCCAATAACCAGTTCAGTAGTGCAAAGATCAGTGCTTGGTCCTTGGACCCCATTAACCAGTTCAGTAGTGCAAGGATTAGTGCTTGGACCCCATTAACCAGTTCAGTAGTGCAAGGATCAGAGCATGGACCCCATTAAGCAGTTCAGTAGTGCAAGGATCAGTGCTTGGACCCTATCAACCAGTTCAGTAGTGCAAGGATCAGTGCTTGGACCCCAATAACCAGTTCAGTAGTGCAAGGATCAGTGCTTGGACCCCATCAACCAGTTTAGTAGTGCAAGGATCAGTGCTTGGACCCCAATAACCAGTTCAGTAGTGCAAGGATCAGTGCTTGGACCCCATCAACCAGTTGAGTAGTGCAAGGATCAGTGCTTGGACCCAAATAAGCAGTTCAGTAGTGCAAGGATCAGTGCTTGAACCCCATTAACCAGTTCAGTAGTGCAAGGATCAGTGCTTGGACCCCAATAACCAGTTCAGTAGTGCAAGGATCAGTGCTTGGACCCCATCAACCAGTTCAGTAGTGCAAGGATCAGTGCTTGGACCCCATTAACCAGTACAGTAGTGCAAGGATCAGTGCTTGGACCCCAATAATCAGTTCAGTAGTGCAAGGATCAGTGCTTGGACCCCAATAACCAGTTCAGTAGTGCAAGGATCAGTGCTTGGACACCATTAACCAGTTCAGTAGTGCAAGGATCAGTGCTTGGACCCCATCAACCAGTTCAGTAGTGCAGGATCAGTGCTTGGACCCCATTAACCAGTTCAGTAGTGCAAGGATCAGTGCTTGGACCCCATCAACCAGTTCAGTAGTGCAAGGATCAGTGCTTGGACCCCATTAACCAGTTCAGTAGTGCAAGGATCAGTGCTTGGACCCCATCAACCAGTTCAGTAGTGCAAGGATCAGTGCTTGGACCCCAATAACCAGTTCAGTAGTGCAAAGATCAGTGCTTGGTTTGTTTGATGAGGGCTTAACGGCACCACGGCGAGGGTCAAATTGTGCCTGAGAGGTCAGATCATTCTAGAGGAAGAAGGAAAGGAAACAGGGGGAGAATGAGAGAAATACAAGAACAAAAAGTCAGAAAGCTGGGATCGAGAGGGAGGTACATGGGTGAAGAAAAAAAAAAGTAAAGAGAGGGTTGGAAGAGGAGATATGGACCCCATTAACCAGTTCAGTAGTGCAAGGATCAGTCCTTGGACCCCATTAACCAGTTCAGTAGTGCAAGGATTAGTGCTTGGACCCCATTAACCAGTTCAGTAGTGCAAGGATCAGAGCATGGACCCCATTAAGCAGTTCAGTAGTGCAAGGATCAGTGCTTGGACCCTATCAACCAGTTCAGTAGTGCAAGGATCAGTGCTTGGACCCCAATAACCAGTTCAGTAGTGCAAGGATCAGTGCTTGGACCCCATCAACCAGTTTAGTAGTGCAAGGATCAGTGCTTGGACCCCAATAACCAGTTCAGTAGTGCAAGGATCAGTGCTTGGACCCCATCAACCAGTTGAGTAGTGCAAGGATCAGTGCTTGGACCCAAATAAGCAGTTCAGTAGTGCAAGGATCAGTGCTTGAACCCCATTAACCAGTTCAGTAGTGCAAGGATCAGTGCTTGGACCCCAATAACCAGTTCAGTAGTGCAAGGATCAGTGCTTGGACCCCATCAACCAGTTCAGTAGTGCAAGGATCAGTGCTTGGACCCCATTAACCAGTACAGTAGTGCAAGGATCAGTGCTTGGACCCCAATAATCAGTTCAGTAGTGCAAGGATCAGTGCTTGGACCCCAATAACCAGTTCAGTAGTGCAAGGATCAGTGCTTGGACACCATTAACCAGTTCAGTAGTGCAAGGATCAGTGCTTGGACCTCATCAACCAGTTCAGTAGTGCAAGGATCAGTGCTTGGACCCCATTAACCAGTTCAGTAGTGCAAGGATCAGTGCTTGGACCTCATCAACCAGTTCAGTAGTGCAAGGATCAGTGCTTGGACCCCATTAACCAGTTCAGTAGTGCAAGGATCAGTGCTTGGACCCCATCAACCAGTTCAGTAGTGCAAGGATCAGTGCTTGGACCCCATTAACCAGTTCAGTAGTGCAAGGATCAGTGCTTGACCTCTTTGTTATATTGTGTACAGTATATGGACAACTTGGAAATGGGTCTTTCATCTTTCACTAATAAATTTGCTGATGATTAAAAAATGCATGCATTTAAATCATTGGATGACAAAGAAAGTCTACAACAAGTCATTCATAAGCTTACTTTGCGGACTAATAAATGGCAAATGAAATTCACTAAAAAGAAATGTTCAGTTCTTCACTTTGGGTATGGAAATTCAAACTGGACTTACATGATGAATGACAAATTGTCATCATCAAAGAAAAAAGAAAAAGACCTAGGAGTTTACATTTGCACATCACTTAAAAGCACCAGGCATTGTGCAGACTGCAGAGGTAGCTAAAAAAGCCAACAAAGTTATGGGAATAATCAAAAGGAATTTCCAGTACAAGAACAGGAAAACCATTATTAGTTCAAATAAATCCCCTGTAAGACCAATTGTGAATTATGGAGTTCTAGTATGGAAGCCATATCTCAAACCAGAACCAAAAGGTGTTCCGATGCTTCTTTTTCATAAGCTGATTGATTTGCAAAATTTGTACTTACTGTCATGTCATTGCATATCATGAAATATTTATTCCAGGATATTTATTAATAAACCACACCCACCATGCAGATCACTAAACATGTTGACAACATTAGCAATTTGCACAATAATTAACAACATTATCATATAGCAAGTATGAGGCAAAACAATTGCTCACTTATCCTATTGCAAAAATTTGTCAATCAGCCCCACCTACTCATTTATATTCACTACCACAACATTAGAACATATGTACAGACCATGACCCATCTGTGTACCTGATATAGCATAAATCTGATGTATCATTTATGGGTAGGGTACGGTGTTTACATTATTTAGCACTTTCACTAACATTAAGCCATGCCATGCATATTAATGACATCTGCTGATAACATAAGCATGTACACAATAACCAACACAATTATCATGCTGAATATGATGCAAATGGACATACAGTTGCTCAATTATCACTTTTTCAGTTTTCACTTTAAGCCCCTGCTACTTAATAATATGCACTGATAAGGCACATCTACAGACCATGGGCTGTGTACCCAATATGACATGAATCCAGTTTACCATTCTTGAGATACAGTGTTTACAAGCTCTTTTCAGCAAAAATATATTAAACATTTAACATTTTTACATCATGAACATATACACATCAGCTAACATCATAATTATCCCAAATATGAAACAAAACAGACATTGTTAAAATATGAACATTTCAAGATTTTTACATTAAGCCCCACCTACTCATTAATATGTATGATGATATCACTACCAAAAACAATAGGGCACATCTACAGATCAGGGGTTATCTGTGTACCAAATAATGACATGAATCTAGTTTACCATTCTTGAGATACAAGATTACAAGATTTTTTCAGCAAAATCAAATTAAGTGCCGCCCACTATGCATATTAATGAAATTCAACATTTATCGTTCTTGAGATATCCCATTTATGAGCTGGCTATCACAAACATACACACACATACCTACATACACATACACGCCATCATGACCACATAGGGTCCTAATGCTATTGCATCGGAACCAAAAAGATATAGCTTTGATCAAAGTTTGAATTACTAGGTGCACACATGCACGTAACTTTTCCTTTGTTCATGTAAGGATTTTGCAGTACATGCACCTTGTGCATATAAAAAAAAAAAATATTAATAGTATGCAATTCTAAAGTTTATCCCTTATAGAATGCAATACTTTATATTTACAAGTTGTGTTGCTTTTCTTTTTAAAAAAAAGAAGAAGACAAAATTAATCAAAAAACGAACGCAACGCTACCAAACCATGGGAAAGATTAATCACAGAACTACTGCAGTATATAATGCACAGTAACACAACAGCACATCATAGGCCTAGCCTACTTCACAACTCAAAAAACATTAAACAAGTTGAAAAAATCATGGCAGAAGACAAAGTCAATCATCACAAATTTAAAGTTATCACTTCTTATGCCAGATCTTACCAAACAAAGTTTGTCTTCATAGAAAAAAAACTAACATTTCAGCCGAATTGAAACAGTAAAGTGACCTCACAGATGCAGTCAAAACATGGTGGATATGTGTTTTGGTAATTCCATGATCCAACTCTTACGAAAAAAGAGGGCGTCAAAATGAAATGTTTTTACTTCACGACAAAGTTCTGTTGTCATGCATTGTGTGCATGTAGTATCTTTCTTGTGCATGTAAGTTTTTTAAAGTACATGAAAAAGTAAATGTAATTTTTTTTTTGTAATTCAAAGTTTAGCTTCGATTGAAGGAGTACAAAGAAGAATGACTTAAATGCTACCAAAGTTACACAACCTTGCTGTGAACAAAGATTCAGGGCTCTACATCTACAAACACTACAACAACGACATATACCCCATGTATTCCATGTATCCCATGTATACCATATACGTCATGTACGCCATGTACTGTACGCCATGTATGCCATGTACCCCATGTACACCATGTACGCCATATACGTCGAGTCAGCATGTACCACATGTATGCCATGTACGTCATGTATGCCATGTACCCCATGTACGTCATGTACACCATGTACACCATGTACTGTATGCCATGTACCCCATGTATGCCATGTACCACATGTATGCCATGTACATGTACCATGTACAACATGTATGCCATGTACCCCATGTATGTCATGTACCCCATGTACGCCATGTACCCCATGTACTGTATGCCATGTATGCCATGTACCCCATGTTTGTCATGTACACCATGTACCCCATGTATGCCATGTACCCCATGTACGCCATGTATGCCATGTACCACATGTATGCCATGTACCCCATGTACACCATGTATGCCATGTACCCCATGTATGCCATGTACACCATGTATGCCATGTACCCCATGTATGCCATGTACGCCATGTACACCAAGACTAAATTACAATGTTTCCTATTTTTCGGGAGGCACTTGACATGATTCCGGATCATTTTAATACAGTGGAATCAACAGGAAGAACAAGGGATAATTCAAAGAAGATTTAGCCACGTCTGGCTCAGGGTTCTAGCTAGACAAGTTTTGAATGCCTGGCTCCAGTGACAATCAGTGGCGTACCCAGAATGACCTCCTAGACCCACCTCCAATGAAGAACTGTTTAAATTTAGTCCACTTCTATTGACAAATTGTCAAAGAAAGTTATATATATATATTTTTTTATTAGAATGCTAAAGGGGGAATTCTCCATATGCCTTGTGGTATGCAGGGACAACAGTATAGCAGGAAACCCGGGGTAGTGCCCAAGATTCCAAGAAATCCTGTGTTGTATACAGGTGGATGTTTTGAAGGCTGGAATCCCCCTCAAATTAATTTCCTTGGAGTTTTTAATATACATATAAAGAGAATAAAAGGAATGAAAAGTAATATTATTTTACAACTATGTTTTGTGCTTTTTCACTTTTTCATGATTTCTTAATAAACAATGAACAATATAGAAAACTGTGTCAGTGTTTTATTTACTTGTGCATTTGTACAAAGTTGTTTTTTAGATCAATCTCACTTTGTACCTTTTTACTTTCTTCTCTGACCACAACTTTACAGCTTCCGCGTATAGAAATTTGCCAAAAGGGGGTCCATTGATGCTAATACGCATACGATAATCAAGTGTATCTTCCCTCATCCTATTTCTAACATCACTTTTCACAAGTTTTATCTTGGAGAAATCCCTCTCACAATTAGCAGTATGTGGAGGAATAGTTTTTTTTGATTTTAGCGAGTTTTGAAATGTTTGGAAACATGTTACTTGCTGTTTTCTGTGACAAAATCATATCAATAAATTTAGATGTGCCTGTTTTTTGCTTGTTGCTGGTTCTTGCATGTCTGGTGCAGGAAGAAGAGAATCAATGTAATGTCGAATATCTGAAACTTCTGCCAGTACATCATCCACCTCCAGGCCAAATTGTTAGCTCAAAATAGTAAGAGACTTGCTTGATTCTGCTTCCTTCTTTGGTTCATAATTTAACTGGTCAGCAAACTTTCCAAATGCTTCCATCACATGCTTATTTTGAAATCTTTCAAATATTCTTTCTTTGAGCTGTTAATGAATGGTTTCTTGATCTTAGTGTCAAATGCTAGTAGTGCCGTCTTGATCTTAGTGTCAAATGCTAGTAGTGCCGCCTTGATCTTAAGTGTCAAATGCTAGTAGTGCCGCCTTGATCTTAGTGTCAAATGCTAGTAGTGCCGCCTTGATCTTAAGTGTCAAATGCTAGTAGTGCCGCCTTGATTTTAGTGTCAAATGCTAGTAGTGCCGCCTTGATCTTAGTGTCAATTGCTGGTAGTGCCGCCTTGATTTTAGTGTCAAATGCTAGTAGTGCCGCCTTGATCTTAAGTGTCAAATGCTAGTAGTGCCGCCTTGATCTTAGTGTCAAATGCTAGTAGTGCCGCCTTGATCTTAGTGTCAATTGCTGGTAGTGCCGCCTTGATTTTAGTGTCAAATGCTAGTAGTGCCGCCTTGATCTTAGTGTCAAATACTAGTAGTGCCGCCTTGATCTTAGTGTCAAATGCTAGTAGTGCCTTCTTGATCTTAGTGTCAAATGCTTAGTAGTGCCGCCTTAATCTTAGTGTCAAATGCTAGTAGTGCCATTTTGATCTTAGTGTCAAATGCTAGTAGTGCCGCCTTGATCTTAGTGTCAAATGCTAGTAGTGCTGCCTTAATCTTAGTGTCAAATGCTAGTAGTGCCGTCTTGATCTTAAGTGTCAAATGCTAGTAGTGCCGCCTTGATTTTAGTGTCAAATGCTAGTAGTGCCGCCTTGATCTTAGTGTCAATTGCTGGTAGTGCCGCCTTGATTTTAGTGTCAAATGCTAGTAGTGCCGCCTTGATCTTAAGTGTCAAATGCTAGTAGTGCCGCCTTGATCTTAGTGTCAAATGCTAGTAGTGCCGCCTTGATCTTAGTGTCAATTGCTGGTAGTGCCGCCTTGATTTTAGTGTCAAATGCTAGTAGTGCCGCCTTGATCTTAGTGTCAAATACTAGTAGTGCCGCCTTGATTTTAGTGTCAAATGCTAGTAGTGCCGTCTTGATCTTAGTGTCAAATGCTTAGTAGTGCCGCCTTAATCTTAGTGTCAAATGCTAGTAGTGCCATTTTGATCTTAGTGTCAAATGCTAGTAGTGCCGCCTTGATCTTAGTGTCAAATGCTAGTAGTGCTGCCTTAATCTTAGTGTCAAATGCTAGTAGTGCCGTCTTGATCTTAGTGTCAAATGCTAGTAGTGCCGCCTTGATCTTAGTGTCAAATGCTAGTAGTGGCCTATTGATCTTAATGTCAAATGCTAGAGTGCTGTCTTGATCTTAGTGTCAAATGCTAGTAGTGCCGCCTTAATCTTAGTGTCAAATGCTAGTAGTGCCGTCTTGATCTTAGTGTCAAATGCTAGTAGTGCCGCCTTGATCTTAGTGTCAAATGCTAGTAGTGCCACCTTGATCTTAGTGTCAAATGCTAGTAGTGCCGCCTTGATCTTAGTGTCAAATGCTAGTAGTGCCACCTTGATCTTAGTGTCAAATGCTAGTAGTGCCATTTTGATCTTAGTGTCAAATGCTAGTAGTGCCGCCTTGATCTTAGTGTCAAATGCTAGTAGTGCCGCCTTGATCTTAGTATCAAATGCTAGTAGTGCAGCCTTGATCTTAGTGTCAAATGCTAGTAGTGCCGCCTTGATCTTAGTGTCAAATGCTAGTAGTGCCGCCTTGATCTTAGTGTCAAATGATCTTAGTGTCAAATGCTAGAGTGCCGCCTTGATCTTAGTGTCAAATGCTAGAGTGCCGCCTTGATCTTAGTGTCAAATGCTAGTAGTGCCGCCTTAATCTCAGTGTTAAATGCTAGTAGTGCCGTCTTGATCTTAGTGTCAAATGCTGGTAGTGCCGTCTTGACCTTAGTTTCAAATGCTATAGTACCGCCTTTCTAGCTTCTTCATCAGTAAGATCTACTTTGATGTCATTGTTGCTGATATTTCCAGTACTTTTTTGAAGTTTTCATTATAAGAAGGTTTTTCTTTCTTTGCTTCAAGTGCCTTCAAGGTTGACTCTTTAAACTTTTCTACCTATGCAAAATCTTTTGATTCAGTTTGAAACAAACAACTGAGAATGTTGATAGTTGGAAGAATGTCACAGAGGAGTAGGAAAATGGCAATAAATTCAATTTTAGCCATCATGTCCAGCAGCAACAATTTCACCTCGTTCTTCACTCTCTCTGCTGAGGCTGATAAAAGGACATTTGGGAGGATTTTCTCCAATCCCACTGCACACCTTCCTAATGTTATCCACCTAGTAGGGCTTGGATCCTTTACTTTCCCAGTTGCACTCTCACCATCTGATCCTGCATGTAGAGAATCACTGAGAAGTTTCTGCACACTCTCCAGTCCATTGGTCCTTACAGCACTTCTTGCATAGAATTCATGAAGTTTACTCAATGTTTTCTTAAACCTTGCAATGGCAGAAAAAGTGTTTCCAGATTTAGATGCTGCCAAGTTTAACTTATGGGCAGCACAGTCTTGCCCCAACACTTTTACAATGTTTACATTATAAGTTTGGCAATTTGAAAATCTACTATTTTCTTGACGGCTCCGTTGTGATTCTTAACCATAACTGAAGTGCCATCAGTCCCAAGGCCAACTAATCCATCAAATGGCAATCTGCTCTCCTGCATTTATTTTGTTACTATATGCTACATATTTTGTCTGCATTTAAAGTTAAGTTCTTATCTCCACTAGAGTAACTATAAAGACTATCCAGTATTTAAAAAAACTTTGTGACAATTTCCCCCTTGGAATTTACGTATCTTGCATGGATAACCATTTGTTCAATTGTGCTAATGTCAGTGGTTTCGTCAATCATCAATGAAAAGTACTTATTTTGACGCAACTCATCAAGTGTTTCTACTTCAATGACTTCACTGATGCACATTAGGAATTCTTGAATGGAAGTTTCCGAGGTGTATTTTGCTTTAGCACCCTTGAAGATTTTACCTTTAACATCTAATCCCAACTGAGTCAGAAAGTCCAATAATTGCTCAAAATTAGTTGTATTTGGGATGTTGTTTTTTGCTAAGAAATACAGACAATGGAAGGCTTTAACCATGTTTTCTCGACTTAATCTCCTTTGGTTTTGTTATCATTTCACCAACATGTGTAGATGTCTCACTTCATAATTGGAGGGAAACAGAATCATGATGTTCAATGGTGCTCTTGTGAACCTTAATGCTTTCTAACCATAGTCTGACACGTCCCACTTTGTTCCATGTATCCCTCTCAAATGGTGTTTTGTTAAAAATTTGACAGTATTTGCAAAACATCACAGAGCCAGGAATATATACTGTAGTAACCACGGCTGATTTACTTTCCAGTTTGAATCAAAAGTGGAAGCATGTTTCTTTTTTTGTCTAGTCTCCACACGCAATGTGTGTGGCTCAACAGCTGTTTCAGGTTTAGAGTCAAATTTGGCAATTGCGCCACCATTATCCTCGTTTACTTTTCTTTTCCTCATCCTGAAAAAAATTGTCAAGTTTGCATTGAGAGTCCTTAACCCTTTTTTGCGATGCCATCCTTCTGTGTATAGCTGATACATGCGATGCCATCCTTCTGTGTATAGTTGATACATGTGATGCCATCCTTCTGTGCATAGCTGATAAATGCTTTAAGTTTTAAATTAAATTCAGTTTGGTAAAGCCTATCAATTTTGCAGAAGGATTTACAAAATATTTTATGTACAATGAGACTGGAAATTACAATGGATATTCAGCTGTCAATTCCTCCCCACCCCGCCTCGCCAAAAAAAAAAAAAAAAAAAAAGTACAAACATATTCCAGAAATTTTTCTCTCAATTTATCTCAATTCCCATTGTTATACATCTTGCCCAAACCTTTTACAGCTTTTATTTGTATCCCAGTATCGTCCCACAAAAGCCATACATTATTTAGCGGAACATTTTACTATGAACTACGAAACAACTTTGTCAATTTCAAATCCCCCACAAATCCCAACAATATAGATCAGTCAGTTATAATGTTAAGTGCATATGGGGTCTATAACAAATGTTATTGGTTACTTACACTGTAAGCATGCCTTGAGGCCCGTAGGGATGTAATATTTACTTTGCTAAAGTTTGTTTGTATGGTAAGTGACGGACTTGGCATGCTGCCAGCAGTGATTCACAAGGATTAAAACATGAACCTGAACTGCACAAGTGGGTACGTTGATGTAGGTGACATGTATGGGTGATTTTATAATAACATGTACTTTCAATTGCGTTAAATTCCTACATAGTTCAGTTGTTTTGATCAGAATTGATTGTGCATAATGTATGTTATGTTATGTGTGCACTGTGTAAATCAGCAGAAGATATAAATAGAGCGAATTAAAAGGAGATCTGTTTAAACACTTAATAAATTACCCGAATTGAACTTTTGAGTGGGAGAGTGAATCTAAGAGCCGAGTGCCGGGTGGAAATTGCTAGTTCTGGGCTGGTCCACCCGGCGTCACCCACCGTAGCTAGAACCCTGGTCTGGCTAGATCGGAATGTTTCAGGAATTCTTTTTTTGTACGATATGGAAGCCATGGAATAATTTACCAATTTACTGCCAATCAAGGAAGAATTGGCGAAGGCGGGATCTCCAAGGGAGTCTGCCTTCTATCCCTAGTACGGTCATATATGTACATGGGTATGACCGTCACGGTAAATCACAATACACTTTTGACATACTGGTGGCATGTACAGTGGGTTATTACACTTTCCATACATAAAGGCGAAGGTGTGTTGAACTCAAGGCTACCAAACTTGAGCCCATGGTCAATGGGGAAAAATTTGCAACAAACTTGCTATCTTACCATATCATGCACCTTTCTTGCATTAATTTTTATACGTAGTTCTTTGAAGTTGTTTTAGTGCTCAAAAAGACAAAATTAGAAGACCCTTTATGCTTGTTTTGGCGAAAACGTTTTTCCCAGTCAGACCTTCAAGTTTCTGTCACTCGTAATTGTTTATGTTGACATCATATTACTTCTATGGTTGTCGTACTGCTGATTGGCTAACAACTCATGCACATTTAAATAGACTCAACTAACAAGTAAACATTTTGATCAAACTTTGACCTCATGAATAATCAGCAAAATTTAGTTTTGCTCTTAAGACTTAAAGTAATGGCTGAAGAGCTGTTCGCATCGCGAAAAGAATACTCATAGAAAATAGAAAAATTCTACCATTTCCAAGTAAGTTTTAAATGGCAGGATTTTGTGGATAAACAACATCTGTTGTAAACCTGGTGATGAAAGAGTTTCGATATTCTAGTGAAGAATAATTTCAGGAAAGCTGTGTATAAAAGTTGAAGTAAGTTAAAAAAATTGGGATTAATCTCTATTGACATGCGTAGGAAAAACCACAACCTTCCTGAGGTTAGGGTTAGGGTTAGGGTTAGGGTTTTATGCAGAAATATGACAAATGGGGTAGGGAGCAGAAGGGGCCCACCATGCACCAATGAGGGCCAACCAAACCGCAACCTGTGACGGAGCTGGGACTTAGTCTGTTTTCTGAAAATAATCCGCTTGTTAAGTCAATAGGGAAATTTTTGTAATTTTTTGTCTAAATTTTTGCCTATAATTGTCATATTTCTGCATTTAAGATAGATTTATTAATTTATATCTGTACCCTAGGGGTATATCTAAAAGGTAAATGGGGTAGGGAGCAAAAGGGACCCACCATGCACCAATGAGGACCAACCAAAAGCGCAACCTGTGACGGTGCTGGAACTTGGTCTATTTCCCGACTTAGCAGCTGTGCGCGCTTTGGCAACTCGGATTTCAAATTTAGCCTGCTTTAGCGCTTTAGCCCTACCTGAGATTTTGAAACAGATATTAGAGGTACTATTGATATCAAACTTTCTTTCGACAAGCATATTTCAGAAAAGGTCAACAAAGTAAACTCGATAGTGGGGCTCATATGGTGGACAATGGGGTATGTGGACATATCATCATTCAAATTATTGTACCCTGCCTTGGTTAGACCATATCTTGAATACGCAAACCAGGTTTGGTGTTCCTTAGCAAAGCATATCGATCAGCTTGAGAATGTACAACGTAGAGCTACCAAGCAGCTACCAGAAATGTCAAACTTTAATAATTTGCAAAGGCTTCAAAAAATTCATCTTCTTACCTTAGCTCACAGATGTGTTCGTGGAGACATGATTGAACTATTTAAGATTTTAACCAGAAAATATGACCCAAAAGTGTCAAACTTCATACAAGTCAACGGGGATTCATTGACTAGGGGACATGAGCATAGATCTTTAAAATCATCCCATGGCTAAACATCAGGAAATACTCTTTTGTGCCCCGCTCAGTTGAAATATGAAACACTTAATCAAATTCAGTTGTAGGCTAGTTTAACATCTAAGTCAATATCCCCTCCCCCTCCCCCCCCACCCACATTTGAGGCAAGATTGGAAAACCAGCCCTTATTGATTACAAAGAATGAATCCAGATTAACCCAACTAGACAAGATAAATTCAGCATAAATAAAAGCTTTGAGATGACAGAGGAGGATCCTGGGGAATCCTAAAGTCATAAGAGGATCTGTGATTTCTTTTTATTTTTGAGAGTATAAAATAATTTGTAGCGGAATAGGTATGTATACTTAAAAGTATCTTAAGAATTCTAGGTAACACCTTTTACGCTACTTCCAAAACTTTCAGCGTAATACGTTGGCAAACAAGATTGAAAATATGATAATCAAATAAATGAAACAAAATGATAAGATTATCGTGAAAGAATTGATAAAACTAGGTTAAACCTGAAATGCTCCGGATGAAAACATTTCGTCAAAATCTTACAGTCGATTCGCACCGGTAGTCTGTGTAAATGTCGACTGTCGTCCTTATGTTGATTAACCGATTTATAGTTCCACTAATACCAGAGAGAGTGACGTCTTTCGTCCTGTTTACTTGGTCGGAAATGTGACCTCGCACAAGCCTCGGACAGGTCTAACTAGTTTTTCCACAGCTACGCAGACAGATACGCCGATCATCAAAGCGGAAGTACGTCGTTTGCAGCTCCTGCTCCTCATTCAGCTGTTGAGAAAAGTGGTTGAATGGTGCTCGTTGTCTTTCGGAGGGGACGTTAAGCTGTCGGTCCCGATGGTAGGACAGTCGCATCCTACCTGGTTCTCTGAACACTTCTCAAAAAGAGTAGGGTGAAAACCCGGTGTTCATCCACTTCCGTCCCAGTCGCACGAGACTGGCATGCAGGCTATAGCTTGGCGTCTATGCTCCATAGTCTTGCCAGGAGTCTTGCCGAGTTCCCGCAAGAGACGGAGGATCATGTACAAACAAACAAATAGACCACATGGCAACCGCGCGCACTATCCCGCAGTGGAGTGAGAAAAAAAGCGATCAGCTGTATTTGTTTACATGCCGCACACAGTGCCGCAAGTCCATGTGCGTTTACCGTGTGCTGTACGTGCGGCACTGTGTGCAGTTTCTTAAATTGTCCAAGTGAACTTGCAAGGCGAATACATTTTTTTTATATCTAGATAATACACACAGTTTCTACATAGACTGTTTCTGCTGTACAGTGCAAGTGGTCACTTATTACCATGGGTGGGATTTGCCTACCGGAAGAGTGGGGGAGGGGGAAGGAACAACCACAAAATCATGCTAAGGTGCAAGTAATTACCATACAAATTCGAAAAAAAAGGTGTGTGTGTGGAGTGTCCCCCTCGAATCTCGCATGTGCTTATTACTACAGCCAATAGGAAATTAAGCAATATTTTCACCGTTCCTGTGATTTTGAATAAAAAGTACTGCATTGAATTTCCTAAGACACAACAACAACGCATATAACTAAGAAAACAATTTCATGGATCCGCACCACAAGGTAAAGGATTAGTTTAGAGGTCAACCATGTCCATCTTATATCAAGGATGACTTCAAAATAAACAAATTGGTGAAGAAATCGTTCAAAGATCTTATTCCGTTTAGGAGATTTGAAAGCTTTGGTGTAGTAAGTCTACTTTGGAAAGTTGTCGTGTTCATCCTCACATTTTTAGCAATTGTAAATGTATTTCAAACAAAGTTTATTTAAATTTGTCACTATTTAAATTAATTTTTCTCGAACTTTCTTCAAGTGGTATGTTATAAATACCCTTCCTAAATTTATTTTTAATGCTTCAAGTTTTTTGACATGGCCATGGTTTTAAAGCCATCAAATATGATAGAATAAATCAAGACTGGAGGAATCTAAGGCTATAACATCACAACTAGTCTGATTTCAGTCGTTTCTACACAAATTATATATAGCCTACCAAATTTTAAACTTAGATATCTCTCCTAACGGAATACGATATTTGAATGCTTTCTTCACTATTTTGTTTCTTTTGAGGTCCTCTTTCATATGAAATAGACCCCTAATCTTTTACAAATTTTCATTTGACCAAAATTACGAGAAATGGTTATTATTTCGAAGAATTTCTACAATAAAAAAGGCTTCAAAATTCTCTGCAAGGGATGTCCTTGAACATATTATTCACTATCTTGTTCCTTTTATCAATTTATTGTATATTTTGTATTCTATTGTGTGACATAAAAGCAAATAAGACGAATATGCAAATCTACTCGAAGGTGTTATTTAAAAAAAGAATCAACAAGAAGAGTTCTACTTATAATCACTGATGAAACGAGGGAGAGGTGCATATATAGTCATGAATATGGCATCCAGCTTTGCCAAATATTGTTGCCAAATATTGAAGAAAAACAATTTAAAACAATATATTTTCAAGAAATCGCTGATCAGCTTTCTATCTTGGTCTGACATGTCTGATCATCCTTATAGATACGTGTCATATGAATGGAAACACAAGCTGTGGTAGACATGTACACAACAGTACAAAGAGCGACAGGCATGTGTTGCTAGACAGCCCTGCAGCATGCCTATTAATGGGAATATAAATGTTCCTAAAAATAGAAACATTTTACTCCATGGAAGCCACCATTTTCTGATATTTCCCATGATCCTTTGCTATCCTAACATTACAGCATTATGCAATGCTACATATCTTAAATTAAAAATACGTCTGGGAAAAATATCTTTGCTCGGGGAAACTTAAAACTCATGAAAATACCTTCATTATTGTCATGGCTACAACTTTTCCACTCCCATTTGATATGTTCACCACGCCGTTTTCGAATAATTAGAAAAAAATAAACAATTGAGCTAGGCTTTTAAAATCAAAACGCCCATTTTGAAAATTTCAAAGTTTTTTACCATAATAATTTTCAATATTTCAAGTACATAAATTAAAAACTATGACATTTTATCGCAACATTTGAACAATATGCTGCATGACTTCGTGTGTTATAAATGTTCCTATTAATAGGCATGCTGCTGGATTGTTAAATGCGCTTTCAAATGCATGATGAATCAGAAGATAAAGAGGGGACAAAGTACAAACAAATTCCACGGCATGCAGATAATGCAGAGGCATTGGGCAAGTAACACGAATGAAAATGAAGATACCGTCACTGATGGCAAGTGGCAATCGCGTAGCCAGGATTTTCATATTAGGGAGGCAGAGTGGGGGGGGGGGGTGAGGGGGGGGAATGATTGAACCGACACAACATTTAGTGGTGTAGTTTAGGTGAAACCAAAGGTGTTGCTTCAAGCGGAAAGTGCTCGACGTGTCGGCGTGGGGTCCAGGGGTCCGCTTAAGGTTAAGGCCCCTGGTGAGCAATATAGTATAAGAAGGTGTATTATACAAGTAAAAATTCACGTCAAAGAGAGCTATAATACACCATTTTCTGATAAAGTGCCCTTTTGAAATCTAAAAGCTTAATTCGCACCTAGAATGTCAAAGCTTGTTGAACCGACGGCACCAATCTGAAGCAACGGAATAAAATCTGAACCCACGGATAAGAATATTGGGCGGGGGGACGATCGCACCTCCCCCCTCCCCCCTCTGGCTACACCACTGGCAAGTGGTATATGACCACACGTCGATACTATGTCTTTAACTTATTATATTGTCAACCCTGCAACCCTTTTAACCGAACCCTCATTACCCCGGCGACGATCACGAGATTGACATATTGACATAATCGTTTTTCATCATTCTGAAAGTTTATGCACAAATATTGAGCTGATGGAATTAATCGAAACACATATCATAAACAGGTGAAAGCTACTTGCAGTGACTGAGGCTTCCGATTGATGATTATCAAAAATCATCTTGCAACAAGTTAAGAGATGTTTCTGTTTTCGATATATTTTTCTTTCTGAAAAGAAGTTTTGCATATCATGGTCCGGGAAACCTTTCAAAATGTTGCTATTTCTAAGATAAGCCACCGTAAAACAAAAAATAAGAAACTGATTATTTTAATGACTATTGATCTATCATCAGAGATCAAAAGAAATAGAAAGGATATATAAGTTTGTAAAAATATATATGCTTTTAGTATTATAAATCATTTTAATGAAAATTTCAAAAGAAGCCAGCCCCCAGCCTCTGGATCCGCCCTTCCCATTCATACATGTTTTCTTACATTTGCACAAAAATCTTCAAACAGCTGTAAAATAGCCAATTTGTAACCTATTTGGATGAAAATGGTTGTTAAGTTTTCATGTTTTTTAGTCAGTGGATTTTACATCAATTTGGCTAATGTTGTCTCTACCTGAACATAGACTTCGACAAAATAATAAATTTGTATTTTTGAAGGGCCGTTTAACATCTCTTTGACTCCATGATAATCCGCTTCTGCCAATCTGCCCCCAGAGGAGCCCAGCTACAAAAGTTTTTACCTTTTTGGACATCCCATAAAAAAGAAAGAAAACAAAAATGACCATTAAACTGACACCACCAGCCCACCACAAAAGAAGAAGAAAAAAATACACAAAACCAAATAATTCCAGAGTTAGTTATGTCTACTCGTACACATCGCAAATTTGAATAAATATTACGTAAAGAAATCGCTGTTTTTTATTAGGATCTTGATGGAATTTGTAGGTTATTGCCAAATGAAGTTGTATATTTTAAGTAGAATTACAAACAATTTAATTGAAATTGTTAAAATCATGTCTCGACGCTTCGATATAGGCCTAGTTTAACTATCTAAACGACTGTTATAGCAAGTATGATAAGAGTGTATGTCAAATATCCACCAATTAAAATGTTCCATTTCAGTTCCACTAATTTGAAACACAAGCTGACAAGACTGCATGCAAGAGATACGACCGTACCATACATACTGCGTACACACATACGTACAGTAGCCTACGGAAATTTACAATACATTTAGACATTGTGCAGTTGTTTGTGTAGGCCTATCTTCATTTGTGATCTGTGTTGAATTCGGAACCCTTGTTTTATCGCATTTTTACTATTCTTTCCCGTAAGATGACTCGTGAATATTACAAAAAGAAAGCAGGTTTAGGGGTTGACCTAAAGGATAGAAGAAGATTGAGACGATCGATACACCAAAAAGAAGAACGGGATAAGAACTTCTTGCTTAGACGTGGTGTTGAAGTTGAAGAAAATGACTTGTCATCGGTTGATCATGAATCGTTGTCTCTTCCGAAGAAACAAAACACTAATCTGTCAAAAGTTGTACGTCCACTACTAAAGTCTGTGAAGAATGAAGGTAATTTCAAACAAGGTGTAGGCCCCTCCCTAATTGTTGATTCTGTTGAATACTTTGATCTGTATGATCTTTTGTTTTAAATTATTTTAACAACGGAGGCCTTGGATTCGGAAATTAGAAATTCCACTTTCAAAAAAAAAAAAAAATTGTCAGACCCTAACTAGGCTACTGTCAGTCGATTTATTTATTATTACTAATGGTGTTACTATTAGTTTGGAATTTTTATGAGATGACTAACCCTTCTTAGCCGGTAATTTGTTTTAATGTTATGAATGATTGATAGGCTATTGCATTTCAGATGTTGCATTAATTTATCAAGCAAGGATTATGTTTTCATAATGAGGCATAGGCCTAGGTCCTAGTCGCACATATTTTCTTACAAGTTAATGGTCTTCTAGCCTACTAATACTGGGTTTATTAGCTTGAAGCCTCTGTAGGCTATACCAGATTAGTTATGGAATCATTTATCATCATTAGGCGGTAATTTCTTTCACTTTTTACCCATTTCTGTATGCTGATATTGTGTGATTGCTGTTGTTTACTGATCTGCAGCACTGTACATGCCATTAGTATGTTAAAAAGTGTATTGTGGGATATCTACCCAGACCTAGTAGACACAATCACAGTACAGTGGTCACAAAAGAGCATGAAAATAAACACTGACACCTTTAACTTTTGCCTAATGTAACCATACAGACATAAAATCTGAACAACTTTTTTCAACTTACACTTTGGTAGATTTCCCAAATTCCCTATGAAAAAGGGTAAAAATTGTCAATTTTTCGGAAGAAATTCAGTGTCTTGTGCACAGGACATTTAATAGCGTTGCAACTAATGTTGCAATGTGCGCATATAACTTGAAACACGAGGGGCCAAAACAGGCGCAGATACAACAAAAACCCAGACTGCCCATTCGTTACAGGACGCGACAATTGCTTTGTGCACTATTCAAATTATTCGATTTAACTACCTCAACACCCTTGTTCTTTTGTTAATATTAATACATGCAAATTGTACATGCCAGCATAAGTAACATGCACTTATGACATTCATATGCTCAAGGTTACACAGGCGATGCAGATACGTACTCAAATTATGTCCAATCATTTCCTTACGCAAGCGTCCTATCTTCTTATTGGTTGGAAAAAATGCTTACTGTACGTGCATATCACATTTTTGTCAAGACGCTCGCAGAAAATCTGTCCCAACTTTATTTTTGAACGAAAAATGTGTGTCCTTTTACTTTTTTAGGAAAGCAATTGAGTTATTACATGTACGATATGTACAAGGTCTAAAACCAATTCAAGTTTCTGTGTGCTGATTTTCATGTTAAAATATCAGTCTTCATACCGATAATCAAGTTGCCACGAAAACACGTTGAAACCCATTGACTTAAACGCGTAAATTTTGTATGTATGTAATTCGTTCATACTCTAAATCAAAGTTTCAGAACGAATGAGTTGGAGTATGAAGATTCATACCACCCCAGACCCAGCTCTCTTGTCACAAGTTCTAGTCAGTGCTTTAAACTCTGAGAACTTTAATTCAGCACTGCTGGGATCATACTTCAGGCTGACATCTGACCAACTTTTATCTAATCTAGAATGAAATGACTTGACACTTGGTGTGTTGACAACACTGCTTAGGCCTAGGTGGTTCCAGATTTCACATGGATCCACTTTACGAATCAGTAGCCTATCAGCGGTCTGTAAATTATAATGGGCAGTTCCAGAAAATATCCCCCATTGAGCCAGTTTGCATAGTTTGCATGATGTGTGCAGAAGATGGATTTTTAAGGTGAAATTGTGACCAAAAATGAGAAAATGTGTGCCTAAACTAAAATACAATGCTTTTTGATATAAACCTTTCAATTTGTGCACTAAAGATCTTCCCCTCAAAAAGCAAACTGGCCATTGAGGAACTGGGAATTCCTAGGGGATTCCTTGGGTAGGTGGGTTGTATAATTTTTGGGCTGGGGAATTCCTGGAGGGAGTGGGGGGGGGGGGGTTCTGAATCTGTTTCATCGAATTTACTTGCCAAGCTGTATAAGAGGCTGGCGAGTGACTTTTTTTGTATGAAGGGATTGGGGGTGGGTCTAAAAAATCAGTTCCTTAACAGGGCATGGATAATTTCTGGAACTGCCCAAGTGAAAAAAGGATCCGTATGAATAACTCAAATTGAGTATTATACTGTTTGCACTGTTTGCAGCAGCTACAGTATGCCCATGGATGGATATCCGTAGAAGTTACACTAGTTTGTTTGTATGGATAAAGTATGTATTTCTAGTTTTTTATTAAATCTTATTACATCAAATTACATCTTATTTACACATATGTGAATACAGTAGCTTGAACATGACTTTCATATTACATCTTCCAGAAAAATCCTCCGGATAAAATTATCTCCTTCCTTCATCATGCTTCCCTCTACAACCATATTTAATTCTCCTCTTCCACCCCCTCCCTACTTTGTTTTTGTTTCACCCATGCACCTCCTCTCTTGATCACAGCTTTCTGACTTTTGTTCTTAAATTTCTCTAATTCTCCCCGTGTTTTCTTTCCTTCCTACCTCTAAAATGTTCTGACCTCTCAGGCACAATTTGACCCTCGTTGTCATGGTGCCGTTAAGACCTCATCAAACGAACAAACAAACTTATTTACACATGTGAATACATTAGCTTGAATATGACTTTCAAATTACATCTTATTTACACATATGTGAATACAGTAGCTTGAACATGACTTTCAAATTACATCTTATTTACACATACGTGAATACAGTAGCTTGAACATAAGTTTCAAATTACATTTTATTTACACATATTTAAATACAGTAGCTTAAATATAACTTTCAAATTACATGTTGCGTGGATTGAAACATTTGAATATTATTGATATACAATAGTTAAGAAATAATTTATGGAAAATTCAAATTCAGTATGCATCTGAAAATCCTGATTGTTTTTACTAAATGTTCCCATTCATTCTGTCATCATTTCTGCTTTCAATTTCATTCAACAGATGCAAAGAAAACTTCCAGGCTTGAGATGTTGAAGAAATGGAAAGAAGAGAAAGAGATGAAGAGAAAAGTTGAACAAATGAACAAGAAGAAAGGCAACTTTAAAGTGTTTAAAGTGGTGCCAGAAAAGGCTCCATCTTGGGGAAGTGCTAAATCTAAAGTTACAGTAAGTAATATACCCTGAAAATTCTCAACAGCTTTGTTCTGTGCAATGATACAAAAAGAGATAAAACCTTCAGAACTGTTACTTTTCATTACTCTCATCATTTGTTCAAGTCTCTTCTCTCACGATCATTTATTTTGGTGAGAATACAGATTTGGTTGTTGTTTCTGAACTTACAGTACTGTATATGTGCAAAAAGTGTTGTATATTATATTCATTGTAAGTTATGATCCTTGATGATACACTGCATAAACAGAAACACACCTTCAACTACCATGTTAATAACAACTTTATGATACTTTTAGTCTTTGAATTAATTTTGACTTTAGACTTAATGTAACAAAAAATAAAAATGGTAAAAAACAAAGATCCTTATTTATTTATTCTGCATCCTTAAGTGGATGCAGAAATAAAATGTTGACTATTGACTATAGATTTACAGTGTTTGCACCCATTGTGATGATATTTTTGACCAGCTTCAAGATTTGCACCCATTGGAGTGGTATTGTTGAGCAGCTCTAAGGTTTGCACCCATTGGGGTGGTATTGTTGATATAATGTTGACCAGCTCTACGGTTTGCACCCATTGTGGTGGTATTGTTGACCAGCTCTAAGGTTTGCACCCATTGTGGTGGTATTGTTGACCAGCTCTAAGGTTTGCACCCATTGGGGTGGTATTGTTGACCAGCTCTAGGGTTTGCACCCATTGTGGTGGTATTGTTGACCAGCTCTACTGTTTGCACCCATTGTGGTGGTATTGTTGACCAGCTCTACGGTTTGCATCCATTGTGGTGGTATTGTTGACCAGCTCTAAGGTTTGCACCCATTGTGGTGGTATTGTTGACCAGCTCTACGGTTTGCACCCATTGTGATGATATTTTTGACCAGCTCTAAGGTTTGCACCCATTGTGGTGGTATTGTTGACCAGCTCTACTGTTTGCTCCCATTGTGATGGTATTGTTGACCAGCTCTAAGGTTTGCACCCATTGTGGTGGTATTGTTGACCAGCTCTAGGGTTTGCACCCATTGTGGTGGTATTGTTGACCAGCTCTAAGGTTTGCACCCATTGTGGTGGTATTGTTGACCAGCTCAAGGGTTTGCACCCATTGTGGTGGTATTGTTGACCAGCTCTAAGGTTTGCACCCATTGTGGTGGTATTGTTGACCAGCTCTACGGTTTGCACCCATTGTGGTAGTATTGTTGACCAGCTCTACAGTTTGCACCCATTGGGGTGGTATTGTTGACCAGGTTTAGGGTTTGCACCCATTGTGATGGTATTTTTGACCAGCTCTAAGGTTTGCACTCATTGTGATGGTATTGTAGGTTTGCACCCATTGTGATGATATTTTTGACCAGCTCTACGGTTTGCACCCATTGTGGTAGTATTGTTGACCAGCTCTACAGTTTGCACCCATTGTGGTAGTATTGTTGACCAGCTCTACTGTTTGCACCCATTGTGATGGTATTGTTGACCAGCTCTAAGGTTTGCACCCATTGTGGTGGTATTGTTGACCAGCTCTAGGGTTTGCACCCATTGTGGTGGTATTGTTGACCAGCTCTACGGTTTGCACCCATTGTGGTGGTATTGTTGACCAGCTCAAGGGTTTGCACCCATTGTGGTGGTATTGTTGACCAGCTCTAAGGTTTGCACCCATTGTGGTGGTATTGTTGACCAGCTCTACGGTTTGCACCCATTGTGGTAGTATTGTTGACCAGCTCTACAGTTTGCACCCATTGGGGTGGTATTGTTGACCAGGTTTAAGGTTTGCACCCATTGTGATGGTATTTTTGACCAGCTCTAAGGTTTGCACTCATTGTGATGGTATTGTTGACCAGCTCTAAGGTTTGCACCCATTGTGATGATATTTTTGACCAGCTCTACGGTTTGCACCCATTGTGGTGGTATTGTTGACCAGCTCTACGGTTTGCACCCATTGTGGTGGTATTGTTGACCAGCTCTACGGTTTGCACCCATTGTGGTAGTATTGTTGACCAGCTCTACAGTTTGCACCCATTGGGGTGGTATTGTTGACCAGCTCTAAGGTTTGCACCCATTTTGATGGTATTTTTGACCAGCTCTAAGGTTTGCACTCATTGTGATGGTATTGTTGACCAGCTCTAAGGTTTGCACCCATTGTGGTGATATTTTTGACCAGCTCTACGGTTTGCACCCATTGTGATGGTATTTTTGACCAGCTCTATGGTTTGCACCCATTGTGATGGTATTGTTGACCAGCTCTAAGGTTTGCACCCATTGTGATGGTATTGTTGACCAGCTCTAGGGTTTGCACCCATTGTGATGGTATTGTTGACCAGCTCTAGGGTTTGCACCCATTGTAGTGGTATTGTTGACCAGCTCTAAGGTTTGCACCCATTGTGGTGGTATTGTTGACCAGCTCTACGGTTTGCACCCATTGTGATGGTATTTTTGACCAGCTCTAAGGTTTGCACCCATTGTGGTGGTATTGTTGACCAGCTCTACGGTTTGCACCCATTGTGGTAGTATTGTTGACCAGCTCTACAGTTTGCACCCATTGGGGTGGTATTGTTGACCAGGTTTAGGGTTTGCACCCATTGTGATGGTATTTTTGACCAGCTCTAAGGTTTGCACTCATTGTGATGGTATTGTAGGTTTGCACCCATTGTGATGGTATTTTTGACCAGCTCTACGGTTTGCACCCATTGTGGTAGTATTGTTGACCAGCTCTACAGTTTGCACCCATTGTGGTAGTATTGTTGACCAGCTCTACTGTTTGCACCCATTGTGATGGTATTGTTGACCAGCTCTAAGGTTTGCACCCATTGTGGTGGTATTGTTGACCAGCTCTAGGGTTTGCACCCATTGTGGTGGTATTGTTGACCAGCTCTACGGTTTGCACCCATTGGTTTGCACCCATTGTGGTGGTATTGTTGACCAGCTCAAGGGTTTGCACCCATTGTGGTGGTATTGTTGACCAGCTCTAAGGTTTGCACCCATTGTGGTGGTATTGTTGACCAGCTCTACGGTTTGCACCCATTGTGGTAGTATTGTTGACCAGCTCTACAGTTTGCACCCATTGGGGTGGTATTGTTGACCAGGTTTAAGGTTTGCACCCATTGTGATGGTATTTTTGACCAGCTCTAAGGTTTGCACTCATTGTGATGGTATTGTTGACCAGCTCTAAGGTTTGCACCCATTGTGATGATATTTTTGACCAGCTCTACGGTTTGCACCCATTGTGATGGTATTTTTGACCAGCTCTATGGTTTGCACCCATTGTGGTGGTATTGTTGACCAGCTCTAAGGTTTGCACCCATTGTGATGGTATTGTTGACCAGCTCTAGGGTTTGCACCCATTGTGATGGTATTGTTGACCAGCTCTAGGGTTTGCACCCATTGTAGTGGTATTGTTGACCAGCTCTAAGGTTTGCACCCATTGTGGTGGTATTGTTGACCAGCTCTACGGTTTGCACCCATTGTGATGGTATTTTTGACCAGCTCTAAGGTTTGCACCCATTGTGGTGGTATTTTTGACCAGCTCTACGGTTTGCACCCATTGTGATGGTATTTTTGACCATGCTCTAAGCTCCCATTGTGATGGTATTTTTGACCGGCTCTGTGGTTTGCACCCATTGTGGTGGTATTGTTGACCAGCTCTAAGGTTTGCACCCATTGTGGTGGTATTGTTGACCAGCTCTAAGGTTTGCACCCATTGTGATGGTATTGTTGACCAGCTTTATGGTTTGCACCCATTGTGATGGTATTTTTGACCATGCTCTAAGCTCCCATTGTGATGGTATTTTTGACCGGCTCTGTGGTTTGCACCCATTGTGGTGGTATTGTTGACCAGCTCTAAGGTTTGCACCCATTGTGGTGGTATTGTTGACCAGCTCTAAGGTTTGCACCCATTGTGATGGTATTGTTGACCAGCTTTATGGTTTGCACCCATTAGGGTGGTATTGTTGACCAGGTTTAAGGTTTGCACCCATTGTGATGGTATTTTTGACCAGCTCTAAGGTTTGCACCCATTGTGATGGTATTGTTGACCAGCTCTATAATTTGCACCCATTGTAGTGGTATTGTTGACCAGCTCTATGATTTGCACCCATTGTAGTGGTATTCTTGACCAGCTCCAAGGTTTGCACCCATTATGATGGTAATTTTGACCAGCTCTAACATTTGCACCCATTGTGATGGTAAATTTGACCAGTTCTAAGGTTTGCACCTATTGTGATGGTATTGTTGACCAGCTCTAAGGTTTGCACCCATTGTGATGGTAATTTTGACCAGCTCTAAGAGAGCATTCTTTCAATCACAGAAATCATAAAGCTTATAAGATCTTAGAGATATTACACATTCCACATTATCACATACTTGTTAGCTCTGTATACATGTATGTTGAATTATCAATTATAATATATTATATTGTCTATAATATTTTCTTCATAATATATAGGCTTTTCCTGTGAAATCTGTCACCAGCCAACAAGCAACAAAAGCACCTCCAAAGCCCAAGCCAGCAGTTGTGCCAGCTCGACGTTCCACAAGAATTGCATCCAGAGGTACTGTATACTTGTTTTGTATCTTGCGTATTACTGAAAGACCTGTTCTACATTATAGTATAGCATGGTATGAATACTCTATCATAATGATATTAAATATATCTGGTATTGTACTCTTATCTGAAGTATGGGTACTTCAAGTTCTTGATCTGAATCTTTGCTTTAACAATAGCTTTTAAAATCAAATGGCACCATAGTAGGGAAATGGTTTGATGTATTGGTTCCGGGGGACGTATTTTGTCATTGTGAAAAAGTTACTTTTAAAGCAGAACTTCAGAATTCTCATTACATCACTGTACAATAGGTATCACTATCTTGGCATGAATACTCTATCATAATACAGGCAACCCCGCATATGTCGGATGCGTCCAAGTCGGATTTTCGCGTAACTCGTACTGCACAAAAAGTCCCGATAAATCCCAATACATGTATGTGTCAATTACCTTCTCAAAGTCGGACATCTGCAAGTCGGATAAACTCCATGTCGGACCAATATCTACACCTTGACATATGCAAATATGTGATAATTACAGCGTATAAGTCGGATGGAAGAAAATATCAGTGCACATAATTCACAGTTACTTACTGTGAACTTTCAAACGGCAAGTCTGATCACTCGCTATAAATAGCACAGTGCACTTTCCCATAGCGCTGTCCGATGCAGTTCACGTAAAGTTTATGATACAGTATGCAGGTGTGAGTGCACAGTATGTGTACAAATAAGATGTTTATGTGACTTTAAGCGGGGAGGGAGGGAGGTCACTGTCTTTTTTGTGAATGAAATGACATTTAAGTGAGTCATGTTACAGTGTATTTTTAAGAATGTGATGTTCATACGGTCATAAGTATTTGAGAATAAAGTTACTTGCATATGTGTTTTGTTTTGTGCTGTGTTGTATACTGGGGTTGTGTTTCCACATTCAATTTACACCCAAACCGGCAAAGTTTTGATAAGTGTGTTGTGTTAGTCTAACGTTAGATAAGAGATTATATTCGTGTTTGGAAAGTCTTGTTTGAGTTTTTCTTGCTTTTTTTCCTGTAAGTACAGTACAAGGTTTTTTTTTTTAAATTTTATTCATATGATACGAATGGATGCACATGATGTTCTTCCCCATTAGGCAAAAGGGGAGCATCGTAATTTCGGGAAATTACGAGATAGAATTTTCGCGAAACTAGTCCTGTACAATACCAACGTACAATGTCTTCAAAATGTAACTCGGATATTTTTAAGTCGGATGTTAGTAAGCGGTCTGGATGGATCCGACATATGCGGGTTGCCTGTAATATTAAATATATCTGGTATTGCACTTTATCTGAAGTATGGGTCTTTTAAGTTCTTGGTCTGAATCTTTGCTTTAACAATAGCTTTTTAAAATCAAATGGCACCATAGTAGGGAAATGGTTTGATGTATTGGTTCCGGGGGACGTATTTTGTCATTGCGAAAAAGTTACTTTTAAAGCAGAACTTCAGAATTCTCAATACATCACTGTGCAATAGGTACAGTGTATCACTATCTTAAAAGAACCTGGAAAATAAAAGTTTACTTGTGCATGAAAATTTCAATCATGGAGTTGACTTTTTTGTTAAACTTTTTTTTGTTCGATAGTTGATTCAAACATGAAGCCAATACTTTCAAAGGCAGTCAAACATTCATCTACTTCTCTTCAAACAAACGTCTCTACTGTGACCCAGCATCCGCCAAATGTGAAAGTATTCAGGGGCAGCTCACAGACTACCGGCAACAAACGACTCACCCGTAAACCTACCTCCAAAAAAGCAGGGGATCATAATGCAGGCGGATTCACATTTCGAATGGAGCTACCTGTGAAGCTGAAGATGGTGACAGGAGCCAAGAAGGGAGATAAACCGGTTTATTCTTTCCCACCCGCGCCAAAGACTAAGGTTGCTAAAACAACAAACTTGATAAAAGCTCAAAATAAGACGAACTTGTCAAAACAAACTGCGATAAAGACAAACACGAAAATAGGGAACTCTAAGTTACCTTCCATGTTAGCTAAGACGGCTCCTTTTGAAGATATGAAAAAGGAAGTCTTAAGGAGAAGTCCAAGAAAGCAGTTGACTTTAAGACTCCCAACACCTTGTAAATTGAAGAAACCAGAATTTAAGGAAGATCTGCACATCTCACCAGCAAAAAAGCCCAAACTCTCTGATAATTGCGATTTCACAGAGGATTCAAAAGTAACAGTTGATGAAGCTGAAATTGAACAGCCAGTTGTATCTGGATTACCAACAAGTGAGGAGATGCAGGTATCTAATCAAGATCAAGTACAAAACAAGAAAGAAGAATGTATTCAAGAAAATAAGAAATCGTCTGAGATGGATGAAGTGCCAGAGGAGAAAAGCGCTTTGAAAGAAGAAACAGAGGAGAATTTAGTAGAAATGGAGGAACCGGCTGTGAGCAAAGAGGACAGGGATGGTGCTGCACATTATGAGAAGCTGATGCATGATGAAATTAGCAGGCTGCAGGAGCTTTGCACTTCTTGGGAGGATATGTGTACTTCAGACCATCTTAGCGATGAGAGTAAGTTGTTATTTTATGTAAGGTTGCTGATGTGTAGTTCAATGTTTTTAACAACCTTTAAGGATTCCAGTGAAATTTCTTTTATATGATAGAGGATTATTAAAGAAACAAATTGATAAAGAAACAATGTTGATATCTTTTCCGCTTGAGTTATTGCATTTCTCCAATGTGTTGAAAAGTAACTTGCAGTGTAAAGTGTGATGTCATAATTGCAGATCAAAGAAAATTTAATGTATTTCTATCTAATAAAAAAAAAAAAAAATCTTCCATTTATGACATCACACTGTACTTTGCAAGGTTACTTTTCAATGCACTGATCTTTGAAATGCAATAACTCCTAAAAAGAAAAAGATTGTAGATACCAACATATCACAAGAATATTTCTTTAAGTTCAGCAAATAATAAATTAAAATCTTGAAGTTGTATTTTTGAAGTAAACTGTTTGTGCAGCCTCTATAATGGGTTTGCAGTATATCATCCTCTATGATGGGTTTGCAGTATATCATCCTCTATAATGGGTTTGCAGTATATCATCCTCTATGATGGGTTTGCAGTATATCATCCTCTATAATGGGTTTGCAGTATATCATCCTCTATAATGGGTTTGAGTATATCATCCTCTATAACGGGTTTGCAGTATATCATCCTCTATGATGGGTTTGCAGTATATCATCCTCTATAATGGGTTTGCAGTATATCATCCTCTATAATGGGTTTGCAGTATATCATCCTCTATGATGGGTTTGCAGTATATTATCCTCTATAACGGGTTTGCAGTATATCATCCTCTATAATGGGTTTGCAGTATATCATCCTCTATAATGGGTTTGCAGTATATCATCCTCTATAATGGGTTTGCAGTATATCATCCTCTATGATGGGTTTGCAGTATATCATTCTCTATAATGGGTTTGCAGTATATCATCCTCTATAATGGGTTTGCAGTATATCATCCTCTATAATGGGTTTGCAGTATATCATCCTCTATAATGGGTTTGCAGTATATCATCCTCTATGATGGGTTTGCAGTATATCATCCTCTATAATGGGTTTGCAGTATATCATCCTCTATAATGGGTTTGCAGTATATTATCCTCTATAACGGGTTTGCAGTATATCATCCTCTATAATGGGTTTGCAGTATATCATCCTCTATGATGGGTTTGCAGTATATCATCCTCTATGATGGGTTTGCAGTATATCATCCTCTATGATGGGTTTGCAGTATATCATCCTCTATAACGGGTTTGCAGTATATCATCCTCTATGATGAGTTTGCAGTATATCATCCTCTATAACGGGTTTGCAGTATATCATCCTCTATAATGGGTTTGCAGTATATCATCCTCTATAATGGGTTTGCAGTATATCATCCTCTATGATGGGTTTGCAGTATATCATCCTCTATAACGGGCTTGCAGTATATCATCCTCTATGATGGGTTTGCAGTATATCATCCTCTATAATGGGTTTGCAGTATATCATCCTCTATAATGGGTTTGCAGTATATCATCCTCTATAACGGGTTTGCAGTATATCATCCTCTATAACGGGTTTGCAGTATATCATCCTCTATAATGGGTTTGCAGTATATCATCCTCTATAATGGGTTTGCAGTATATCATCCTCTATAATGGGTTTGCAGTATATCATCCTCTATAACGGGTTTGCAGTATATCATCCTCTATAATGGGTTTGCAGTATATCATCCTCTATGATGGGTTTGCAGTATATCATCTATAATGGGTTTGCAGTATATCATCCTCTATAATGGGTTTGCAGTATATCATCCTCTATAACGGGTTTGCAGTATATCATCCTCTATAACGGGTTTGCAGTATATCATCCTCTATAACGGGTTTGCAGTATATCATCCTCTATAATGGGTTTGCAGTATATCATCCTCTATGATGGGTTTGCAGTATATCATCCTCTATAACGGGCTTGCAGTATATCATCCTCTATGATGGGTTTGCAGTATATCATCCTCTATAATGGGTTTGCAGTATATCATCCTCTATAATGGGTTTGCAGTATATCATCCTCTATAATGGGTTTGCAGTATATCATGAAGGTGAACTAAAGTAATTGATGGTTTGGGGGAAATTAGATCAGTCCCTGCAGAAGGTCTTTGTATCTGCTGACCAAAAAGCATATTTAACTTCCTTAACATAAAAAACAAAAGTTTCATTGCTCATTTTTTTAGCTGCCTGATTTACCAAGTGCCAGAAAGTATATGCAAATTGTTTATATCAGAGGAGTAAGTAACTGAACTTCATCTGTAATGTACAGTAGATTTAATCCACATAATATTATATCCTATTATGCTATTATAATTCTATTGTGCTTCATGGGTTTGTCAGTCAGGATTAGATCAGTTTTATATTCATTTAAGATCTTCTTTTACTATAGAGCTTGTCTTAACCACCATTTGTTCAACATATATCTAAGTGAAACTAGAATTAAATACATTGACTCAACCGGAAGTAGATGTTACAGTACAAAGAATGATATTATTCACACAAATTTTAAATTAAAAGTCCTCAATCATTCGATAACTTCCGCCAGCCGTCCTACTAAAAATGAAGAGATCTTTTTCTTTTCAAGTATGTTAACTTAACTAACAACTTACTGTACTTTGTTGTCCAGAGACCTTTAACAATTAAACTTAATAAAAAGGTTACTGAAAAATCAGTGATAAAAGAGTATTCATTGTCATTTGTTCCTACCATGCAGTTAGAGGAGAAATTCGTAGCGCCATTGGCAAGGCCCAGCTGCTCGTGAACCAGCGATTTATTAAGCAGTTTTCAGGTTTGATACAGAAGTGTGCCGATGGATCCGGTGAGCAAAAGATCCATGCCACAGATCTTCAAGGATTTTGGGAAATGGTGTATTATCAGGTTAGTGAATTTAGCCTTGCCATGCTGAAAACTCCCAACTCTGATCGAGATATTCACTCTTTCAGATCCAAGTGTATCCCATTTGTTTAAAAATGACTAATGGGGCACTTACACAGAGACTAATGATGCAAGTCTGTTTTTAAACAACTGAACATTTTTCCTTTCTCATACACATTTGTACTACAGTATATATGATCTCATCAACTCCAGTGGTCGAATTTGCAGCTGTTCCAAGAACAGTGCTTCTTATGCAGGAACAGTGAATTTTCAAACATTACTGTTTCAGTGGAAAAGGGCTTTTCACCAGTTTGTGACATCAATGATCAATGACTTGATTTCTGCTCAAAAAACTGCATGTTGTCAAACAAGCTTACCATAAAATAATTTCTTCCAGTACCAAAAAGCTTTTCCCACCTTGCCTGCAATTGTCAGCATATTTAAAGGAGACATAAAAGTCTGACATAATCCTTATTTCATATGATAGAATTAAAATAAATCTCCTGACCAAGTTTCATACCCCCTCAAGCAATCTTACACAATTGTTATGATTATTAAAAACTTTAATTCTACTATTAAATAGTACTATGGGAGCTGCCATTTTGATTTTAAAACATGCAGATTATGATGTCACCAGCCCAGCAGGATGTTGGAATGCTTTGTATTTATAATCTACCTCAAGATTTCTTGGTGATGAGAAAAACTTTTCTTGTGTAAGGTTCAAGGAATTTTTTGTGTACACATGAAATTAACAAAACATGGTGTTAAAACTTTGAGTCACATCATTTTGGAATAAAAACGTTAATCACATTTATAAAGAAATACATTTAATTCCTTATGTCCCTATTGGGGGAAATGATGTCATCAATACAGAATTGAACAAATGGCAGCCTCCATGTTTCAACTTCAAACATGCATAACTTGAGATAGAAATAAGTTTTTGACTTGTTGTTTTTGGTTTTTGGTTAAGATTTGTATCCTCCATCATATGCAATAATGATTGTATCAGACTTTATGTCTCCTTTAATCATAAATACACATATGCAAGGCTACTTATCCATACATGTATGCAATTGGTTGCTACATTATATAAACACTTATAACCGACATATATTTGCACATTTTAACCAATAAAGTAGTTGTAAATTAAGCCCATTTTGAAGAAATTAAATTGTCCTGTTTTCTGCAAAAAAGTTGGAACAGTGAAATCTGATCCGGAACAGTATTGTTTGAGAAAGTGCTGTTCCATAAAACGGTGGCGAAAAATCTAAATTTTGACCCCTGTACTCTGATCCTTATTTTGTTGTCTCAAAAAACATCTAAGACAAACTTTCCTGGATTATTTCCCCCACCCTGATCAACATCTATATACTTTCACCTTAGCATTTTTTGTTTTTCTGTTCACACCACCATGCCAACTATGTTCGTGAAAAGAAATTTATATTCAGGAGAACAAATACATTCCAGACTTCAATAGCAGCAATAAAAGGATTTGTTTTGGGATGAAAAAAGGTTGAATAATAGATGTGATGACTGAATGGAATTTATAATGAAGTGTCTTGCAAATGAATAGCAAAATCAAAAGGTCTTCACTTGAATACAGTGAACATGTAGACTTATGATCATCTGCAAATTAATCTGTACTGAATTTTGATTTGGTGAATAGATCAGGGAGGTCATAGTGAAGGTTGGAATGATCAGTTGGTTAAGAGTATATTTGGTAGATGAGTGGATGGCAAAAGGTGGGTTGGGGTAGTAAGTGAATGGATGATGTTAGGTGAATGGAGGATGGTAGGTGAATGGGGAAGGTGAGGGGGATGAAGGGGGGGGATGATAGGTGAGGGGAATGGCAGGTGAGGGGGATGGCAGGTGAAGGGGATGGTAGGTGAATGAGGCATGTAGAGTTGATTGATGTGAGGGTTGGGAGTTAGAGGAAAGAATGTTGGGTGGAAGATGGTAGAATGATAGGTAGATGTAGGAATTGAGATGTTGGTGGGATGGCATGGGGGACAGGATGGGATGAAATATGGGACAGGGTGAGATGGCATGTGGGACAGGGTGGCATGTGGGATAGCTTGGCATGTGGAACAGGGTGTCAAGGAATGTGGGACAGGATGTCATGGCATGTGGACAGGATGTCATGGCATAGGGGCAGGATATCATGTGGGACAGAGTAGCATGGCATGTGGAAAAGGATGGCATGTAATGGAATGAGGTTACCCAGTTGGCAAACCTTATACATAAAGTTTTTGGCTTTTGAATTGATCTGATCTTGCTATTTTTTGTGTAGGTTGAAGACGTGAATCAGATGTTTAGTAAGTTGAATGAGCTGAAAGCCAACAACTGGATAAGAAAAGAACAGGAAACCAAAAAAGTGAAGAAGGTTGTAAAGGTTTGTACTAATTATCAGTGTTTTCCACATGTACTGTAAAACATATTTTACTTATTTTGCATATTTGTGTAAAATATGCAAATTTATACCTGAGATTTAAAAACAATGTAAAACGGGCAATGTTAACTAATAAATGTGACATATTTGCTACTATGATGGATTTGTTAATAGATTTTAAAGTAATTTAGCTAATGTTGCCTCTACACGCCCTTTTTAGAAATAACAAATTGAGATACATAATTGTGACGACGAATTGAGTGGAAATTATGGGATACCGAAATTTCATGTCATTATCATTGATTAATTGAGGTTTTCATTAAAATCTGAATTCTTTATTATCAAAGAAATCTACTTAATGAAGGCCCAGCTACTCTTTAAAAAATGAGTTTTAAAGTATTATAGTCTATGGGCCAATATATCGAAACCACTCCCCACCTTCTTCCTTAGGGATTTTCAACCACTACACTTTTTAGTTAGTCTGGACCCTCAGCAATCATTTTCTGCTTGTTTGCCATTAAACTGATGGTGGGTGTGAGCGCCAGGGCGTTGCCATGGCAACGAAGTGATAAAAAATGGAATTGAAGGAAATGACATATATTTGTAACTAAACAATATTAAAAAACATATATGTTTAATTAGGTATATATATTTGAAGCTGCCATATTGGTTGTAATCAAGATCTAGGTCATTTGAGGTCACAATCATGCCTTATCATGACCGTTGCCATGGCAACTCAGTGACAAAAAGCTTGAATTTGATAGAAAATGTCATATCTTTGAAACTTTACAGCATAAAAACACATTCCAGTGTCTAAGTATATATATTTGAAACTGCCCATTAGATTGCAATCAAGATCTGGGTCTTTTAAGGTCACGGTCATGCCTAATCAGGACAATTGCCATGTCAATGCCGTGATATAAAAATAGGGAAAAATTGTCATATATTTTTAAGTAAACAATGCTAGTGTATAGGCATATAGGGATGTAGTGTCAAGGTCACAATCATGCCTAATCATAAAAGTTGCCATGATAACTGTGTGAAAAAAATTGAAGTTGGTCAATTTGGAAATGTCATATCCCTGGTCTTCTCTTAGTTGTAATACGCTACAATATAATATGAAATCACAATATAATTATATATGTATAGGCCTGTATAGATTTTAGATTAGCCGGTTGATTGCAATCAATATCTGGGTCCCTAAATACAGTCATGCTTCATCGCAATGCCTAGAGGAATGTTCCTTTACATCTAATTGTCTTACAGTATTCTACAAACCATTATAATATTTGTAACATACTTTAATGTGTTACTTAGATACATGCATGTTTTTGGTTACATACTGACACGACTGAGAAGACCAAATGCTGATCTGTAAGTTCACTGACAACTGGGGTCCTAAGGGAAGCATATTAAGGTGTTCATGGTGATTTTCATGCCAATTCTGCTTTTCTTAAAAATGTCCACCACAAAAAATCCTAATTAAAAGATGTTGAAAAAAGCCACAAAGACAGCAGGAAGCTTAATTTGTAATGTCTGTATGCTGCATACTACTTTCCAAAACATATGAAATGGTATTCCACATGAGGTCAATTCTCTTATAATTCATATAAGTCATCATCATCCTCCTCATCATCAAACATATCTTCTTGCATGTTATAGTAGTCAGCTTTAGTATCATCTTCTTCATGATCCTGCTCCAATACTAAATCGATCAGTTCCTTTGGTAGCATTTCATCTTCTGTCCATTGGTACTCCAATTTGTCTCCCCGTAGAACCCATCCATGACCATCGTCGGGCTTTGGGAAATCCCGGATATGCCAAATCAGCTTGTTTCCATATGAGAGCCTGATAATTGGCTCGTACAACATGCATCCTTAAGGAAAATCTGCAGGGTGGAAGCAAACTTAGGTCGATGCCACTTTCACTGGACAGTAGCTGGTTATTTGGTGTGTAACGTGTCATGAACATGGTATACCGCAGCTTGTTGATGTCCTTGACTCCTGTCTTTGCCCCATATAAAAGACATGTGAATGCTTCTAGATCATCAAACGTTCCTGGATTAAGAGTAGAGCTTGTACCCAAACCTGTGAAGACAGGAAAATATTGCGTTTTTTTTTGCAGCACACGCAGGGGTCCCACCTTGCTTTTACGACAAATGAACTAATAGTATCACAGCCGGTGAAAGCGTGGAGTAAAAGCAATGCATTGCAAAGATTGTTGCCAATGCCCCGGACTATTTTCCCATCTAGCCACAAAACCTGTGTCTATATGTAAATTGCACCACCCCTAAAATAAGATACACTAGCTCATGCTTACCTCTAGATAGCCAGCTCGTGCATGCCGAGTAAAACTCCACCTATGGTACGCTGCCAAGTTGCGACTGAAGCCAATAATTTCTGGACCATGCCCACTGGCATGACGATTATAAGCCAATGAACCCCCCCTTTCTACTTAGATGTAGAAAGCTTAGCCTCTCCTATGCTTTTAGACACCCAACACCCAGAACCCTGTTTACAACCTCATTAGGTACCCCAATTTCTCCACCCTCTTTGATAGGACTAAAACCCTATCCCCTCCCTTCAGCTTACGCATTAAATCAGACCTCTTCCATCTCGGCATCAATCCCGCCACTCTCGGCACCTTCTCCTGGCCCACTTTTACTCCTTGGGCCACCCCTCCCTTCTGTCCACCTGGGCCTCTACACTCATCACAAAACTCAAACCCACCCTAACCTCTTCATCAATCTCCACAATTAAATCAAAGACCAACTCTCAAATTACACCTCCATCTATACTGATGGCTCCAAGGAAGGCAACAAGACAGCTGCTGCTGCCGTCATCCAAGACATCACCCTCAGTAGCAGACTTCCCGACTACTCATTAATCTTTTCAGCCAAGGCTAAGGCCATTCTCCTCGCCCTCAACTTTATTGAGTACTCTTCGCTCAGCCACTTTGCCATTTTTTCCGACTCAAAGGCTGTTCTTACTTCTTTACTCAATCTGAAATGCGATAACCTCACATGCCACCTCCTCATCCGGAAACTCCTTTCTCCCACCCTCTGCAGGAAAAGTATTCTTTTCTTCTGGATACCCAACCATCTTGGCATCCCTGGCAATGACAGGGCTGATGCAGTTGCTAAGCTTTCCCTCAACCTCCTCCCTACCCCTTTTTCCAAAACCCTCTCTGACATCAAATCGCTTATCGCTTCCCTTGTTCGTGACCGCTGGCAAACCTCATGGAACTCCCAAATTGATAACAAACTCCGTGTCATCCAGCCCCTAATTCCGATCAAATCCACCATCAACAACCTCTCTCGTATCGACAACGTTCATATTACCCGTCTTAGAATTGGTCACACCCACCCCACTCATTCCCACCTCCTTATTTGCTCCCTCAACCCCTCTGCAACAATTGTCATTGCACCCTCACAATCCATCACGTTCTCCTTGTTTGCCCCCTGTACAACCTTCCCAGAGCTTCCCTCGCTTCCCACAACTCAATTGCTGAGTTCTTCCAGAAAAATCCTCTGGATAAAATTATCTCCTTCTTTCATCATGCTTCCCTCTACGACCATATTTAATTCTCCTCTTCCACCCCTCTCTACTTTGCTTTTGTTTTAACCATGCACCTCCCCTCTCGATCACAGCTTTCTGGCCATTTGTTCTTGAATTTGTCTCATTCTCCCCCTGTTTCCTTTCCTTCCTACCTCTAAAATAATCTGACCTCTCAGGCACAATTTGACCCTCGTCGTGGTGCCGTTAAGCCCTCATCAAACAAACAAACTCTTCTATTGTTATGTCCACAGCATTGCGAGAGTTAGGAACTGCAGAGCGATTCACACTCATTCCTTTCTACTTAAGTAGCTCCATTGCACCAAGACATGTGTCGCAGGTTGAGAAGTGTGTTTAAGTATAGTGATGTATACCTTGCATAGGTTGGCTTCTCTTGATTGAAGAAGAGAGGGCGCATTTCATCTAGACAGGCCATGTGCAAGGTGTTGTCATTGATCTTTGTAGCCCTCAAGAAACGCATCAGGAGCCATGCCTTATCCATGTAACCTAGCCAGAATTGTGCAGTTTTGCCCTTTTCTCCAGCACGCACCTTCGCTTTGTACCCATCATACTTCTGTATCCATTTCTTCTATTTGGAGTTTTGCTTGACAGCGGACAAGTGTTCAGAATTTGGTGTTTTTGCCAGAACTGACATCAGCTTCATTTCCTGCTCACCGATGACTAATCGATCTTCATCTTGAAATGAAGCCCACAATAGCCGTTCTAGAGCTTCCATCGATGTTCTGATAACATACCTGGCCCTGTTGTAGTGTTTTTCATTCATGACTTTTTCGATGGAACCCTTGCACACACTGCAGATTCAACTAGCACTTCCACAAATCCACTCCCTTTCATATACTTTTCTAATGCACCGATGTATGCACATGCCATGTGGAATGCCCCCAGTCGAATGATGACATTGCAAAATCGATCTGCATGCGACCACAATATTCCGTAGGCCTTCTTAGCAGCAGCCAGATCAAACGTATCTGGTATCTGGTACCCAGTCTGAGAGGTGATTTGAGCAGTGGCGCATGACGTCATCAAGGGGCCATATGTATTATGAATTATTGCCATGGCATTTTCTCAAATTCATTTGTTTATCTTGGCGTTGCCATAGCAACAGCCAGTGGCGGGTGTGGGATTTCAATTAGGGGAGGGGGGGGGGGTGTTAACACCCAATTTACATAATACTTAACATTCATGACTGAGGGGCAAAATATACAATTTCCATTGATGGGAGGGGGCGAACAACACTAAGAAAAATGAATGGGGGAGACTACACCCATGCCCCCCTCCCCCTCTCCCTCCGACACCCCGCTAGTGGCAAAAGTCTCAATTAAAGGTATAACTTTGACCGTAAATGACCCAGATCTTTATTGCAACCAACCAGCAGCTTCAAATCTATACAAAAAAATAACATTTTTTATCAAATTCATTTCTTCATCATAGCGTTGCCATGACAACGGTCCTTAAAGACATAAACACGACCTCAAATGACTCAAACCTTGATAGCGATCAGCCGGGCAGCAACAAATATATATACCTGAACACTTAAAGTGTGCTGATATGTTATCCAGTTACAAAGATATGCCATTTTCTCAAAATTCCATTTTCTCAAAATTCCATTTTCTCAAAATTCCATTTTCTCATTTAGGCGTTGCCATGGCAACGCCCTGGCGCCTACACCCACCATCAGTTTAATAGCAAACAAGCAGAAAATGATTGCTGAGGGTCCAGCCTAACTAAAAAGTGTAGTGGATGAAAATCCCTAGGGGAGGGGGGTCTGGTTGGCCCACCGACTATTAGTTCAGTGGTTCATAAAGTTCATCATATATGAATGAGGATTTAAATAGAACCATAATGGTGAAGAAGCTTCTTCAATGTCTTTCTCCGTTAAGGAGATATTCAAGTTTAAAGCTGTCTTGTCTATGGTTTTTAAGCCACAAAATTGCAGGAAAAAATATGATAGAATACATAAAGACTTTGTGGAATCTGAGGATGTGACGTCACAACTAGTCTGATTTCAGTCGTTTTTACAAAAATGATACAGAAATTTAAACTTGAATATCCCCTAAATGAAATAAGATTTTGGAATACTTTTTTCATCATTTTGTTTCTTTTAAAGTTCTCTTTTATTTTAGATGAATTTGTTTGACCCTTAAACTCATTCTTCAAAGTATTGCCGAATCAAATATATAAAGTGTGATGTGTAATATACTGAACTTGTAATTTTAGTACCAGAGATGCCTTAAACAAAAACAGTTTTGGAATTTCTTTCTATGCTCTTTGAATTTCAGTCCATGTTTAACGGTCAGCATATACTTAGTTTCTCATGGAAATTTGAAGGAAAAAAAGTGGATTGCAATCAGATGTGTACGACTTGTTTCTCTTGTGAGGCTTCACAAAATCCTTCCACCAAAGAAAACTTCAAGTGTAACAGCCGAAAACTATTTTTGTCTTTTGCAGAAAAAAGCAGCTGCAGCAGATCCCAACAAAAATAAAGATGACAAAAGGAAGGCTGCAAGAGAACGTTTGGCGGCTATCAAGGCTGCCATGAAAGCCAAGAACATCCAGAAGAGTGAATCAGTTGTATTCGATGGAGGTTTCTTTAAGGTTGAGAGTCCAGTTAAAGTTATCACACCACATTGTGCAGGTAATCATTTCAGGGAAAGATAGCATTTGTATTCTTTCATGCAACTCTTGTCTTCTTGTCAACCAGAGATAAAAATCTACCTCAGCCCTCCTTATTTCTCTCCTAAAAATCATTTTCTTTACTCTCTTTATTCTAGAACCCTCCTGGCACATTTGGCTGTCGCAGTACCCTTAAACTTCAACAAACAAACAATTAAAAATCTATGGACAGGTAGCAAGTTTAATTGGTAGAAAAAATGCTATAAACCATGAAAATGACAAAAAGTTTCATAAAAATGTTTTAAAAAATTACTTTGTTTTGAATTTCTAGATCTTATAATAATAGATTATGCAAATTTTGTGATATCACAAAGAGAATACCTATGAATTTCCTTATGTTAACTTACTGTTTTTCAATCCTTCACCAACATTTTTGAATGTGACCAAAAGGTTTTGAGTATTTACATCTAGTTATACCTTACCTTTCTTGCTATTAATATGCAATCTGGTCACATGACCTGATTCTAACGCACTTCTAACCGACCTTAAAAACGTAGCTACCAGCCAAGCCCTGACCTTCATATTACCTCCACTAACCCTCACTCTTTTCAGCGCATTGTTTGCAACAACATCGCTGGAACTGGTCATTTTTTCTTTTAATTAATTTAACCTCTTTCTAACAATTTTCTCTTTTGCAGGCAGGTAGGTTTTTCCGCTGTTCTATATCCGTTCGCCTTTTTCAGTCTTCCTAGATAAGACGAGGTAGCCATGGGCCCGGGTTTTCTTTGGTCCGACTCCCAGGACTTTCCTGTGTAGCCTACACTTAAAATAGAGTGTTTTTGTCTCCATCCGCGCAAAGCGGGTGGCTAGTTCGAGAAGTGTCCCATTCTCGTAACAGGTGTTTTTAAGCCCTAGAGCACCAGGTGTGCCTGTCCAGTGGACCTTTTGCCCCTGGGTTTAGGTGTTTTTCACCCTCGGCCCACCCTCCACAAGGAGAGCCTAGCGTTATACTATGCATTGTATTTACATGTTAGGATATCTTCAGTACAGGTTCTCGTATGCATTAGGCCAATTTCTTTAATCGATGTTGGCGCATGCGCATTGGGTCGACGTCACCACAAGAGTGTTCAAGGAGTCGGCTTCTTACAGCTCCAAGGAGCTACACTTGTTACAAGAGAGCCTATATTATAATTAACAATACCAGTAATTTTGTTTTTCTCGCATCAAATTAAGACAAAGTTTTTCATTTTCAAGCTTGAATTTTGGGGCGTTGCAGAGACCGGGAGGGGGTCTCTCCGACGTCCTATTTACAGGAGATCTAATCATTTCTTTTTATCTCCACAGACGCCAAGTTACTCAGTGGTTCGTGTTTTCCATGCTACCCCTACGCTAATAAAGTTTTTACGTTTGATGCTTTTTCTCGGGTTCTAAAAATTTTTAGATAGGATTTTTCTGTTAAAAGTTTGTTGACTATGCCTTGTTTCTCTATAAGCATGATCGAAGGATCATAGGTACATCCCCCGTAGAGCGTCTTGGTGTATTTGTATATGTATGCATTCATATATATATATATATATCTTTCTTTTTCAGAAAATATAAATCAATTAGTCTCAGAGTTTCTACTTGCGCTATGGCCACATTCTCGATAAGATTACTGAGTTCGGGAGGCCTGTGTTTGTAGTTTACTGTGTTAACATTTTCCTGATTAACCCCTTGGAGGCATCTGACTTGATAGATTATTGAGTCAGTAGTGCCACGGGTGCGATCTATCAGACGTAAGTTACCTGAGTCTATATATTGATAAACTCAGTGGCGTCCTAAAGAAGACATCACTTAAAATATAAACCACTATAAAGAAGCGCCCCCTTCTCGATAAGATTACTGAGTTGGGAGCGGCGCCTATTTTCAGTGAAGTAAACCCTTTGTATACCGCTGTGGTCCGCGGGAGGGCCATGTAAAGGCAACGCTCAAAGAGGTTATACATGAGTCACAAGTGATTTTACGGGTCCTTTCTGGTCCGTACGGCTCCGGTGATTGGATACATACGGCTCCATGGTCCGTGACGGCTCCGTAAAGGTTAATTGGACAGTTCCATACTGCTCCACGGTGCGTGTTTACGGCTCTGTTGGTCCATTGGACAGCTCCACGGCCAGTGTTTACTGGTCCATTGGACGGCAGGTGTTTACGGATCCGTTGGACGGTTCCATACGGCTCCGTGGCCCACGGCTCCATACGGCTCTGGTGATTGGATAAGTACGGCTCCATAGTTTTGTAACAGGATAACGTACTTTATACGATTAACCCGGAAATACACCCACTAGCTACGAAGCTAGATGGTCAGGTGACAAGTGACAATCTTCGCAAGAAGTATAGCGCCACGAGAACTATTTTCTTCTTGGTCTCATAGCCATTAACTACGCAGTTCCACGGCCGTGTGAAAGCCATTAATAAGATTGTCCGCGTTGAACGTTACACTTCCGCAATTATTTTTACCAGTATCATGGACACGGAGGACAGGTCCCCGAGTGTCGGTGCAGTATGCACCCAAGATGTCCCGCGATGCATAGCATGCAAACGCTTCTTTAGATTACGCTCCAGTGACATCTACTCACGTGTTACGCGTGCAGATTATGCTGCGAGTCCAGCCCTTGTGCTCTATGCAGTGTTTGTAATCACAGACTCCACCGCGACAGGCACTTTCAAAGAGCAGTCGAGAGAGTGGAGAAGCGACGGTCAGATAGGCCGTTTTCGTCTTTCGATCCGGACACGGCATGGGACCACCCCCAGAACGGGGAATTCCTTTCACCGCCCCGGTTCAAGCCGTCTCCAGTGCCGCATCAACGATGCAGATCGCACTGGATAAGACCCCTGTATTCTACCGGATCCCGGACTAGGTCCTCTTCCCACCACCTCCCCAGTGGACCTTCTTTTACAAGGGGAGCGGGTTGCCCAGCTTATAGACTTCCTAGAACGGAAATTAAGCTGATGTTACAGAAGCACCCCTCGTAGAGGCTGGCCCACAGTCTCACATAGACTGTTCAGCTCAGCTCTGAGGGATACTAAGCCAATAGCTAGGCATTTTCCCATTGATTCCTCCCTGGTATCCAGGGTTAGGCATTGTGCCAGGACCCCGGACGGGGACTGGACAGCCTACAACAAAGAAGTTGATGAGGCCACGCGTGTCCAACCAGCTGCCTATCAGGCACTTATAGACACCCCTCTGATCCCGGACGGAGTGTGGTAACTCCTCCGCCAGCCGGCGAGAGGCGTCCAGCTCCATGGCAAGGGCTAAGAAATTTCTTAAAACCCTGCGGTCCTGCGCAGAGAAGATTCCCTAACAGCTGTTGACCAGGCCGTATGGCAGGGTTTTGAATACTAAGCCCTCGCTGTATGGGTGACAGAGGGGTTAGACTTGGTCTTGCGTAGGCATCTACCAGCCGACGTCCTTACAAAGACCCTGCCTCTGTTAACCGAACTCTTGGATTTGCTCGACGAACAGTTGACCAACTCGCCCGAGCCTTCACAAAGGTAGTGCGGGAGAGGTGCGAGAATGTTCTCCCTCTCCTTGGACTCTCTGACGCCACTCAGGCGGACCTTCGGCAGTTGCCAACAGAAGGCCCAGACCTATTTGCAGGTCACTTCCAAGATGTTCTGTTACGCCAAGCTGGCCACCAGGACGATCTTTGGAAGACTCAGAAGCTGTTAGCGAAGACGAAGTATTTTTCTTCTCTTCCCACACGTTGCCGCCCTTTAGCCACCATACCGGGCCGAGGTGCGTTTAACCAGGGCCGGACCCGGCGTTGCCGTGACACAGTCACGGGCCCTATACAGCTTCTTCCTCTCGCCAGGAGTCCACTTCATTAACCAGCAGAGTGAACGTGGCAGGGACTGGTCAACGCTCCTTCCCCTCTACACATGGAGCGGGTACCTCCTCCCGAGGGAGGGGGAAGGGCAAGGGACAGCGTTTTTGACCCACCTCCGGCGCCCCCGTTAAACGACGTTCCAGTCAAGGGGCGTTTGGGGAAATTTTCAGAGGCATGGGAGAGGGTCACCACAGACAAATGGGTGCTACGAACCATTCGGCAGGGTTACCATCTAGAGTTCACGACTCCTCCGCCCCAGGGGGATCTTTCGCCCCACGCCTTGTCTGAGCAACCACGCAGAGTTGTTGAGGACAGAAATTGGGGAATTGCTGGTGAAGAACGCCATCACCCTCATTTCGAACCCTCCTAGGAACCTCGTAATGTCCACGTTTTTCCTGGCCCCCAAGAAGGGGAACAAGTGGCGCCCGATAATCAATCTAGGACCACTCGGCAGGTTCATTCGTCCGTTGAAGTTCAAGATGGAGACTCTTCACTCCATCCTCCCTCAGTTGGCGAGGGGTTTGTGGGCCACCTCCGTTGATCTCGCAGACGCATATCTCCATTTGCCGATGCTCGAGGAATACAGGCGTTTTCTGTCGTTCCAATTCGAGGGAGTTACGTACACGTTCAGGGCGTTGCTCGTGGGCTATCGACTGCCCCCAGGATCTTCACCCGGATAACGAGAGTTCTAGCGGCCTTTTACAAAGGCAAGGCAGAATCTTTATGTACTTAGACGACTGACTAATCGTCGCAGTAGGCGCAGTCACTGTCGCGAAACACACGAACGTGGTCATAAGAGTGGCACAACCTAGTTCCGTCTCAGACTCCCACTTTTCTGGGAGCAGTCCTGGATTTTACTTAAGGTCGTATAGACCAATGGAGGAGCGGATCCTAGCCATGAGGGCGGGAGCCGACGTCCTTCTCTTGTTACCGGCATTCCTGGTGAGAGCTTGGCTGGTATTCTTAGGGTACCTAGCCAGCCTAGTAGATGTAGTCCCCATGTGCAGGTTTTACATGCGGGATCTACAATTTCATCTACTGAATCATTTCATACCATCCAGGAGAGACCTCAGTGTCCTCCTCCCCGTATGCAGACAGTGGTCCCCCACATTTGGTGGTGGTGACTGATGCGTCTTTGACGGGGTGGGGAGCGCATTTAGCGTGGTTCCAAGTCGCGGGATTTTGGACGATCGTTTGGTGCGATCAGCACATCAATCTGTTGGAACTAGAGGCAGTACGCCGGGCTCTTGTTCATTTCCTACCACGGGTACGGAACAAGACTGTTCTCATACGCACTGACAACACCACGGTAGTGGCATTTATCAACACACAGGGAGGCACGAAATCCAGGGGTCTTTGGATCTTAGCCAAGTCCCTTCTGTCTTGGTGCATGACGAACAAGGTCACACTCCAGCGGTCCACTTGCCAGGCAAGGAGAACACGATTACGGATCTGTTATCCGCTTCCAAGGAGCCCCCACAGAATGAGCCCTCCTCCCGCGGGTGGTCGAGGTGATCTGGTTGACCTTCGGTCTCCCGGATGTAGATCTGTTTGCGTCCGTGGACAACCACAAGCTACCAATTTTTTGCGCTCTGACACCCGACTCGAGAGTCTGGAAAGTCAACGCGTTCACGACCAGGTGGTGGACCCACTTCGTGGGCTACACCTTCCCACCGTTCGCTCTGGTACCAAGAGTACTGGGCAAGGTGATATACGATCAGTATTCCATGTTTCTTCTAGTAGCTCTCAATTGGCCCGGCCAACTGTGGTTCCCTCAGCTGCTCAATATTGTCGCAGGTTTCCTGTACGAGCTTCCGGTCACGGACGAGTTAGTCTCAATCCAGGGGTCTGGCAAACTGCACCACAATCCAAGAGCACTCCATTTGACTGTGTGGTCTCTATCTGCAAAACCCTTGTTTCGCAGGGTCTTTAGGAGGTAGCTGCCCAAATGACAGTCCGAAGCCGGAGATCTTCCACTTTAGGGATGTATGCTTCCAGACTCGGAATGTTCCGAGACTGGTGCCGGGATAGTTCGGTTTCTCCGCACTTGTGATATTGGCATGCATTTGTTTACAAAGTAAATGATAATTGTTAACATTTTAAGGTAGTAAAAGCATTTTATTTGTTTCATTTGAACAGCTGGAACACCAAACAAAGGCACACCTTCACTACGAAAAAACCTCGTTATGAAATCAGCAAATTCCACCCCTGTGCGCCCAGAGAACAAAACTCTACACCAGGTTAAAGTCCTGGATAAATTGAGTCAATGATGAGGAAGTCACCAAGGTATTCTGACAGTCCACTCACAAAAGTCAGCTTCCCACCAGAGAAGACTGCAACTCCCACAAGGTCATCAAAAAGGCTTTCAGAAGCACCAATAGCTGCCAAGCTCCCAGTCACAACGACACCACCAGAGTTTAACTTGGTACCTTCCTCTCTATTTTCACTGGAAAGGAATACTAATGGAAGCCTGTGCAAAAGCTCTTTACCAGGATCAGCCACAACCAGAATTGTGAATCAGTTCAAAGATCTGGGGCTGAATTCAGCAACATCTTCTGCCTCAAGGAAGAGGACCAGGAATCGTGAGAACACACCCCTGGCCAGAAAGGAAGAGATGGTCACCAGTTTGAGGGACCTGGGATTTTCGCCTTTGGTATTAAGTCAAAAGAAGGAAACTAGGACACGTCGTAAATCTTCACGACTCGGTAAAGAGAATGACAATGTAAGTGTATATTGATGTAGTGAGTTGTTTCTTATCAAGATATCATTCCTTCTACGAAAAAGTGTTTCCTGAGATAAATTGATTGCTGTGCATTATTTTCCATGGGTCTACATTGTATTTTACAAGAAATTCAACATTTTGGGGTTAATCATAAGAATATTCTCTATGCTGACTTTGTAGTAGAGATGATTAACTAGAGAAAATGTTCTGTGCATCCAGCCTGATGTTTCTTTTATTTTTGGCTATGTGTTCCCTCTCTAGTGAACTAACTCCTTAATTGTATGCTGTGTTCCCTCTCTAGTGAACTAACTCCTTAATTGTATGCTGATTAACCCCTGAACAACAACCCGATTAGCTCACTTTTCAAGCCAACGATTTGTAGAGTTTAAGAATTTGAATCTAGACTTTTAAGGGCTCTTAAAATCTACAATTACATAACTGAAATGCATCAGATTTCAAGTAACCTGCAAGTTTTCAGTTGGTGATTAAGCCTTGCCAGGTCAGGGTCCAGGGCAAAAGCCTACTTTTGAGTAGGTCTCAGCACAGGGCACTACTCCCGGAGAACAAGCTCTTTGAGGTCGAGTAAAGATTATCAGAGACTAAACTGGTTCCTCGAGACCAACAGAATCCTCTCTCCTCACCAAAGCGGCTTCCGAAAACGTCGCAATACCCTAGACCAGTTAATTACGCCGACACCGCTTATCCGGGAATCCTTTGCAAAAAGGAACACCTCATTGCCATATTTTTTGACCTCGAGAAAGCTTTCGACACTACTTGGAAATACGGCATTACCCGGAAACTTCACACCATTGGCCTCAGAGGCCACCTCCCCATCTTTATTCAAAACTTCCTCTCACCCAGGCAGTTCCAAGTTCGTATTGGCCACACCCTCTCCAAGCCGCACCCAAGAAGAGGGCGCCCCCAAGGCAGCATCCTCTCCCCACTCTCTTCAACCTGAGCATTAATGACATCGGGAATGACCTTGGCCCCAGCATCAAACGTACCCTCTACGTGGATGACTTCACCATCTTCTACTCCTCCCTAGCTTTCCTATTGTTGAAAATAGGCTTCAAACCAGCCTCAATCAGCTGCAAGTCTGGAGCAACAATAACGGTTTTAGATTCTCCAAAGACAAGACAGTCTGCATGCACTTTTGTCATTTCAACAACCTCCACCCCAACCCGAACTTTGTGCTCAATGGGAATCGCATCCCTAAAGTTGAAAACACAAAGTTCCTTGGTCTAACTCTAGACCCCAAGCTCACCTACAAGCCACACATCACCAACCTGAAACTAAAATGCAATAGCTCCTCAACCTCCTCCGACTGCTCTCCAACACTACTTGGGGAGCGAACCGCTATGCTCTCCTCAAAATTTTCAGGCTCACCATTCGTGCTGCTTGACTATGGCAATATTGTTTACTGTGTCGCTCACAACTCATACCTCAACCACATTAACACCATCCAAAATGAAGCCCTCAGGCTTTGTCTAGGAGCCTACAGGACCTCCCCAATCACTAGCCTTCATGTTGAAGCCAACGAACCCCTTTCTACTTAGATGTAAAAAGCTTAGCCTCTCCTATGCTTTTAGAGTCCTCACCAACACCCAGAACCCTGTTTACAACCTCATTAGGTACCCCAATTTCTCCTCCTCTTGATAGGACTAAAACCCTATCGCCCCTTCAGCTTACGATTAAATCAGACCTCTTTCAACTTGGCATCAACCCCGCCACTCGGCACCTATTCCTGGCCCACTTTTCCGCCTTGGGCCACCCCTTCCTTCTGTCCACCTAGACCTCTCCACTTATAACAAATCTCAAACTCACCCTAATCTCTTCATCAATCTCCACAACCAAATCAAAGACCAACTCTCAAATTACACCTCCATCTATACTGATGGCTCCAAGGAAGGCAACAAGACAGCTGCTGCTGCCATCATCCAAGACATCATCCTCAGTAGCAGACTTCCTGACCACTCATCCATCTTTTCAGCCGAGGCTAAGGCCATTCTCCTCGCCCTCAACTTTATTGAGTACTCTCCTCTTAGTCACTTTGCCATTTTCTCTGACTCAAAGGCTGTTCTTACTTCATTACTCAATCTTAAATGGGATAACCTCACCTGCCACCTCCTCCTCCGAAACTCTTTCTCCCACCCTCTGCAGGAAAAGTGTTCTTTCTTCTGGATACCCAGCCATGTTGGCATCCCTGGCAATGACAGGGCTGATTCAGCCGCTAAGCTTGCCCTTAACCTCCTCCCTTCCCCTTTTCCCAAAACCCTCTCTGACATCAAACCGCTTATCGCTTCTCTTGTTCGTGACCGCTGGCAAACCTTATGGAACTTCCAAATTGATAACAAACTCCATGTTATCCAGCCCACAATCCCGCTCAAATCCACCATCAACAACCTTTCTCAGACGACAACGCTCATATTACCCGCCTTAGAATTGGTCACACCCACCTCACTCACTCCCACCTCCTTATTGGTTCCCCAACCCTCTGTAACAATTGCCACTGCATCCTTACAATCCAACACGCTCTCCTTGCTTGCCCCCTGTACAACCTTCCCAGAGCTTCTCGCCTCCCCACAACTCAATTGCTGAGTTCTTCCAAAAATCCTCCAGATAAAATAGTCTCCCTTCCTTCAGCATGCATCACTCTACAACCATATTTAATCCTCCTCTTCCACCCCCTCTCTACTCTGTTTTTAGTTTTACCCATGCACCTCCTCTCTCGATCACAGCTTTCTGGCTTTTGTTCTTGAATTTCTCTCATTCTTCCCTGGTCTCTTTCCTTACTACCTCTAAAATGATCTGACCTCTCAGGCACAATTTGACCTTCGTTGTCGTGGTGCCGTTAAGACCTCATCAAACAAACAAACAAAGATTATCAGAGTTTATATCAATAAAATTTAGATTGTTTTAACTTTTGATGTTCAAGTTCAGTGTCACCATTCCTTGTAACATTTGGACAAAGTCCAGACAACTAACCCACAATCCCAACAAAACAAATGAAACAAAATCTGCAACAAGTTTTAAAAACCTAAGATCAACTCAAGTCCCCCTCTCCCCTTTCAATGTTGGACCTAATCGCAGCGTGCAGAATTCCGAGCCAACATTGAAAAGGGGAGTAGGTTTTGTTTCATTTACTTTTGACAGGGAATGCTGTTGACATATATGGCAATCATAGGAAATGTATTAGAGGAAAGAATAACAAGAATTTTTCGGTCCAAAAAAAAAAAAAATACTTTTAAGAGAGGGGCTAGCAAAAGATTATGAGGCAGGCAAGGTTAGAGGTGGGGCTTACACATAAACAAGGCGGGCAAGGTTAGAGGTGGGGCTTACACATAAACAAGGCGGGCAAGTTTAGAGGTGGAGCTTACACATAAACAAGGCGGGCAAGGTTAGAGGTGGGGCTTAGGCAGGCAAAACGGTTTAGAGGTGGGGCTCACTTAAACAAGGCGGGCAAGGTTAGAGGTGGATATTAGACACAAACAAGGTTAGAGGTGGGGCTTACATAAACAAGGTTTAGAGGTGGATCTTAGACATAAACAAGGCGGGCAAGGTTAAAGGCGGGGCTTACACATAAACGAGGAGGGCAAGTTTAGAGATGGGGCTTAGACATACAAAATTGTATCATGTAGTAACAGAATTACTGTAAAAGGGAGCTACATAAAAGATAATCTCAAATAAAGTACAATAGAGATAAAATCACTTCGATTAAAGGAAATAATTAAAAGGAAATTGAGGGGTGCGACATTTCAACTTCAAAGCAACGCCCATCAAAGCTTAATAAAAGGGATTAACGGATTGTTGTGGCAGGGGGGGGATATCTTTTTCATTGTATGGAAGGTTGATTTGATTTCTTTACTTAAAAATATTTGCTATACTACGGAGCTGCCGAGTGTCTTTAAAGTCAATTTAAAATGGTGCAGTAAACCCAAATTTTGGTGAAGATGAGGGCATACGCCCGGCTCTTAAGAACAGAAAACTGCGTGAGGTGGCAGAAATCTGCTCAATTTCTCCAGCAAGTGTTGTTTGGATTCTTCATGAACCAGTAGGAAGCAGCAGGTTTGGAAAGAGCGTTAGAAAATGGGATGTTCCTCTCCCCCCAAAAAACAAGCCTGGAAAAGGTGTCTATTGAGTAGGAGTGATTTCAGAAAGCGCCTCCAATTTGCCTGGAAAGTAAAGCAGGAACAAAATATGCAATTGTGGAAGACCAACATTATGTTTTATTTTGATGGATCGTCATTTGCCTATAAAACCCGACCAATGGATCAAGCGCGTGTACCGAGGGGGCGCATCTGGCCAAAAAGCAGCAAAGGTTTGTAGTTCAGAGCAACGCTTAAATGTCAGAAGGTGGGAACAGGAGGAAGAGTTGTACATCTATTTGCCGCTATATCTTATGGAAAGGGAGTGGTGCTTGCCAAGTGTTATAAAAAGTTGATGGGGACAAGTTTGCCCGGTTTGTTAACAAACACTTTAAAGGGGTAATGAAGAGGCGTTGTTGTGGAAAAGGTCCAACTTTTGTTCAAGACGGCGACCCTTGCCAAAATTGTGCAGCAGCAAAAGCAGCATTTTCGAGGCTCAGACTTACAGTTTTTACAATCCCCACTAGGAGTCCGGACTTTAATACAATAAAGAATGTGTTCAAAATATTAAATAATAATTTTCAAAGGGATGCATTAGCGCAAGAAATTTATTCGGAAACTTTTCAACAATTTTGGGGACATGTTATTTGGACTTTAAAAGCAATACCCACTTCGACCATCAAAATATTATTGCAACATGCAATAGAACGCCATCAACAATTAGGGACCCAGCTAGAGGAGGGGCCTTTGGGATGTATTTTAATTTGCACCCCCCAATTATGTAGTCTCGTCCAATTTCTAATTATATAGATGAACTTTTTTTTTCATATTTGATAATGGGGGCGGCAGATTAATTGGAAACAAGGTGCACAAGTTGACGGAAAAGAATTTCTTTACCTTTATATTTACTATTTTTCACTCCTTTTTTTCGGAAATCTCACAGAGAGAAGAGTTGTTAATGTTCAGATGATTTTTACAATAAATGCACATATTATTATTTGTGGGCATTTGAAAGGTTCTGAAGGGACAAACTCAGGGTAAACTTGTTTTGTAAAATATTTAATGTCACATGACTTTTCATTTTGTATTTGATGGTAAAGTAAAACCATCCATTGAAACATTGTGCTGACTGCATGGTACACAAAAAGGTGAAAAAGTGTATGTATGGAATTCCTTAACAATAATTCGCGGGCATTAGTGAATGAAAGAAATCAGATATAATAAATGGCTCTGATATTACAGTAATATTCAATCTGGAGTCATTCCTCTATTCTTGAGTAGGAATGTTATCTAAGATAAGTTTTACAAAACAATGGCCACAGGGGCGCGTACATTGTTGTTCTTGAATAGGGATCGGACTTTGCAAAATAATTAAAGCCTAAAAATTTCCATGCCAAATTTGATTTTCTTATACCTGCCTTTCACGTCTATCTTGTACCCATTTTGTACAGGCGTTTCGACAATCCCAGACGAAACAAAATAGCAAAGTCAGCAACAAACCTAAGATCAACTCAAGCCCCCTCTCCCCCTTTTAATGTTGCGCCTAATCGTAGTGTGCAGAATTCCGAGCCAACATTGATAAGGGGAGCAGAGTTTTGTTTCATTTACTTTTGACGGGGAGTGTAGATGCATTTGTGAAATGTGGTTCACTTATATTTTTGTTAGTCAAGATGTGGGGCTGGGAAAATGCCCCCATGGGGTAGTTATCTGAACATGACCCAAATGCTCCCATTTTTTTTAGCAATAATATGCCACTGGAACTTGCAGGTGATCTCATTCTGTATATTATTTTGATAGGACTTAGCGGCGTACTTGGTTCCTTCTCTGCCAGTTGTTGACCTCAATGATCAAGCTGAAGACAGCATGCAAACAGAGCCAGCTGATCAACTTGCTCATCTGGGTGTCCGGGATAAGAGGACCTCCATCCTGGTAATATACTATTTCTTATTACTGTGTTGGAAGTTCTAGGCATCCAAGGGGCTTAGGAAAATTGAATTGCACCACTTTTTACTGCCTAAGATACTTCCATATAAGCACCCCATGCTCGGGATCGCATTTTGTACTGGTTCAACTGCACTAGCACTGTACATGTATACTGGAACTGGCTCTAGCCCTTCAATAACCAACACAAAATCAAGGGTATTTACGAAAATAAAATTGTACCACTTTTTACAGCCAAGGTTTCTTTCTAATAAGCGCCTATGCTCGGCTGTAGCATTAAGTACTGTTTAAACTGCACTAGCACTGTATATATATACTGGAAGTGGCTCTAGTCCTACAATAACCAACACAAAACCATTGTGAGCCTCATACCCAATAAGCAAAGAATGTATAACGAAATGTGCTTCTTATAAGGCTTGCAACATCATGCATGCCAAAAAACTAATGCAGAACATTTGAAAGACATAGTACAAACAGCATTTATTAATTATTGAACTGTTGAAGTTGGGATATGTTATTAGTCAAAGAAAATGTTAGGTGGGCGCTTATTAAAGCATCTGCCCTTATTAGGTCGAATACGGTATGTGATCTTCTTTTACCAATGATAATTTAGCATATGCACTTGAAATGCCAAAACATCCTTGTTATTTTGTTGCTGATCATACATTTGTTAGGGGATGGATAAGGTTACATGCTTATCTCAACACTTATCATCCCTGACCTGTAGTATTGGACGGATGAGGTTACATGCTTATCCCACACTTATCATCCCTGACCTGTAGTATTGGACGGATGAGGTTACATGCTTATCTTAACACTTATCATCCCTGACCTGTAGTATTGGATAGATGAGGTTACATGCTTATCTTAACACTTATCATCCCTGACCTGTAGTATTGGATGGATGAGGTTACATGCTTATGCCAACACTTATCATCCCTGACCTGTAGTATTGGACGGATGAGGTTACATGCTTATCTTAACACTTATCATCCCTGACCTGTAGTATTGGACGGATGAGGTTACATGCTTATCTTAACACTTATCATCCCTGACCTGTAGTAGTGGACGGATGAGGTTACATGCTTATCTTAACACTTATCATCCCTGACCTGTAGTATTGGACGGATGAGGTTACATGCTTATGCCAACACTTATCATCCCTGACCTGTAGTATTGGATGGATGAGGTTACATGCTTATCCCAACACTTATCATCCCTGACCTGTAGTAGTGGACGGATGAGGTTACATGCGTATCCCAACACTTATCATCCCTGACCTGTAGTATTGGACGGATGAGGTTACATGCTTATCCCAACACTTATCATCCCTGACCTGTAGTATTGGACGGATGAGGTTACATGCTTATCCCAACACTTATCATCCCTGACCTGTAGTATTGGACGGATGAGGTTACATGCTTATCTTAACACTTATCATCCCTGACCTGTAGTATTGGACGGATAGGGTTACATGCTTATCTTAACACTTATCATCCCTGACCTGTAGTATTGGATGGATGAGGTTACATGCTTATGCCAACACTTATCATCCCTGACCTGTAGTATTGGATGGATGAGGTTACATGCTTATCCCAACACTTATCATCCCTGACCTGTAGTATTGGACGGATGAGGTTACATGCTTATCTTAACACTTATCATCCCTGACCTGTAGTATTGGATGGATGAGGTTACATGCTTATCCCAACACTTATCATCCCTGACCTGTAGTATTGGACGGATGAGGTTACATGCTTATCCCAACACTTATCATCCCTGACCAGTAGTATTGGACGGATGAGGTTACATGCTTATCCCAACACTTATCATCCCTGACCTGTAGTATTGGACGGATGAGGTTACATGCTTATCTTAACACTTATCATCCCTGACCTGTAGTATTGGATGGATGAGGTTACATGCTTATCCCAACACTTATCATCCCTGACCAGTAGTATTGGACGGATGAGGTTACATGCTTATCCCAACACTTATCATCCCTGACCTGTAGTATTGGACGGATGAGGTTACATGCTTATCCCAGCACTTATCATCCCTCATGTTCTCCTTGCTTGCCCCCTGTACAACCTTCCCAGAGCTTCCCTCGCTCCCGCAACTCAATTGCTGAGTTATTCCAGAAAAATCCTCTGGATAAAATTATCTCCTTCCTTTATCACGCTTCCCTCTACAACCATATTTAGTCCTCCTTACCCACCCCCTATCTCTCTACATTATTTTTTTCACCCATACACCTCCTCTCTCGATCTCAGCTTTCTGGCTTGTAGTTCTCGTGTTTCTCTCAATCTCCCCCTGTTTACTCTCCCTTCCTACCTCTGGAATGATCTAACCTCTCAGGCACAATTTGACTCTTGCTGTTGTGGTGCCGTTAAACTCTCATCAAACAAACAAGCAGGGTTCAAGCAAGTCTATCTTATATGAAAGAGGACTTCGAAAGAAACAAAATAGTGAAGAAAGCATTCAAAAATCTTATTCAGTTAAGGAGATATCTACAAGTAAATTTAAAGTTTGGTGTCATTTGTGTAGAAACTACTGAAATCAGACTAGTTGTGATGTAACAGCCTCAGATTCCTCAAATTTATATGTATTCTATCATATTTTGTTTAAAATGTCTGTGGCTTAATAACCATGGGATATCTCAAAAAGTAATAAAACTGAATCTAATAAGGGTTTTTATAATATACCACCTGAAGAAAGTTCAAGGAAAAATACTTTTAAATATTAAAAAATTAAAACAAACTTTCTTTAAAATACATTAGCAATTGTTGAAAATGTGAGGATGAAGATTCCAACTTTTCAAAGTAGCCTTACTATGCCAGTCATTTCTACACAGATAAAAAGATCTTTAAACTTGAATATCTCCTTAACAGAATAAGATTTTTAAATGCTTTCTGCACCATTTTGTTTTTTCATGTTGTATTTCTTCTTATAGGGGGATATGTCAGCATACCTTATGTCATCAATACCAGATGAAGAGTGTACCTCTCCAGAACAGAATGCACGTTCACCTCTGAAGGAAAAGAATATTTCAAGTAAATGTAGTTTTTTGTTACTCTGAAAATTTAAGCGTACTGTGATATCACTATCTCAGGCACAATTTGACCCTCGCTGCCATGGTGCTGTTTAGCCCTCATCAAACAAACAAACTATTTGTAGTACGTATTGTTATAATGATTTATGACAGTCACTATTGTTTTTTCATTACAGTCATCAGCAATGTTATTCTTTCCATAAGTTATCTTATTGTCCTTTACCCTCTTCATCAAATACTCTATTTTATTCCTGAAAATTCATATTTTCTTAATTAGTTTTTGAATAGCATGTAGTGTTCAGAATGCTTCAAGTTATTGATTTGTTAAATTGTAACTCTCATGATGATCTAGCTGCCACATTGAAAAGTTGTCCAAATTGGGGGTATACCTCAATGATGGTGCATGCAACATCTAGCCTCCACTAATTGGAAAACCCACAAAAGTAGTATGGACTTTCAAGCATAGCATGATAATTTCCAGACACGATTGTATGTCTAACAATCATTAGGTTAGTTTATTTATGTATGCGTGAATCGCATCATGCAGCTTGGAAACTATCCTATAAATTAGTGCGTGAGTAAGCAAGTAATGCAAATCGGAAGCAGGGGGTACATAATATGATCACCTGACCAGTTTTCCATTCTCGTATGACACGATATTTCGCACAGCTCTGTTCAAGTGCACACCGACCTTCAGGCCATCTGTATATCTATCTCCCTCCACAAAACTTTCACTCTTTGCAATATCTATATCCCCCGCAACACCAACATTCAGCCAACCAGCCTTAACAACCTCATCTCTTAGCTCCCCTCCCCCTTCATCCTTCTTGGTGACTTCAACGCTCACAACCCTCTGTGGGGCTCTGTTACCACCAACCCTAGAGGCAAGCTCATCGAGAACACTCTTCGTCAGCACAGCCTCTCCTTGCTCAACACTAACTCCCCGACCTACCTTCACCCTGCCACAGGTTCCCTTACCTGTATTGACCTGTCTATCTGTTCCCCCAACCTCCTCCATGATTTTAGCTGGAGAGTCACTGCTGACCTCTGTGGTAGTGATCATTACCCTCTTCTTATACACTCCAACCTTTAAACCCCCACTGACCACACCCCAAATTGGAACCTCGAGAAGGCTGACTGGCCCCTTTTCGAAACCCTCTGTGACTCACACCTCTCCCCCCATCTCCTTGAGGATTAGGAACCCATGTCAAACTTCAGTAATATCCTTATCAACATCGCCACCTGCTCAATTCCCAAAACCTCCAAACCCCAAATCATCCCCCCAACCCCTGGTTCTCTGATGACTGCAAAACCGCCATCAAGAACAGGAAAAGAGCCCTCAGGAACTTCAAAACTAACCCGACCACCCATAACCTCAACCTCTTTCGCATCAGCCGTGCAAGGCCAGACGCACTATCAAGGATAGTAAAACTAACACTTGGAACAACTTCATCTCTTCTCTCACCACCAACACCCCACAAAGAAGATTTGGAGAATGGTTAAAGCTTCCACGGCAGAGTGGGCAAATCTCCCATCTCCTATCTCTCTCAGAATGGTGACC